>PRKT01000023.1:2886225-2912905 GCA_003671525.1 Saccostrea glomerata
CCCCCCCCCTTTTTAATATCCTTCCGACGCGTACGCCTTTGTATGAGCTTGAAGCGAAGCCTGTGGTGCATGAACTATATAAATTTCATATGAAGTGAAAATAGACAATATAATCATTTGAAAGTTTTGTTTCGTTTCGTTTCGGCAGGTTTCGTTTTGATTTCGTTTCGTTTCGTCTTGATTTCGTTTCGTTTCTTCTTGATTTCGTTTCGTTTCGGTAGGTTTCGTTTCGGTAGATTTCGTTTCGTTTCGGCAGATTTCGTTTCGTTTCGTTTCTATTTCGTTTCGCACTTTACAGGTACCCGTTTGATATGTACTCTAACAAGTACTAGTACTAAAAACTTATCTAAAATAAATATTTAGAACACTGGAAGATATCGGAATATTTTCGTGTTGTCATTTCACTAGTCCATGTTTTGCACTGGGAGACCCGAAATAAGTGTCAGATCAAAAAGTAAAATAAGAGGCCACAATGGCATTATGTAATAAAGAATATATGAAAGTATCATTAAATCTTAATCAGTGGTATAGGAGGAATTGCGGATAAGAGATATATGTATACCCTTCAATATAAGAAGAATGGCAGTATCCTTTTTTGCTAAGAGAGCCCAAATTATGTGTCAGATCAAATAGGAGGTGTACTTGGCACTATTAAACAAAGATTCTGTAAAAGCCTCAAGTCTAATAAAATTTCATGCAATGGTAGAAGCTAAGAGGAGTTGCGGAAATGGGTGCCCCAAAGCGTATCATAAAGACAAACGGATTGGTAGACAAACCCCCCATCACTATATACCCCTTCCCCCTACTTGTCAAGTGGGGGTAAATAAGTCGCGTTTATCATGAAGAAAACAACGAAAAATGAATTTATAATAGTTTAATATGGGTATTCGGAACTAGTAAAATGACAACACGAAAATATTCCGATATCCTCTAGTGTTCTAAATGATTATTTTAGATAAGTTTTTAGTTTTTGTTAGAGTACATATCAAACTTACTTTTGATGCCTGTAATGTTGTTTTATGTGAAAAATTGATGTCTCTACAGAGGTTTTTCTGCAGACTCAGGCGTCGTAGGGATTCAGATTTTTTGCATTGTAAGAGTATGTCGACTGTTTCAAGTTAGATAACGAGACCGAACTGACGGCAAAAAAAAATCAAAACTTCACATAATTCAAACACTCATTAATAGGCCTTCTTACCATAGGTATCAATTTATTTTTACATCTTTGAATATATTAATTATCATCTCTGAAATTAAATATCATTCGGAACTGGTCAAAATTCGGAACTGGCCAAACGACTGTATAAAGTGATGGGATGATTGTCTGTACGCCCGACGTCCGTTCGTCTGACACGCTTTCGGGTACCCATTTCTTATCCGCAACTCCTCTTCTACCACGGTATGAAAAAAAAATGAGGCTTCACAAAATTTAACGAGGCTTTCACAGAATCTTTGTTAAGTAGAACCATAGTGCTCCATCAGTATATTTTATTTTTTAGCTGACATATAATTTGGGCTCCTATACTGCCATTCTTTTTAATATTATCCATAATATACATAATCCATCTCTAATCCACAATTTTCCAATACCACTGAATAAAATTTAATGATACTTTTACAGATTCTTTATTACATTGTACCATTGTGCATGACCTCTTATTTTACTTTTTGATCGGACACATATTTCGGGTCTCCCAGAGCAAAACATGGGCATTGTCATAGTAATATCATATAGGAGGCGAGGGGTATCATTAAAATGAGCTTAGTGCTCTAAGTACCCCTTGTTTCTCTTTATCCTTTGGACATACAAATTACTTATTGGCAAGCAATTAATTTAACTTTTCTTAGTCATAGCAACGAATAATGTGTAGGACGTTAAATTCTAGGTCACCTGAGTCAGTCAGGTGACCTATTGCTATCTGTTTTTGTCCGTCGTCGTCCGTCGTTCGTCGTCAATCGGTCGTAAACTTTTGAACATTTTCAGCTTCTTCTCTAGAACCACTGAGCCAATTTCAGCCATTTTTGGCATATAACATCTATGGGTAAAGGGGAACAAAAATTGTGAAATTCATGGCCCCTGCTCCTCTGGGGGCTGAGGGGGCAGGGCCAAAACCACTAAAATTAATGTAATCTTTAAAAATTTTCTTCTTTACTCCTGGACATCAAGCAGTCATACTTTTGGCATAATTGTTATCAGCATTGAGTCCTCTACATAAATTGTGAAATTCACAGCCCCAGGGTAAGGGGTTCTAGTGCTAGGGTTGGGCTATATAGATTATATAGTTAAAATGCATTATTTCTTTGAAAATCTTCTTCTCTGCTCCTGGGTATTAAACAAACAAAATCAATGTATAGTTATGATGAGCAATAGTGTCTCTTTCAAAATTATGAATTTCATGACCCCAGGGTCAAGGGTTCCTGAGTTAGGGTGGGGCTGTTTATAGATTATCTAGAGAAAATGCATTATTTCTTTGAAAATCTTCTTCTCTGCTCCTGGGTATTAGATAAACAAACCAAGTAAATAGTTATATTGAATAAGGCTGCCTCTTCCAAAATTGTGAATTTCATGACTCCTGGGTCAGGGGTTCTGGTGTTACGGAGGGGCTCTATTTATTGTATTGTGAAAATGCACAAATTCTTTGAATATCTTCTTCTCTGATTCCTGGGCATTAAATTAACTTACCAAGTACATAGTTATGATGAGCAAGAATATCTCTTCCAAAATTGTGAATCTTATGGCCCCTTGGTCGGGGGTTCTGATGTTAGGGCGGGGCTCTATTGATTATATAGTGAAACGCATGAATTCTTTAAAATCTATTCCTTTGCTCATAGATATTATGCCAGTGATCTAAGAACATATTTATGACGAAGAAAGGTTTCCTTTCCAAACTGATGATTTTCATGGCCCTTGGGTCAGGGGTATATACTGAGGGGTACTTATTCTGAAAATAAATTAATGCTTTGAAATCTGCATGCTCTTTTGTATTAATCAATCATTTATGATGAAATAAAATTTATGATAAAATTTTGAAATATGTTGCTCTAGTGTTACTGGTTCCTGTAGAGTGGTGTGCACAACTGATGGTTATAAAGTGGAAATGCGTTTTCTCTTTGTTACTCTGATCTACCTCTGGGTATTAAGTAACCAAAATAAGCATGCTAAGTGTATAATTTTGATAAACAATGTTGCATCTTTCAAAATTGTGAATTTTATGGCTTTTGGTTTAAAACTAGCTGCAGAACTGTAGCTCTCCGAAAAAATATATACTGATAGACCGAAGAGCTACAGAGCCACCCATTGAAAACACTGTATATTTATTGCGCTCAAAAAGTGCGCAGTTTTTCGATTTATTTCTTCATGTTTTTAAAACTGTCATTTCAAAATACTACTAACCGTGTGTGTCTAGCATATTCTTTCACTGTTTCCACAACAAAACATTCCTTATAATTGCTTTTATTAGTCCTCCTGGCCCTGAAATTGAGATCATCGAAAATTGCGCCTATTTATACTGCCATTTTGGTATGCAAGATAATTCGGTCCAACCCACTTCGAAAGATGTAAACAACAAAAGTAATTGATAAAAGAGTAAGGAATTTGTTGAAATCTAGCTTTTATTGCAATTGAGGTAAGAATTTGGAAGAATTAATCAAGAAACAGCGCACTTTTTTGTGCGCAATAAATATACAGTTTTTTTCAATGGGTGGCACTCTAGCTCTTCGGTCTATCAGTATATATTTTTTCGGAGAGCTACAGTTCTGCAGCTAGTTTAAAACACGAACCAAATTCAATCGCTGAAAAAATGTTACATGACGCTCAAGTGACCTATAAGGCCCGTGGGCCCCTTATTTAATTTAGGGTCGAACTGAATGAGAACAGCTAGTTATTTGGAACTCGTCGGCTTATTCGTAACTGGTAAAATAAGTACCAATGTTAACTTTCGAAATTATTTTTTTGGGGGGAAGGATGAACTTTTATGAAACAATATTTAATTCCACAAGTCATTGAACTACCTTGACAAGAAAACTTACATTTTGAAATAATGCCTCGTATATTTATAGCACCGCCGCCGAATCGGTTTCTTATTCGGAAGTGGTCAAATAACTGTAAGTAGAAAAAATCTTTAAATTCTATATATCTCCTCTGTGAATTATTTTCGTGAATGAAAAAATAAAATAGAATGAGCTTTCTTTATTAACACTCTTTAGTCTTCATTGTCATTTAAACTACGTTTATTTGAGTGTTTATTAAGGGTACTTAACACAAATAAAAACTTGATGCAAGGATTGATAATCATATATTTTCGACTGAATTTGATTTGAAATGACATAAATAATAAATCCCTGAAATATACAGAAATCGTAGGTTTTCTTTGGTGCTTAAATACGAGCCTTTGTTTTGCTTTCTGTATAATTCCATACAAAATTGTGCACAGATTTTTTATCTTATGACAAAATTTTGTAAAATTCTCCCACTTTATTTGGTAAACATTATTCATTATACCAATTTAAATCTAAATTTATGAGGAATATTGCCGATTTCTGAAAAAAAAGTTTGTATTATTTATCTTTAAATGTAATATATTTTCACGGTGTATCCCAAGCGCACTGACAAGTGGCCTTCTATTTTAACATCTTCAAGTTTCTTATCTTTGATAAAAGGATTATCTGTGGCGAGTCAACAGATGGACGGAGGGGAGCCATTTTACAGGTGCCCCTAAATTACACTTGGATTATCCTATACCTCCAGTCAAATAATGCTCAGTCAGGACATTGTTTAGAAGGTGATATATAAAAAGGGATCATCCCAGTTTTTGGAACTGTTCAATAGGACAGAATACCAGTACTATTTCAATGTCCGAGTAAGAAGTGTAAAGTGTGAAGATAGTTTGTGGTGCCGCTGGACTATCACATGGATTTAAAATTTCTTATGTGCCGTAAATACCTACAAAATCAAAAATCAATTCCTGTTCAGACTTTGATTGAACAATAATAAAAGATGACTGCATTGAAATGTTTGCGAGATTTGGGACAATTTAACTCAGTGACTAAAGATCAATTGAAAAATCAATACCTATCCTAAGGATGATATCGACTCGGTGGAAATATCTTGATTTGGGTTTGTCCTGTTCAAACAAGAGGCTTTTGATTATTTCCATTGTGACATTACGACTTTATCCACTTTAAATTAACAATTTTGTCTTATCTTTATGTTATGAAAATGAATTATAAAACTGAATAAAAATCAATTCGATTCTGTCCCGCTTACCTTGGATTTGGTTTATAAAGTGATAACCCGGGTCAATAACTTCCACTAAATGGAAACTTTGTGTCAAATTCTGAATCTGATAACTCGTTCATCCCTATTATTAGCGATGTAGCATACTGGTAAGATGTAATATTTCATATTATCGGGTATTATAGAAAATATTCATATCAATGTAATAAAAAAACAAAACATTCAGAAATCATAGCTTGGACATTGAAATTTTTAAGAATATTTTTACTTATCTCTTATTTGAAATATTCAATTTTCAATTACTTTTCAAACCTACTTACAATGTTATCAAGATTAACACTTTGAACAATACTGTACGCGAAACGTTAAGTAAACACAATTAAAGGCTTTGGCAGACCGAGACATTTTAAATGTACCAGAATCCAATAAACCATAAAAAAAAGTCTTCTCCCCTGCCACGCTCCCATGAATCGTAATAGACCTAGGAAAGACAGCTTTAAATGTTCTGTATCTGCACTAACACGTACAGAACACCCAATATCCGACTCTACTGATCTCGTCACGTACACAGGAACGGTACAGCAAAGTCAGCAAAGTTACTAGAACCTGGGACAAAGTTTACAAAATGAAAGTTCTAAATGGCTCTGGATAACAAGGAAGTATGAAATCACTTATAAGACGGAGTTTTAAATGTTTGTATTAAAAGGTGAGTGTTTACTTAATTTAATTCTGACAGTTTAAATATCCCGTTTTGTACTACATCGGTTTTGAATTCACAGCATTTATTGGGCGTTTTATCTCCATATTAAGTTAACACAACCTGTGGGAGTACTTGAGATAATTTATTTTCGCGACAGATTGGCTAAAACATCACATTGTAACGTATTTCCAGGATACTTTATTATAACAGAAGTGTTCATTTGCCAATGACGGGGGAAACTACACTGCATATTGTTCATTTGTCGTATAATGTGATAGACATGATATGGTGTACGTGAAATCAACATCCAACAGGTTTCACCACTGACAGCATGTCCAAATCAGGTAAACTCAGTCTTGTTTAAACACCCCTTCCAACATTTCTGCAATGGGTATCTTTCACTTTTGCTATGAGTTGTAGAATTTCTTATACTAATTAATGTCATTAATTAAGGGGTTGCTATTTGATTAAATTATGATGTCTTGATTTTCAGCCTCTAAGAATGGCTATGACCGAGTACCTCTGGTTTCTGCGACTCATTCCGATTCTGAAGACGACACTGGACCGGTTTCTTATATAGCACTCAACAAAAGATCCCGCCAAAGATCCCGCCAGAAGCCTCTTATAGTGGTCGGGTTTATCATAATAATAGTGCTTCTTTCGGTTATCGCCGCTATGTGTTACGTGTTAGTGCGGCGGTCTGATACCACCAGCGGTGCGATCACTACGCCAACAGGAGCCAGATTGGATAAGTCTGGACAAGTGGCAGAAATCACCACAACCAAACGAGCTGAGGAAAATTTGAAACCACAGACGCCAAACTGGAAGGTCACTTTTAAAGAACTTGGTATGTATGTGTGTTGATATACAGTGAAAACTGTCTAATCCAAAACTTGTGTAATCCGTTTAACTGTGAATTCCGACTTTGAATTTCTTTTCCATGTTTAATCTCTATTGAGATTCTGCCGGGCTAGATATTTGGACTGACGCCGTCGCAGATTCTCTGGACGACAATCAATAATTCACGTCTGGAAATTAGGCCCCAACTTCGGCCGACTATAGCAAGAATTATTCACCTAGACCACACTGCGGTTCGCTTCATTTAAGTCATTTATTTGTTTATTTGACTCTCTGTCACTATTATTTCTTCATAGCTTACCGTTTAGGCATGTAAATCCCAACATAAAAATATTCACTGAAATTTCAAGTTCGAAATATGGCTCCCATGACGAAATTGTTTACCTCCTCAAATAAAAGAGTTCCTATAGTCTGTTTTTACCCTATGCGATGTTCAATAGCCACAGTAGACTTGGTTCAGAATCACATAGGGTAAAAACAGACTATAAGAACTCTTTTATTTGAGGAGGTAAACAGTTTCGTCATGGGAGCCAAATTTCAAACTGGAGATTTCGGTGAATATTTTTATGTTGGGATTTACATGCCTAAACGGTAAGCTATAAAGAAATAATAGTGACAGAGAGTCAAATAAACAAATAAATGACTTAATTGAAGCGAACCGCAGTGTGATCTAGGTGAATAATTCTTGCTATAGTCGGCCGAAGTTGGGGCCTAATTTCCAGACGTGAATTAGTAATTGTCGTCCAGAGATTCTGCGACGGATCTAGCCCAGCAGAATCTCAACAGAGATTATCCCATGTTATGTACTGGTTATTTTCCATGTTTTACACTGTTCAATCCGACACCCTGTCTATTCTGACACAAAGTTCGTCTCCCAGTGAATGTCAGTTTAGACAGGTTATACCCGGTATATAGAAGACCAATATGCCCAGTCTTATCTATCTGGCATCGATGCAAAAAAAAATAATGACTATGTATGTAAAAACCTGAAATAAATTCAGGATCAATTGAATAGTTAAACAAACTAACAATTCAGAATCTAGAAGTGTTTTGAATAAAATGGATCGATACGATTTTACAAATTGCAATATGTAGTACATTAAGGTCAGATTTCACGTTCTAAAATATATGTTTTGTATTTCTTGGTATTATAAGAAAAATTATGCATAATTGTCATTCTCTTGTGATTTCGACATTGTTTCAATATGTTTTTAATTATAAGTACACCAAAAATTCTTATAAAAGCCATTCAGAAGATTACCAATAAGGGTTATATAAGAACTTCTCCAAAAGCCTGGTAAGGTACCCTGATTTTTTGTGAGGAAATTTGTTTAAGTACCTAGACTTCAATAACAAATTCTTCGGAAAAATTATGTATTTTTTGAGGAAGGTGTCATCTGACCTTAAGGGGAGGCCTGGGGGAATGACCTTCTAATAAGAGAGATAACTTTCTAAGTAATACTAAAAATAAACCTAATATTACTTATAGTTTATTGTACGAGAAATATCGGTAATTGACACGTTTATTGTGCCAATTCATAAAAACCTAACAAAAAAATGAAATGATTGATCATGAAAATGCTTTAATGTATGAGATACCATATGTTTAATTTTCATTTAATAGTATTGATTTTTATCCCTTGAAAACATATTTAAAAAAAAAGATAACTCTGCTATTGGATGTATTCTTTACTAAGTCTTACTACTTACATGAACCGTTCAAGGTACATGTAGCTCAGTCGGTAGAGCGCTCGCTCCTGTTTTCTGATAGGACTTAAGGTTTACACTAAGTATTATTTTCATATATACCTCTTATTTTTAATTTTATGTTCTGAAAAGTACATGTAGAGTATACATTAAAACAAATACTGCCAAAAGTACAATAGCAGAAATAAGTAACATGAGTTCACCATCGACACCACCACGATATTTTGCATATTTGAAAATATTCAGCTGTGTTGATTTTTTATAGGTACAGAGAGCGTGATGAGGCTGATCGATATCGATGGCGACGGATTACAAGACGTAGTTTTTGGTGCCGCGGCCACTGCAGATCTCGACGCCATAGTTAAGATAGACTCGAACGGAAGTTTGCGGGCATTCTGCAATGCATCAGGTTAAAGCGTTAGATGAAATAAATTACACGAAACTCATGGTACTCATTTATGAAAGAAAATACACGAATAAGATTTGAAAAAAAAATATTAAATTTATCTAAAAACCGTTTTCTAATAATTATAGGTAGGGCATATCCATGTATTGGGACTCTCATAGGAATGAGGGGATATGATGGAAAAGTTCTATGGAAAGTCCCCACAAGATCTGGGGCACTGCTAAACAATTGTGAAGATTTCGATCTAAACTTAGACGGGAACATAGACTGTGTCATTGGAGGACGCAGTGCCACGATGGAAGCCGTGGACGTCAGAAATGGTAAGTGACCCCCACCCCCACTACCAAATTGTTTGGTAATGTGGAGGGACCAATACGCATGACTGCATATTACATAAAAGATGAGAAAACTTTTTTCACCTGATTGAACGATTAACCAAAGAAATTCTCCTAAGGAAAACATCTCTGGGAGGCAAGTTCGCCATTTTTTACGAAGAAGTGGAATTTCTACCAAGCAATGGCACTGCCCGATTTTAATGGAGACGGTGTCAAAGAGATATTGGTGATGCATGGCGGGGATCCCAATAAAGATTCTGATGTAAGAATTACAAATCAGCGTAGGTCATAAAAACCAAGTTTGATAAGTCAATAAAATACACCAGTAGTGTGTACAGTACTGCAATAACTATGTCCTTTTGTAGGTTTCTTCTTAGAGGCACCCATAAATAGGCAAACAAATGAAATAGATTAGCAAAAAAATTCACATTATACAGAAATGTTCCAATACCTTTTTTTTTTTTACTATATATAGGACTATAACCGGAAGTCGGGTCGATTGATTATGCTGGACGGGAGGACGGGTAAGGGTATGGGGGTCCGCTGTCTGGAGATGCCAAACAATAGAGAGAGCTACCAAAGCCCTGTTGTGTACACTTATAGGGACGGATCCCAGTACATACTGTTTGGGAGTGGCGGAGAAACAATACCCGGTAAATATTTTTGCTTCCTACATCTTTTATATCCGGAAAAACTTACTGGTATTTAAAAAAATAGTTAACTATACCCTGCTTTTAAATTCAAATTTCAAATGGCAGGTGACTTTATGATGATTTCCCTACCGGATTTTTACCGCTATGTTATGGGACTATCGAAAGACGCTAGTGTCCCTAAAACAAAAGGCTCCTACGACCAATGGCCGCACATACGAAGGCAATCTGATACAGGCATTATGGTTCTCTTCAAGTGAGTAAAAAATATGTCTTCAACCAGCTACAAATATGTACAAAATTTTGCCATCAATCAGAACTTTGTGATCCTATTTCCATCTAGATATCATTGCCAAATGCAAGGGCTCAATAACTGCAGCATTCTGAGAGTATTGTACTAGCAGTGCTAGTCCCCTACCGGTATGTGTAATGTAGGTCACGTTAAAAATTAAAAATGCTATAAACTGTCAAAAATCAATGCAGGGGAACGAAATGCAAACTTCATCTGTAAAATCACATACCAAAATTCAGCTCAACTTCTGTGATTGTTAAGAAATCCGAGTTGGACTGATTAATTGACAGAGGGACAAACGGGCAAACTCAGAGGAAACCTGTAGTCCCCTCGCCGGTTTCACCGGTTGGGGACTAATAAGGAGGTTTGTGGTTGATCCCTGACCTATTTACGAATGTTGATGACAAAATCGGCTGGTTATCAGTTACCAATCAGACAGTCATATTGAATATTTTTAATTTACAGATTGCTGTAAATGTACAATTTACAGAATTACAAATTTTAAATCATTTTTTGCTTTCAAAATTTGCTATATAAAATAAGCTTACGAGAGAGAACCTTTATGCGTACGTGGGTTTATTTTAAAAGGGGGCATATTATCTTGCACCTGTCACTTGGTGAGTCTCGATGTCTGTCGGTCGATCGGTAAATTAAATCTCCGCATAATGTCTTACGAAACATTTGTTTGCTGGAAATCAAACCTCGTGCATTAGTCCCCTGATGAACTGATTACCCAATACGCATACTGATTTTGAGATAACACTAGACATACTAGTACCTATTTGAAGTTCTTGTCAGTTCAATATCATAACATTTGCTTGGCAGATATTGAATTTGGGCCAATGGTGTACAACTCCTTTTAATTGAACAATATCTGAAATCGAAAACCATGGGTAAATTGGACATAGGAAAATTCTGGCCGCTCAGTATCTTGAGAAACCTCACTAGACAGATATACAACAAACACTGGTTTCCCTTGACCACTATATTTTGAGGTCAAGGGTCAAACTACTGTAGACTAGGAAAGTATTTGCTATGCAGACATCAACCTTTATAAATGGTTCCCATTAAGGAGCCGATGACCTCTATTAGATTTCAAGCCATATTATTGTATTTTGTTTAATGTCCCTCTCGAGAATTTTTCACTCATATGGGGACGCCACCACTTGCCGATGGAGAGCCACAAATTTTTGTCCTATACTCGGCACTTAGGGCCATTGAGCAGTGAGGGATCTTTTTCGTGCCAGCACCTACTGCGACACAGGACCTCGGTTTATACGGTCTCATCCGAAGTACCGGTCTCTACGTCCCACAGTGGGATTCGAAACCGCGACGTAATGATCGACTCCTTACTTCGCGACTCTTGAGGAGACGCTCTAACCACTGCGCCACGCGGGCGACTCGGTAGACATAGAAAGATATTGTCAGATCAGTATCTTGGGAACTGTTAATTTACACACATCAATTTTGATACATTTTATATAATGATGTGTACTTCATGGTACGTCTCATTCATTGGCACCTGACGTAACATATTTTTTCTTTTAATAAAAAGATATACCCCCTTACTTTATAATAAACATGGTACACATCGGGTGCCATCTTGAATTTTTGTAGTCGGTCACATCCACTTTTATTTTCATCTAAAACTCCGTAAAATAAATTCCCTGCAATCATATTCTTTCTGTGGCCAGTCTTTTGAGGTCTAAACTTACGGTCAGTTAAACAGAAGGGCGCACAACACTTGCAAATATTAAAAATCCCTCGTCAAACTCGATCTACTGCTTCAACAATCCGAGAAATGACTAAATTATTTATAGGGCTTGGTATTGGCCCGAGATTTCGTATTGCGATATATTGCAATATTTTAAACTGTATTGCAAATATGTATTGCAATATTTTCAATGTAATTTAAATGGCATTTTCTTACCATATTTACATTGATTTACATACAGAATGTACATTACTATGATAAGTAACCAACACAGAAAAAATCTTGTTGATTTCATTTTAAGTTATGCTCTGAAATGTTCCCACAAAACAACTTCTGTCTTACTGCTTGGCTTAATAACAAACTTTCATAAGTCCATTTTTAAACTTAATGACAAAATTCCTTAAAAGTATGTTGCCAATATATCGATATTACAAAATTGTATTGCGATACGATATTTTTTATCATTGTATTGCAATATATTGAAATATCGATATTATTGCCTAGCCCTAATTATTTATTTTTGATTTCTTTTAAAAAATGAATGATTACGTCTTGCGAGATGGCATCTGGTTTATTGTATTCTAGAATTGAAAAAATAGGTCAATTAGCATGTATAATGTAGGCAAATTTTCGTGATCTTTTTAAAAACCAATATAAGGAATATGTAAATTCTTCAGAGGCGTAACGAAGGGCGTGATGGTGCCGCCTCTGATGACGGATATAGACCGTGACGGAATTGATGACGTAGTGATGTCGGCTTACGATGGATTGGTGGTTCTACTGGATGGCAGAACAATGAAGCCTAAGTGGAAAGTGGAATTTCCTGGAAAGGAATCTTACAGGTGCGATGGCGTAAGCGAATTTAAATGATTGGTTTCTCAAATTTATAGTACAATTCTCTGTCATCCTTGGACGTTCAGTAAGGCGTGGCATTCTCGACGCTACGTAATTACTAATTAGTGTCTCTCAAATGGCGAATATATTCTAATTGGTAAAGAAATCAATAACGTCAGCACCTTTAAATTGTTGTTGACAACAATGAGCCACACCTCTTTTCCGTACGAAATGTTATCACTTTATCATTGCTACACTCATTGACATTTGCCCGAATTTCTGTCCCATGTACATAAAAAACCACGAACAGCCATTTGTTAGCGTTGAAAGCTAAGAAAATTATCAGGAATTGAAGTTAAATGTATGATTGATTATATCAAATTTCATTTTAAAAGTTGGGGAAAGTATTAAATACAAGAAAACATACTCGAAGTGAGCGACAAAAAATCGTCGGCGTAAATCGAAGGTTTTTACAACTCTTGGATCTGTAGCTCTCTGCTTTATCTGTCCGAATTTTCTCAAACAGAGAGCTAGAGTTCTGCAGTAGTGAATGAAAGGTTGTGAAAATTCTAGACGCTAATAATGTAACGTCGAGAATACAACGTCTTACTGAAAGTCAAATGATAACTGAGAATTGAACTACATGTATTTGCTTACAATACCAGATAGAATGTGATGTACCTAATTAAGGTAAAATTATTATTTCTTTACAATGGATAAAATGCATTGAATTCCTTATATAATTAATTCTAAAATCAAAGTGTTGCAAGGTTGAGTTTTTATTGATGAGTCGGATTATTATCTCGAGAAGTACATCAGTAATTACGTTGGGCAAATAACATCATTCAGTCAAGATTCTTTTGTAAGTAGACCATTTAGTTGTAAAAGAAAAATCCACATGATGGCACTTCCTAAATAATCCTACAAGAAATCACTAAAATGCCAATATTGCTATTCAATTTGGTTTATAAAATACTTTTAAAGTAAATTTAATTAAAAGGAAGGCATTTTACAAGAAGACAAACTTCAGATATACGAGAATCTTATACAGTATACATGTACTTGCCGGTTCGATAGTTTCTTTGCTTTTCAGTACGCCTGCCCCTGGTTACTTTGATGATGACGATGTGTTGGACTTCATGGTCCATTGGAGCACGGGTGCCTGGCCAATATACAACTCGTCAGAGGTAACGTCATACGTGTAACTTTTTTTCACTTTCTTTACCATCCAAAAGCAACATTACCCGTGATCATGTATTAATTCTTTAACATTAGATCTACCCTATTTCATTTCCAGAAAGTTATTATTAGCGGCAAAGACGGGAGCATCATCTGGCGTACTACAATGAGGAACTACGAGATGTCGTCAGACCTAACGCTGCAGACGACAGAACCGTACCGCGACCTCTACCTGTACAAGACGAAAGGAAGAGGTGCGCATGTGTACAAAGACCTGACGGGCGAGATACACGGTGTTGGCGTCCAAAGAAATGTATGTTATGTTCTAATTTGACCCAGTCTATAACAAGCAGAAGCTAATTAATAATTACAGAACAACCTTTATTCAAAATAATAACAATATTGACAAATTGGCTCTAAATTCATATCACATCTACAAAGATTCACATTTTGTCATTTATGTTCATGATATATGTATTAGTTCAAATAGGGAGAGTAGGTAAATCATCTTTATTATACCTCTACTGATTTTTTCCTATATGTATATCATTGAGGGAGTTAGTAAGATTCCAGTTCCCCTCGACCAGGACCATTTCCCTCGGCGCGCTGCGCCTCCGGAAATAGTCCTGGTCTTGGGGAACTGGAATCTTTCTAACTCCCTCAATGATATACTTTAACTGTATATTAAATGCTGAAGGTGAATCTGATATAAGACTGTTCATTTTGCCTCCTGATTCAATCATGCTTGCAATGTAGGATTTTTCTCGTTCTACCCCGTAGATTTCAATAATTCCTAAAGACAAGTCAAAGAACTCCTCTCAGGGTATGTAATGATTTCAACTTTAATATATATATGTATTAAAGGGCACATTTATAACTCTTACATTAACAACACAGCCCCACGTGAAAAAATATTAACAAAGAAAGCACAAAACTTTCCGTATATTTTTATATTTGGTATTTTCAGATGATCCAATATACAAAGATTTTGTGAAGTTCCATTTCCGATGTAATACCGGTGTGGATATTAAATCCGAGGTTTTTGTGATGGATAGAACTATAGCGGACACACCCATCAAAGTGATAGAAACGTTACCCGAGGAATACCATTACCGTAAGTTACCGATTTAGTTTCTGTAAGTTACATCCTATTGTGTGGAGTAGATAATTACGAGGGGTGACCAAAAGTTCGCAAACTAGTTCTATATTTACAAAGCATCAGTTCAGATCAACAATTCGTAATATTATACTTTTTTGTAAATTTGTTGAATCTGATTCGTCGAGAAACATTTGTTAAAAAACACTATCACCCGCAGAATAGTAAAGCCACGCCTTCCAGCGTAGCAACAGTATTCAGCATTGCTTGATGACGGGTTATATTCTTAAAAATGTAGTTTTCGCATAATATATGCTCACTGTAATATGCATTTGTATAAAACATTCAGTGTAATTTAATAAATATGGCATGTAGTTGTGTGTAACAGAGAAATTTTTCACCCCTCGAAAACCATTGTAAACCTCGGCTGCACTTCGGTTGACAATGGTTTTCTTTGGGTGAAATTTTTCCATGTTACACTCAGCTACATACAATATTTATATATTATTGATGTCCCTCATTTGTTGTAGACCCCGCTGTAAACTGGAAAACGAAAGCAAAGAATACCAGCCTTAATTACTGCTCCCTGTTATTTCCAGAGGATAGAACCACACGTAAGTCACATGGTCTCCGTTTATAGTCACGGAATATCTGAATTTTCGAAGAATTCATGTTTATCATTTATGCTATTCCAATGGCATTGGAATAGCATAAATGATATTTTTTTCTTTAAAAAATCTTGCAAATTTTGTAAATCATAAAATTGAAGAGTAATGAGAGCTGTTGATTATAAGATTCTGCTTTGTAGCTGCCGTGGGAGATGTGGACGGGGACGGAAACCTTGACCTTGTGATCCTGGTCAGTCACTCCGGCCAGAGAGTGGACCAGCACTACAGCTACGACTCCATGATTTATCAAACCACCATACACAAAGTCAACTTAATCCCCGTTATAAAGAATCCAGAAACCAGAACCTCCATGAAAGTCCAGACGACATTACCCCTGGATCGTTACCGTTTAGAAAAAGACGTCTCTGATCTAGAATTACTTCCTCTAGACCAGCAGCAATGGTTGTCATACTTTGGTACAAAACAAAACGGCCATTTTAAAAATAAAAGATAACACCTATATTCAGTGCTTTAATGTTTCCTGTTTAGTGTGCGTGTGTCTTTTTTGTAAGTTTAAAGGGTGGCTAACTGACCAGATTGTGATTTTGACACGAGCTAGCTGTATCTATAGTAACCTTGTAACTGGCTTAAACTGGAGCAATGCTGAAAAGTAGTCACTCGACCTTTTTTGCAGCCATATTGGAACCGTCACCAAATGTTAGCAGAGTTACCAGAACAATCTCTAAGTGTCATTACCCTTTTGTTACAAAGTCAAAGTATTGAAACACCCTTAGCATTAGAAAGGAATGGACAAAACACAAGTTTATTAAACAAACCTTTAACGGTACACGAGTCAAAAATATAATTTTCTTAATTGAAATCAGAAGTTGGAAGCAAAAGAATATACTAGTATGTCTCCTGTTTACCCCCAGGTCCGTCACTACTGCTTTACCTCCCTCCTCCTGTCTCGCTGAGGCCGGAACACAATGAAAAAGGTGAAGATACCGAAACGTGATCAATTTCATAAACCCTTTTAACAATATAGATCGTGGATATTTACAGTCAAAAACAAACGCTCATATTTCCATTAAAATGTACGGTTGACTTAAGGAATCACTGTCTAGTTCGTATAGTATGCCAGGGCATCAACAATAGTGGGAAACATCGGATAATTTGCATAACGGGCGAAGCCCGTTATGCATAAATTATCCCATGTTTCCCACTATTGCTGATGTCCCTGGCATACTATACGAACTAGACAGTGATTCCTTATATTTCCATTTCATTGTGAAATAAAAATTGTAGATTGAAACTTTAAAAAAGCAAGCATAGATTAACATCACACGAGGATTTCCATCTTAATTTCAATAGCCCACTGACGTGAAACACAACGGAAGCCGCACGAAATTTTCATGCATATTTGGCCTCCTTAGCGTCAGACTCAGAGACAGATGCGCACGAGATTTGCATGCATACTAGGCCTCCTTAGCTCCTGACCTATCGACCTGCCTAATTTACATTCCGGCAGAATTATCAGGAAATCAACCCCGCTTACTTTCAAAGGGTTATCATAGAGAAAAAATTTAGAAATGGAAATATTTTCGTATAAACTGTTAATCAATTTCACAAACCCTCTTAACAATATAAGTCAAAAACAAACACTCACATTTCTATTTAAAAATTCGGCTGACTTTCATATAAATTTACAATAAAATTGTACATAAATTATGCTTAAACACTGAGAAGCGAGGAGATATCAGTATACTCTTATAAAGACTCTTGAAAATAGACGAGGCTGGCTAGGGGAGGAAACCTTTTCATACGACACCGGTATTAAAATGAATGAATGGAATATATTTTTAAGGTTATAGCAAGAGTTTTCTTCTCATGTAGAAGATCTGCTTCATAATAATAAAAACAACAAGACTAGAATATAACTTGATAAAAATAGAAAGTGATATATATATAAATAAAGTAGAAGAATTACACGCTGAGTTTGGACTTTCAATAAGGCGTGGCATTCTTGAAGTTACCTAATTAGCTTCTGAAATTTACATAGCTTCCCTCCACTGTTGAAATATACATATGATAGAAATGCGGCCGAATGTCAACTGGTATAGTAAATAGCCAATTAAAAGTTCTCTCACGGCACAGAGGTGGGGCATAAGTCGTCACATCTTTATTGATCAACAACAATTTAAAGTTCCTGATGTAATTAATTTCGTAACCAATGACAATCTACTGGTATTCGCCTATTACGTAGCCCTGAGAAAGTCACGCCTAATGAAAGTCCAAAGTAAGGGTAAAATCGTCCTATTATAGGAGACGGGAAGGGTTTTCTCTGGTATGAAGAATTACGAGATCTCGTTTGACCTGAAGTTACAGACGTAAACTGGCTGTGACCTTCGTAAGAGGAAAGATGAGCAGGTACATAGGCCTGACAGCCAAATTCATCATTTTATAAAATAACATTTAAAGATTTCATTTAATGAAAACAATGTCCATTTATAACAAGAGATATTGGATGATTTTTCGTTTTAAAATATTGGGGTAAATTATGTAATGTAAAGCATAATTATGAGCAGTTGTTTTCTGTAAATAGTAAAAAGTCACGTCCAACTATCAACAGAAAACAAGCAGAAAGGGCTCCAAAAAGGGCACGTGACGTCACATTCCGGGGTAGCAGACGTTTACAACATCCCCAAAACAAAACGGATCCAAAGTTAAACATCATGGATCCGTAGAGAGAATAGAGAATTTTCTTTGGTTCTGATGCTTTTTTGAGTGTCCTTGACTGGTAGAGGCATAGTCCACTCCCGACCATGCTGTTGTAGAACAGGGCTGTGCCTATTGTTACCGAGGCATCTCCACACAATCTAAAATCAAAATCGCCAGGCATTATTCTGTATCGAGGGTTAATTTGTAAATTATGCATACATTAAATTGTCAAAAATATTAAGATGTTATATTTACATCCACTGAATAGTTTCTCCTTTATTTCTTAAGAAAAACCATTGCCGGTAAGCAGTGCATGAAAAACGCTAGGCATATCACCTGTATTTATTCCTTGATTAGTGGCTGTTTCATCAATGAAACGTACAAAGACGGACGTATCATTAATGCAATAATTAATCTTTTTAATCCTACTTTAAATGATTATTTAAACAGATATAAATATAAACAATAAAATGTCTGTCTTTGGTTGTTAGTACGGGTGTAAAACATCGAAAACCACAACAATGCAATGTTATTGTCTTACCCAGAACAATACGTTAAATCCGAACATCAAATACTTCATGCAACAGCTGACTTCTGTTTTATCCCGTCGACCCCTCGATCCCTTCATCTTCCGAGTTTTGTACATGTCCATGTTTCTGTGCTATTTGACTACATCTGCCCAAAATTTAAGGGTTTTAATTATAGCTACATGATAATAATGGACATCTTTTTTTGTTTGTGACAGTTCATCGCGCGGGGTCTAGATAAATCGTACATAAGACCAGTCGTCCTTGGTGTTACTTCTGGCGTTGTTTTTTTAACAGGTCTGATCTAATACTAAATTGGCTGTTAAACCACTTATTGACTTTGAAATCACAGGCACTTGATTCTGTAATATTTTTTATGCACCCCGAAACTTCTCGAGTATAGTTTTTGCCCTGTCCGCCCGTCTGTCTGACAGTGTCTGTCTGTTTGAGTGGGTGGCTATGACTTTCATATTTCACAGGTGTATTCCTTGTGACAAGACCTTTCTTTTTGTACCACCAAATTTTACCTACTTTTACAAAAAGATACCACACTTTTATTTTGGCCATCACTTTGAAACGGTCATCTTCGCTAGCCAAGGGTTTCTGATACGCTATTCTCCTTAAATGAGAGACCCTTGGCTAGCGAAGATGTGGAACGGTGGGTGCTAGGACTTTTATACTTCTTATATGCATTCTGTTTGACAAGACATTTCCTTTGATACCAACTTGGACCCTTACACCTTGGTAGAATGACCTACTTAAAAAAAACCTGGCCATAACTTTTCAATGGTAAAGGATAGGGCTTTCATACATACGCTCCTATTTTTTTTTATGGACTTTGACATTGAATACTGTTCGTTATCTCCATATCCTTCATTGTACCAAGACCTTTCCTAGGATACCAACAAATTTGACCCTTTGACTTTGACCTAGGAGTTTGACCTACTCTTAAAAAACTTTAATCTTGGCAATAACTTTTTAACGGTTAAAGCTAGAGAGCTTTAATTCATACTTCAAATATGTAATCCTTGTTACAAATCCTTTGTTCAGAAACCAACAACTTTGACCCACTGAACTTAATTGACCCTTATGGGCCGCCGTTTTGGTATTTACTGCCAAAAAGTGATATCACCTATTCGAATAGGTGATATCACTTATTCGAATAGGTGATATCACCTATTCGAATTGGTGATATCACCTATTCATTTTCAAAAGCTGATATCACCTATTCGAATAGGTGATATCACCTATTTGAATAGGTGATATCACCTATTCGAATAGATAATATCACCTATTCGAAATGAATAGGTGATATCACTTATTCGAATAAGTGATATCACCTATTCGTGCTGAATATGTGATATCACCTATTCGAATAAGTGATATCACCTATTCTAATAGGTGATATCACCAATTGAATAGGTGATATCACCTATTTGAATAGGTGATATCACTTTTTGGCAGTAAAAACCACAACGGCGCCTCATAGACCCTGGAGTTTGACCCACCTTTCAAAAACTTATCCTTGGGCATAACTTTTGAACAGGTAGTGTAAAGGCTTTCATATTTCACAATTCTATTTCTTGTGTGAAGACTTTAATTACTTTAGGTACCAACGTATTTGCATTCTTAAAAAGAAAAATTTAATCTTCGCTATGTTTCCATACGGAGGCATCAGTGTTGAACTTTCACAAACACATATCTTGCTTTAAATTTAACCCATATAGTATACATGTATTATTAAATAATACATGTTTAATCTTCGCTATGTTTCCATACGGAGGCATCAGTGTTGAACTTTCACAAACACATATCTTCTCGAGATAATAATCCGACTCATCAATAAAAACTCAACCTTGCAACACTTTGATTTTAGAATTAATTATATAAGGAATTCAATGCATTTTATCCATTGTAAAGAAATAATAATTTTACCTTAATTAGGTACATCACATTCTATCTGGTATTGTAAGCAAATACATGTAGTTCAATTCTCAGTTATCATTTGACTTTCAGTAAGACGTTGTATTCTCGACGTTACATTATTAGCGTCTAGAATTTTCACAACCTTTCATTCACTACTGCAGAACTCTAGCTCTCTGTTTGAGAAAATTCGGACAGATAAAGCAGAGAGCTACAGGTCCAAGAGTTGTAAAAACCTTCGATTTACGCCGACGATTTTTTTGTCGCTCACTTCGAGTATTTTTTCTTGTATTTAATACTTTCCCCAACTTTTAAAATGATATTTGATATAATCAATCATACATTTAACTTCAATTCCTGATAATTTTCTTAGCTTTCAACGCTAACAAATGGCTGTTCGTGGTTTTTTATGTACATGGGACAGAAATTCGGGCAAATGTCAACAAGTGTAGCAATGATAAAGTGATAACATTTCGTACGGAAAAGAGGTGTGGCTCATAGTTGTCAACAACAATTTAAAGGTGCTGACGTTATTGATTTCTTCACCAATCAGAATATATTCGCCATTTGAGAGACACTAATTAGTAATTACGTAGCGTCGAGAATGCCACGCCTTACTGAACGTCCAAGGATGACAGAGAATTGTACTATAAATTTGAGAAATCAATCATTTAAATTCGCTTACGCCATCGCACCTGTAAGATTCCTTTCCAGGAAATTCCACTTTCCACTTAGGCTTCATTGTTCTGCCATCCAGTAGAACCACCAATCCATCGTAAGCCGACATCACTACGTCATCAATTCCGTCACGGTCTATATCCGTCATCAGAGGCGGCACCATCACGCCCTTCGTTACGCCTCTGAAGAATTTACATATTCCTTATATTGGTTTTTAAAAAGATCACGAAAATTTGCCTACATTATACATGCTAATTGACCTATTTTTTCAATTCTAGAATACAATAAACCAGATGCCATCTCGCAAGACGTAATCATTCATTTTTTAAAAGAAATCAAAAATAAATAATTAGGGCTAGGCAATAATATCGATATTTCAATATATTGCAATACAATGATAAAAAATATCGTATCGCAATACAATTTTGTAATATCGATATATTGGCAACATACTTTTAAGGAATTTTGTCATTAAGTTTAAAAATGGACTTATGAAAGTTTGTTATTAAGCCAAGCAGTAAGACAGAAGTTGTTTTGTGGGAACATTTCAGAGCATAACTTAAATGATATCAAGATTTTTTCTGTGTTAGTTACTTATCATAGTAATGTACATTCTGTATGTAAATCAATGTAAATATGGTAAGAAAATGCCATTTAAATTACATTGAAAATATTGCAATACAAATTGCAATACATTCTAAAATATCGCAATATATCGCAATACGAAATCTCGGGCCAATACCAAGCCCTATAAATAATTTAGTCATTTCTCGGATTGTTGAAGCAGTAGATCGAGTTTGACGAGGGATTTTTAATATTTGCAAGTGTTGTGCGCCCTTCTGTTTAACTGACCGTAAGTATATATGCTATTCTTGAATTAAATACTTATACTTTATTATTTACATTTATTGTCACAACCTCTGACCTTGAAATTTGAATTTTACTAACATAGCAGATGAATACCCTAAGAGAACCCAAACTTTGACATTGATTTGAAAATAAGCCTTTGAAATTCAGCACTGTCATTTGTACAAATTTACTGGTAAAATCAATTCACAGTGTTAAATTTTAAAAGGTTTTTAAACAGTTTCTGGTGCAAACAGAAGGATATCCAGTATTTTCCCTAAGAACTGACCAATGGACAAATTGACCGCTTCAATTAATTGATAAAATTGCTGCTTAGAAATCAAAAATTGTTTTAAGGCTGTCAGAGATTCTGTATAAAAACATAAAGCTTTAGCCTGTAACAATTGATCTTTAACCCTTTACTATGGAATAAAGGGAAAACACTCATTTCAAAGCAAATACATGTAGTACTCTACAAGATTTATGAATCACATTTCATGATGATGTAACATAACATACGATTTATCCCACACTTACAAACATGAGGAGACAGGTGTTTTCCCTGAGGGCCCCGATACAGCCACAGAAGCCAATGATGAACATGACCCCACCAGTGACAATGAAGAATAGAGCAGGATCAAGGGTCACACTGGTGATCTGTCCAATATTGGAGAACATGTCCTTCTCTGTCCAAGCCCATAGTCCTATTGCACATATCCCAGCGCCAACCAGCTAAAATAGAGAAATATGTATACATTTAGCATAAGCAAACAATGGTCATATAGTAACTATACTGTCTTGGAGCAGGGAAACATTGAGCACCCATTGTGACCCCATCCTAACCCCTGGAAAAGGCCATGATTTAAACAAACTTGAATCTACACTTTGAAAGCTTTCAAATAGATTTCATCTTTTTTTTCTGGTCCTTAGGTTCTTGAAAAGAATTTTGATAGATGTCATTAATTGTTCATCTTTTCTAAATGATCTCCCTTCTAAAAGAGGACATGAACAAAGTTTAATCCCTATCAGTCAAGAATGCTTAATTTGGCAAGTTCAGTTAAGATTAGACTGGTTCTTTTGATATTGAAAACGTTAGAAGTATACAGGAGAAAGGGACAGGCAGATGGCTAAATGTACAATGATCAGAATGTGATCAAGCAGATAAGAGAGAGCTATAAGTGGAATCAGGACTCTCAGGACTGTGGCTTGAGACAACAATTTTAGCCTTTTCTTACCAAAACTATTGGAACTTTACATGAAATGTACAATGTATTGTCATGTTTATAACGTTTTTAAACAGGAACAGTTTAAATCAAGGTTTCAAATTTATTTTTTCAAGTGCAAAAAGGTCATGTTCAACTGCCTTTTACATGTACTAGGAAACAAGACAATCATTACCCATTTTGTTTTTCCAGTTTATATATTTTATCAGAATACAGGTGCTTTTACTGTAATCTTAAAGCATTTTTTTTTTTACATTTATAACAACATTAAAACACTTCCTAGATCAGGTGGAGAGTTGCAATCTCGAAACTGGCGTATTGATTGTCCTTAAGATAAACAAACAGTATATTTTTATAATACCCAAACTCAGTTCAAAACAATTGCACTAAAAGACAGAAAAATGGAATTGAATCAGATGCTGAAATAACAATTTTTTTTTGCAGATATTATAGGCTCATTATATTTTAGTACTTAAGGTGATGGTGGATGTGTTTTTCCACATTTCAGATGTCTGTGACAAATTTATTAATTTTATATTTGAATGAAAAAAATTTAGAATTCATATTTTGCTGCATTATGAAAGTCTTACAAACCAATGTTGCTTAAAACATTAGAAATAGAATTAATATTTCACACTATACAAAATATTGATTATGAAAGTTGAGTGTAATGCAGTATTTATAACTTTCCCTATTCTATGACCATGATGCTATATCCAGAAAACTATGCCTGTGTTAACCTTGGATATACCTGTGTTATTATATACAGTGTATATACAATGCCTCTTTTATTTTGCTCATTATAAATAAGGTCCCTGTAGAAGCTATTAATTTGTAGCCAGTAGGTTTATAGGGAAGTTCAGGTGAACCCGTCTACGTGACATATGTAGACAGAAATCCTTTTACCAGGTGAGACGTAAAGAATTGCCTAGGAGACAACAAAACAAATGATTTTACCATCAATAGAGAGAGATAAAGTAGATTATTTATAGAACTTACAGAGTATTAATGCAAGAGTCATTGACATAAAACTTATTATTTACTGTCATAATTTAAGTATGATAATGTCCTGATCTAGGAAGTGTTTTAATGTTGTTATAAATGTAAAAAAAAAAATGCTTTAAGATTACAGTAAAAGCACCTGTATTCTGATAAAATATATAAACTGGAAAAACAAAATGGGTAATGATTGTCTTGTTTCCTAGTACATGTAAAAGGCAGTTGAACATGACCTTTTTGCACTTGAAAAAATAAATTTGAAACCTTGATTTAAACTGTTCCTGTTTAAAAACGTTATAAACATGACAATACATTGTACATTTCATGTAAAGTTCCAATAGTTTTGGTAAGAAAAGGCTAAAATTGTTGTCTCAAGCCACAGTCCTGAGAGTCCTGATTCCACTTATAGCTCTCTCTTATCTGCTTGATCACATTCTGATCATTGTACATTTAGCCATCTGCCTGTCCCTTTCTCCTGTATACTTCTAACGTTTTCAATATCAAAAGAACCAGTCTAATCTTAACTGAACTTGCCAAATTAAGCATTCTTGACTGATAGGGATTAAACTTTGTTCATGTCCTCTTTTAGAAGGGAGATCATTTAGAAAAGATGAAAAATTAATGACATCTATCAAAATTCTTTTCAAGAACCTAAGGACCAGAAAAAAAAGATGAAATCTATTTGAAAGCTTTCAAAGTGTAGATTCAAGTTTGTTTAAATCATGGCCTTTTCCAGGGGTTAGGATGGGGTCACAATGGGTGCTCAATGTTTCCCTGCTCCAAGACAGTATAGTTACTATATGACCATTGTTTGCTTATGCTAAATGTATACATATTTCTCTATTTTAGCTGGTTGGCGCTGGGATATGTGCAATAGGACTATGGGCTTGGACAGAGAAGGACATGTTCTCCAATATTGGACAGATCACCAGTGTGACCCTTGATCCTGCTCTATTCTTCATTGTCACTGGTGGGGTCATGTTCATCATTGGCTTCTGTGGCTGTATCGGGGCCCTCAGGGAAAACACCTGTCTCCTCATGTTTGTAAGTGTGGGATAAATCGTATGTTATGTTACATCATCATGAAATGTGATTCATAAATCTTGTAGAGTACTACATGTATTTGCTTTGAAATGAGTGTTTTCCCTTTATTCCATAGTAAAGGGTTAAAGATCAATTGTTACAGGCTAAAGCTTTATGTTTTTATACAGAATCTCTGACAGCCTTAAAACAATTTTTGATTTCTAAGCAGCAATTTTATCAATTAATTGAAGCGGTCAATTTGTCCATTGGTCAGTTCTTAGGGAAAATACTGGATATCCTTCTGTTTGCACCAGAAACTGTTTAAAAACCTTTTAAAATTTAACACTGTGAATTGATTTTACCAGTAAATTTGTACAAATGACAGTGCTGAATTTCAAAGGCTTATTTTCAAATCAATGTCAAAGTTTGGGTTCTCTTAGGGTATTCATCTGCTATGTTAGTAAAATTCAAATTTCAAGGTCAGAGGTTGTGACAATAAATGTAAATAATAAAGTATAAGTATTTAATTCAAGAATAGCATATATTATTATATGATTGAGTAATTTCAATCTCTCTGATTGGCTGAGATCCAACTATGTTAGAAAAATATAGAAAAATACTATGTTGTATTGACCTGCACGTGACGTTCCAGGTCAATACAAGGATTTATTTCCTCTACATTGATCTAGAAATAGATAGGGAAATTCCAAATTGATACAAATTGTTTTGGAAAGCTATTTAAACGACTATGACTTTTTTCATGTGAACAAAACATAAGCGAATATATATATATATATTTTTTTTTTTGGGTGATGGTGGTAAGAGGGGATGCAGGGACACCCCTCCAACACTTTGAACAACAATTTTTACTTTTTGACAGTCAGTTTTCCCTGATAATACTCTTTCCTTTGAGAATCTATCCTATTTAAAAAGACTGACATTATATTTCTTTTTCATGGCAACTAAAATTGATAAAAAAAAATCTTCATATTGATATGACTGGTAAGGCTTATTAACATTTTAATTCTGCTTCTCTTATGTGGCTAGGACTTAATTTAATGCAAACAAGTAATGAGCTGTATTATTTTATCAGTGAATCATATAATAAAACGATTATTGCTGTTTTTT
>PRKT01000023.1:2914000-2954705 GCA_003671525.1 Saccostrea glomerata
TAGAGACTAGAGATCAAAATAAATTACACCGTTTAATGTAAATGCGTTTCCTTTATATTGATGGAGTGATTTAGACGATTTACTTATTCAGAATACTTCATTTATTTGATTAAGTTTTGTATCAATATTTGACACACATATCGAACATGTTTTAATTAATATGAAGTAATCCTAATCCAATGCCCTCTTTTGTCTCATCAAATACAGAACATTGAAAAAAAGTTAGTAAAAGTTGAAATAAATATTTTTTTTCTAGAAACATCAAATCATACACTAAATTAGCTTTGATTGAATACAGAACAATTTTGTTTCACGGAAATTATCTCCATTTTATGAAACCTCAAGTCGATATGCATTTCAGATTATATAAATAGTAACTCAAGTCTTTATGCTGTTATATACTAAATCATGTGATCAAGTTTGAGCCAATCAGAGAGCTGTATAGTGTGCATTAAAATATAACATCTGAGTAAAATAAAACACTAATCTAAAAAGCATTTAATTTGATTAAAGCATACTCAAGTACATATACTGATATTGGGCCTAAAAACGACCATACACAAATTATCTTCTAAAATACATGTAATTCCCCATACTGAGTTAATGTTCTGTAATAATCTGTGCTGTTCAGTAGGTCTGTTTATTTGTGAGAGAAAGTATGGTGTTTTCTGTTGGTACCTGAACAATAAAGGTCTTATCCCCAAACCCTGGCATCAGTCCAATCATGCTCATATAACTGGCCTCATTGATGAAGTTCTCAATTCCATGAAACACACCCTATAATCAAATCAAACAATCAGATCATATCTCTAAATGTTTCTCTTTTTTACCGGTGAACAAAACAAAAACTATGCATTTTTTGTCTACATATGGTGCAAGGACTTATTGAGTACTGTATTACAACAGAGACATATAAAACAAAAATTATATGTCTCTGATTCCTATCATACAACAGTATTAGGTTTACACTGAGCAATGTTCCAATTCTATAAGCATTCCATGAGAACTACTAGCACACTAGTGCTTAAGCCTTTACATAACACTTACACGGCCTGTTGCTGAAATGCGCCCATGAATTCCACCCTGAGTGATTGGCTTTCCTGTGATACAGGCATTTGCATTTATATCATTGTAACCTGTAAAAAAAAAATAATTGCAATTACACTTAATAAAAGTAAGATATAAAATGTCGATGTTCAGTTCATGGTCAAGTAATTTTAAATAAAGAAAAAATATGACCAACAAACAAATCATGAAATTTGGGACAGAAATTAATCTATGAAGGATCCTACCAAGAGTGTTAGCATATGTGTCTGCTATCCAGCTCATTTCTCTCTCTCCTGTTCCCATGTCTGGGGCAGGAACATCGATACCTGGACCTGTTTAAAAATACATTGATAATGAATAATTGAAAGTAAAACCATGATGAATGTTGAGCAAAAACCAGGACTTACCAGATGTTACCAGAAAATCTTCTGAAATAATATTCCCTTGGAAATCAGGAGATAATACACTCATTTATTCCAAGAATACAAACTCCCTCCCTTTTGACATGAAAAAATAAATACTGCACACACTCACATTCTCTTTACGTGAGAGTCAAAGGTGTTCCATTCATTTTTAAAATTAATCTGAAGAGAAATTTCCACTTTGTAAAATGTAATTATAATATTTGATATAATGGTCTTGTTTGCAGTTGTCTGTCTGTTAGGTATAATGATAAACAAACCTATAAATCCTTTCTTGGCAAGCTCAACAGCCAATCTCCTGGTAATTTTCTCCAACTCTTTCTCAGAGTAGTTAGCAGGGTTGATTTTGACTCCAGCCTTGGCTCCACCAAAAGGAACGTCCACCACTGCACATTTGTAGGTCATCAATGCAGCTAAAGCTTTTACTTCATCCTCACACACATCCATACTGTACCTAATACCTGTACAGATCAATTCAAAACATAAACTTACACTTTATGGATATTTTTGTTACTTTGCTTATACTCTATTGAATTTACACTAGTAATTATATGTAATTCATACTTTTGCATAATTTGAGTTGACACAAGTATAAACAAGGTATTATATCCAGAATTGCAATATTGCATGTGGTCCCACCAATAAACGGAGAAAAATTTATTATCCCCATTATTCCGTAACTGTTGTCAAAGATTGGGTTTGGGGTCAACTAGAATGCAATTTTCTACTTCAGCCTACAGCTGATGTCATTGACCTCATAAAAATAATGACAGTTACCTCCTTTGCAAGGCGTGCGATGCTGGCTATGCTGTGCTCTCCAAGCTTCAATGATTTCATACTCGCCATTGTCACGTTTCAGTGGAAAGGTGATTTCGATCATGTGGTTTGCTGGTTTAATAATCTTCAGTATACCCTTTACCTTTTGAAGTTTGTCTTCCATCGGAGCACGACTTCTCATGCCTTTAGCTAAATCAGTCTCTATAAGAGCCGATGCCCTGTCATAAAATTTGTCTACTGTTTGTGAAAATGACAAACTATCATCGTCGTCGTCAGCTTCGGTACTGTAGCTACTTTGGGGGGACAAAATTCTAGCAGAATTCTTCAGATTGTTTTTGCTTCCCCATTTAGACACACTTTTTAAGACTTCCGTTGATACTGATCGCAGCATTTTGTCTACTAAAATACTATATTAGTTTATTGATATATTTTTGATGTCTTTCAGCTGAAATGTTGTGGTGTGAACAGCTACGCAGATTGGGAATTGAATCGTTATTTTAACTGCTCCTCTAAAGGCAGTATAGAGGCATGTGGTGTACCCTTCTCGTGTTGTAAACCAACCAACGTAAGTCATTACATGTATTATCATGTGGTGTTGTAATCATCTATTGAACTCTGACATTTAACTATCAAGTTAACTCTGATAATTCTTAGGGCGAATTTCTAAAAAAAGAAAAAAAAGATCAGTTTTGAAGACAATGCATAAAAGATCACTTGGACACTTAATTTCTGCATATCTATTGAATATGATGTTATTTTCTTGGTATTTAGTGCATTATGATGTATGAATTCATCAATTATGAAAATAAAAAATAAAAAAAATAAGCTAAAATTCAAGTTGTTTTTCAGTTCTTCAACTACAGCACTCTATTCCAAAATTGAGATTAAATAATGATTAGGTTGATGATAGACTGCTTCTGAAAATTAGAAAACATTTTATATATGGGATTGAGGGGTTAACTTTACTTGATGGTATAAAAAATATGCCTGATTTCTGTAAAATTCAAGAACAATGCACTTTCACAATGTTTCGTTTTCCAAATATTTGAGTATTCAGGGAAAACTTTGTTATAGGAAGTGTAAGGACAGTCAATGATTCATGTTGTTTAAAACTCAGCATTTTATACAGAAAGTGAACCTACATCTTTACATATCTCAGTATGTAGTAATGGGTAATGGCATTGCATGTGTGTTGTGGATGTTGATTCAATGATGGATTAATTGTATGCTGTACGTTGTATTTTCAGGATGTTATAAAGAATCGACACTGTGGATTTGGGATGATCAGTGTAAGTATTACAAGTTGTTGTAAAAGTACCACTGAATACGCCAGTTTCGAGATTGTAACTCTTTTACGATAGAGGCGCAAAAAGTACCCATTTCAGCACGGAGGTGGGACAGGTTGTCTCTGTATACAAAAGTGCATATATAAAAGAACGATATTTATGGCTTTTAAAATTAATTAAATGTTATAGAAAGATTATAATTTTATGCAGTGATGCATTTGATGATTTTTTCAAGCTCAACTATGCATATTTACAAATCTAATATAAATTTTCGGGTACTTGAAAACGAAAGAAACGTCATAGTCTTTATATAAAGTAAGTTAAGTAACAGATTTTCTTGATTGTACGAACACTTTCTAAAAAGTAAGTCTTTTTTAAGTTAAAATAAGGAAAAGAATCAATATGTAATTTAGATTCCCGACGTGCAATGACCAGATGCATGTGTAACGTATCTATTAGGGGTCCATATCTCTTCCCTTGTCCGAAAAGTCACACATCCACTGATATTTCCTTTTTTGTTTCGATATTTTTGATTTAAAAATGATGCCTTTACTTTAATTTGGTTATTCTCAAGCTGCAGAGTGCATCCTGACAATTGTGAAGTAATGATAAACCGGTATATCGATGATGCAATGTATCCAACTTACACAGTATCAAATATCTGTCCCACCTGTTTGTTTATGCGGCAATGAAACTCCCCTCCTCAACGGAAGAGCGCACCAAGGGAGATTATCTCGAAACTTGCGTATTCTTTTGTTTATCATTCTTACAAATGATGACCCACAGTTAGTTAAATTTTAAAAATACAGCTTGAATGACTTAGGCATAGTAGACCGTCTTATATTACTATTGCAGTTGACATGCTTATAGCAATATTTAGTAGAATTATATTTGTTTTAGAATGCTGACAGGGAGACAAAGATCTACACAGAAGGTTGTATACCCTCGGGGGAGAAGTGGCTGGGAACCAACCTTATCCCCGTAGCAGCTGTCGCCGTGGGGATAGCTGTTGTACAGGTTAGATAACTCTAGTCATTCTTAAAAGGATTCTGAGCTGAATTTACAGGCATAAAATTTTAGGTTAAGGATAATTGAGAATCATTTTGAGAATTGTTAATATCAATAATATTATTTTGACTTTGTAGATTTTAGGTATCTGTTTTGCATCCATTTTGAGATGTGATGTCAATGCACAGAAAGCAAAGTGGGGATATGACGACTGAAGATCCACAGCTACAAACTTCACTTCATTCTATCCTGTGTAATTAATCTGATTATCAACTCTTAGTTCTGTTTGACTCCTTAATCTTTGAGCCATTTCAATACTGTGACCTATTAAGATATATGTATAATAAGGATTTCGAGATTTATCCTGTGTGATTCATTCCATTTGTTTTGCTGAACTTTTACATGTATTTATTAATATACATGTATTTATCTATATTTACATTTGCAAATGCTTTCCTTTATATAACACTACTGAAAGCAAGCGTTTTTATAACTGTATAAATACAGGTACGGGGTCAAGAGATCATAGATGTGCGTTTGGATAAACGTTTGACGTAATCTCTGTGTGACGTCATAAAGGGCCGACGCGTGTTTATTGGAATACATACATGCCGTTGGGTTTGAAAAATAACGCATTTCTCACGTTAAAAGTAACAATCAGGCAAATTTAAAGTATGAATAAGTCACAAATGTAAATATAAATAATAAGGTATCATTTTTTGAGTTTTATTGAGATGTAAAACGGGTTGGCACTTGATCAAATCTTCCATAAAGCCCTTCGGGCTTTATGGGATTTGATCACGTGACCAACCCGTTTTACATCTCAATAAAACTCAAATAATGATACCTTATTTCTTAAATAAAGAAAAAGAAGTGCATAGAGTTTTAATGTTTTGATAGCGGAAGCCTTCCCAGAGTCCAATGTACATTTACCTATCATTTTTTATATGTTTATATAAATTTTTTTTCTATTGTTTGAAAAAAAAAAACACAAATAGATCAATGACATTTTATTTGAAATGCATATTTTCTGTGTTTTGTTTTATAAATTAATGACCTTTTTATATCGGTAATTTGATGCTGTAAATCATGTTAAAATTTTCCTTAAAAGTCTCTTTTGACATATTATTTCAGGTTGTCCTGTGTACTGTAAATTTATTGGTACATGCATATCAAGGTTTTCCCCTCCTTTTTTGGATTATTTTATACATTTACATAAATGCTTACCTTTTGTTTGCATTTGATTGGTTTTGGAAACTGATCACCACCTGAATTTCCTTTGCTTTTAGATTTCTAGTCAAAACTTTCTTCCCTCTTTGTGTTTACATCTGAAATTTACAGCTGTTCTATCAAGTGATTGTTTTTATGAGTTTGTTTATGTGATTGTAGCCTTTTCAGATGGTTGTGTATTCCCTTTTACATTTTTCACCTTTAAATAGACATATTTTGCTTTATTTACAACTTATTTATCATTTTACTTACATATATAGATTATGAGTTGTGAAGCATATACAAGTAATCTTTAATTTTCTTACAAGTTATAGACATCAATTCATGATTCATATACCTGTATTGTTACTGTTTTTGGTATCCTTATAAATTTTGAAAAAATTCAGGAAAATTAGACCCCGTCAAATATAACAGATCTACAATTTTGTTTTTTAGGGTTAAGGTTAAAGCATTATAGAATGGTTGTATTAATTCTTCGGGGGCATTAAAACTGTTTAGTCAGGTTAAATTCCGTCCTCCAGGTCATAAGTTTTAAGAATGGTCATGCATTTTTAGCTCACCCAAGCCAAAGGCTCAAGTCAGCTTTTCTGATCAAAATTTGTTCATTGTCTGGTGTGGTTGTTGTTGTAAACTTTTCACATTTTCATCTTCTTCTCAAGAACCACATGGCAAATTTCAACCAAACTTGCCACAAAGTATCCTTGCTTGAAAGTGATTCAAGTTTGTTCAAATGAAGGCTCTCTTCAAAGGTGATCGAGATAACCAAGAAATAGTGAAAATGGGATGGATGGATCTAAAAATCTTCTTCTCAAGAATCAATGGGTTAGAAAAGATGAAACTTATATGAAAGCTTCTTGACAGAATATAGATTCAAGCTAGATGACGGGGTATGGGGGTTGCTAGGGAGGGGCCACAATTTGGATCAGTTTTATTTAGGAAAGAATTTTTTTTTTTTTTTCAAGAAACAGCAGAATTATATGCGATATCAATATGGAGTCTCCCTCAAGTAAACTTTTCAATACTGACCTGATTTGTGTTTTTTCCTAGCCCATGTGCTTAGGTGAGCGATGTGGCCCATGGGCCCCTGTTATGCATCATTTTTGTTAGGTGCATGTCATTATTACTATGTTCCCATTGTGTTTAGCCTTGTACCACCCCCACCTCAACCCCGTCTTCTAAATACCACTACTTTTGTTTTCCTAAGAAATATTAGTTAAATTTTGCAACAAACTGGTTGAAGTTTGCAACAAACTAGTTGACTTTGGTAGGATTTCATTTGTCATACCGGCGTACGCCGAATGCGCCGCTTGACCTTTCGTAACCCGGCTTGTTACTTCATTTGACCGGGGAAGGTTCGCCAGCGTACGCCGAATGCGCCGGTCTGAAATGACCGGCGAGGAGATCGCCGGTCTTAGAAATATGGCGGGAAGAGAAAACAACTGTGAAAATGCAGATACTTTTTACCAGATCGACATGTTCTTTATTTGTTTGCATATTTTGAGCAAATCTGTATTCATATAATTAAAATATATTTTTATTTTCTGAAAAATAGAATTTTTCATGAGGTCCATTGTTTTATTTTAAATTGAATTTCGAATTATTCTAACTAAGACATAATGTAAAAAATGATAAAACTAAATTAATTGATTATCATTTAGCGTAATTATTCCTTTTTAAAAAATGTTTTCGCCGGTTTACTTCATTTGCCTCTTAGCCGTTTTACGCCGGTCATATGACCGGCGCAATTCGGCGTACGCCGATCAGTGACAAATGAAACTGGCCCTTTGGTAACAATTGATATAGTTGAATTTTTGCTAATATTTAAAAGAAAATTGAATACTGTATCCTCACAAGCAATAATGCACAATTATAAACATTGCAGAATACAAATTAACAAATGTAGTGTGTTAATACATTGTAGTTTAAATTATTTAAAGATTTTTTGTATGTTAATTTTTTGTAGAACATTCAAGTGTCTTTAAAGGTACTGATATTTTTTAGGTACCTCATTCAAAAAGAAATTGTATTCTTAATGAAAAGAAAAATATTGCAAATATTACTAGAGCTTTGTAAAATTCATAGAGAAATAAATAGTCTATTTTATTTTGTATATGTGTGTTATATTTTTTATGAGTGATGTAAGTGGACTTTTATGATTAGAACTTCTAGAATCCCATTAAGATATGCTTGACATTCTGCTTAACAGAGGTGTAATTTCCATTGCTAGTTGTTTTATTAAAGACAAAGACATGTCAAAACCCAAAGTGCCACAAATCCAAAATTCTTTATTCAGTGCAAAGAAAATTAATGAATTATGACTAAAAATGAAGGAGGCCACGTACAACTGTACTCCCATCTTCCACATTTGGCAAATTAAAAAAAATTGGTTTGTGAAGAAATCTTAATCATAATACTAGGTGTGAAATTCATACCTTTCTGTCTGAAATTTTAATGTCCCCTTTGGTATTTGGTATACAGATTTATCAGAAGAATATCTAGGTTAAGTTCTGATTTGGGTATATGATTGAGCAATTTTTGACAGAATTATGCCCCTTAGACTCAGAAAAATTCCAATTATTTGCAGTTTCTGTTTATTTTCTTTGCAGGTATTGCAAATACTGAAATGAAATTTCTCATGCGAATATCTATGTCAAATTTTGCTTTGAGTACAATCAATTAAGCAATTTTTGACAGAGTTGTGCCCCTTGAACTTAGAAAAAGTCCTTTTTTTGGCTGCCAGTAGATAACCCCTATTAAATTCAACAGGCCAATTTCTTAATTCCATGTACATGCATGCAAGTACACTGCCTATAATGATGTATGCTGTCCATATTGAATGCTTGTGCATCCTATAATATATGTCAAGAGGGTGGACAAGTGTCTCTTGAGGTTTACATTCTCTCAATTTTCATACATTTAATGGATTTTCATTGGTTGGCCTTAGATGAGACTTAGACGAGCCCTCTAAACATGAATAAATCTATTTGGAACAAGTACTTCGATCAAAGACCTCCCATCGCTTAAGGAAAAATGAAAAGGGTGGAAGAACTGGGGGAAAAAATCAACCCATTTAAATATAATTATATAAATATTTTAATGCATGATCATCTCAAAATAGAATAATTGGGTCGACCTTTTTCGATAAGCAACTGTATTTGTGTAATATACAAATTTATTTATTGCAAAAGCTCACATGCTTTTTATTAATAAGATATTGTCTTGAAACTATAATTCCACATTAACCTGTAAGGCTGTTGTAACAATGTATGAATTTATGACCTTGACCATTGACCTCAAAATCAGAGTCTTCTTGTAGGCCAATAGAATTTGTGTAATTTTACATTTCATTGAAAAATATCAAGTGATCAAAGGTTTTTTTTAAAATAAATATTGCTCAGAAACAAGAGTAATTAAAACATAGAGATAATTTATTTAGAAGACCTCATGAAATCAATAGGGGTCTTCTTTGGTCATATGGAATTTCATTTTCGATATATTCATTGAAATAAAAAAAAATAATAAATTTTATTTTAAAATATTCATGTATCAAAATATTTTCTATTTAACTTAATAATTAAGTGCTATTGTCTTCTGTATTTTAAATTCCATTTCGCGGAGTTCTAAATAGTAAATATAAGGGTCCATATGGGTAAATCAACGATCCCATCAAAGATCAAAGAGTAAACATTTCGTCATCATAATGACGAACATCCTTTGACCAACAAAATTATAACGTAGCTTTTCATTGGCTGAATTTATCGAATGTTAGACACACCTTCAAACGTATTTTTCCGTTTTGACCAATCAACGGATGTCTTACATTGTTTGCTTCAAGGTTATTTTAGAGGAAAAGTGAAAGAAGCCGTTTTTGAGTATCCTGACACACAGCGTGGACAAAATGCTGCGATCAGTATCAACGGAAGTCTTAAAAAGTGTGTCTAAATGGGGAAGCAAAAACAATCTGAAGAATTCTGCTAGAATTTTGTCCCCCAAAAGTAGCTACAGTACCGAAGCTGACGACGACGATGATAGTTTGTCATTTTCACAAACAGTAGACAAATTTTATGACAGGGCATCGGCTCTTATAGAGACTGATTTAGCTAAAGGCATGAGAAGTCGTGCTCCGATGGAAGACAAACTTCAAAAGGTAAAGGGTATACTGAAGATTATTAAACCAGCAAACCACATGATCGAAATCACCTTTCCACTGAAACGTGACAATGGCGAGTATGAAATCATTGAAGCTTGGAGAGCACAGCATAGCCAGCATCGCACGCCTTGCAAAGGAGGTAACTGTCATTATTTTTATGAGGTCAATGACATCAGCTGTAGGCTGAAGTAGAAAATTGCATTCTAGTTGACCCCAAACCCAATCTTTGACAACAGTTACGGAATAATGGGGATAATAAATTTTTTTCCGTTTATTGGTGGGACCACATGCAATATTGCAATTCTGGATATAATACCTTGTTTATACTTGTGTCAACTCAAATTATGCAAAAGTATGAATTACATATAATTAGTAGTGTAAATTCAATAGAGTATAAGCAAAGTAACAAAAATATCCATAAAGTGTAAGTTTATGTTTTGAATTGATCTGTACAGGTATTAGGTACAGTATGGATGTGTGTGAGGATGAAGTAAAAGCTTTAGCTGCATTGATGACCTACAAATGTGCAGTGGTGGACGTTCCTTTTGGTGGAGCCAAGGCTGGAGTCAAAATCAACCCTGCTAACTACTCTGAGAAAGAGTTGGAGAAAATTACCAGGAGATTGGCTGTTGAGCTTGCCAAGAAAGGATTTATAGGTTTGTTTATCATTATACCTAACAGACAGACAACTGCATACAAGACCATTATATCAAATATTATAATTACATTTTACAAAGTGGAAATTTCTCTTCAGATTAATTTTAAAAATGAATGGAACACCTTTGACTCTCACGTAAAGAGAATGTGAGTGTGTGCAGTATTTATTTTTTCATGTCAAAAGGGAGGGAGTTTGTATTCTTGGAATAAATGAGTGTATTATCTCCTGATTTCCAAGGGAATATTATTTCAGAAGATTTTCTGGTAACATCTGGTAAGTCCTGGTTTTTGCTCAACATTCATCATGGTTTTACTTTCAATTATTCATTATCAATGTATTTTTAAACAGGTCCAGGTATCGATGTTCCTGCCCCAGACATGGGAACAGGAGAGAGAGAAATGAGCTGGATAGCAGACACATATGCTAACACTCTTGGTAGGATCCTTCATAGATTAATTTCTGTCCCAAATTTCATGATTTGTTTGTTGGTCATATTTTTTCTTTATTTAAAATTACTTGACCATGAACTGAACATCGACATTTTATATCTTACTTTTATTAAGTGTAATTGCAATTATTTTTTTTTTACAGGTTACAATGATATAAATGCAAATGCCTGTATCACAGGAAAGCCAATCACTCAGGGTGGAATTCATGGGCGCATTTCAGCAACAGGCCGTGTAAGTGTTATGTAAAGGCTTAAGCACTAGTGTGCTAGTAGTTCTCATGGAATGCTTATAGAATTGGAACATTGCTCAGTGTAAACCTAATACTGTTGTATGATAGGAATCAGAGACATATAATTTTTGTTTTATATGTCTCTGTTGTAATACAGTACTCAATAAGTCCTTGCACCATATGTAGACAAAAAATGCATAGTTTTTGTTTTGTTCACCGGTAAAAAAGAGAAACATTTAGAGATATGATCTGATTGTTTGATTTGATTATAGGGTGTGTTTCATGGAATTGAGAACTTCATCAATGAGGCCAGTTATATGAGCATGATTGGACTGATGCCAGGGTTTGGGGATAAGACCTTTATTGTTCAGGTACCAACAGAAAACACCATACTTTCTCTCACAAATAAACAGACCTACTGAACAGCACAGATTATTACAGAACATTAACTCAGTATGGGGAATTACATGTATTTTAGAAGATAATTTGTGTATGGTCGTTTTTAGGCCCAATATCAGTATATGTACTTGAGTATGCTTTAATCAAATTAAATGCTTTTTAGATTAGTGTTTTATTTTACTCAGATGTTATATTTTAATGCACACTATAAACATAAGCAGAACTATATGAAATTTTAATGATTTGGGGAAATGCAAGATATACTCGTACAGTTAAACCTTTTATTTAGAACTAGATGGGACTTAGGATTTGATGTATCAAGGGTAAAATACTTGGAGAATGAGTGGTTTGGACTTCTTAATGACTTTGACAAATCCATGGTTTTCAAGATATCAGTGTTCAAAATACCACTGTACACAGTTTAACTGTTTTTTAGTAAATACATAAATTATATACCTTACAATCTATCTTACACCCAGGTGTGTCTCGACTGATCAAAGACTAAATATGAAAACTTATATCTGTGTAGGGATTTGGAAATGTAGGACTCCACAGCATGAGGTACCTCCACCGAGCGGGTGCTAAGTGTGTAGGAGTAAAGGAGATAGATGCCAGCATTTTTAGTGAAGAAGGGATTGATCCTAAGGAGCTAGAGGATTACAAACTGGTAAGGCATTCACGCTACTGTAGACAAGTTTATCCCTTTTTATGTCTGTTTGAGTCTGTTTGAAACTTAATTTAACTTTTTTAAAGGAACATGGCACCATCAAAGGATTCCCTAAGGCTAGGCCATATGATGATGATTTGTTGTTAGCTGATTGTGATATACTTGTTCCTGCTGCTAGTGAAAGACAGCTGACCAAGGAGAATGCACATCTAGTGAAGGCCAAGGTAACAATGACCATACAGGAGAAATGAATGGGTACCTCTGAATTCACATCTAGTTGAGGCCAAGGTAACAATGAACTTACAGGAGAAATGAATGGGTACCTCAAAATTAACATCTACTTAACGTCAAGGTAACAATTATCTTAAGGAAGAAATGAATGGGTACCTCAAAATGACAAACTGAAATTTATTTCAAGGTCGAAAGAACAGTTCAGGAACAGTCGAATGCAGCAACTTCTAGGAGTGGTTGCAATTTTTGAAAACTATTTTTTTTTTTAAATACAAGATTTTATTTCTCAATTAAGTGTAGCATCAACTGAATTTATAAAATTTAAGATGCAAGATATGAAAAGAAAGGTAAAATAGATATTCTAAAATAATTTCAGATTATTGCTGAAGGTGCTAATGGTCCTACTACAATGGGAGCAGACAAAATCTTCTTAGAGAGAAAAGTCCTGGTCATTCCAGTGAGTAGTAAATATTCTGTTAATAAACTCAGTCTGTGCATCATCAAAAATCAAAGGAAAGTTAGTGCAACAAAAAAGATTTTGTTTTTGCAATGTATAAATTAAAAGCTAATTACTTCTTTCAAAACAAATCAATGAAGTGAATATTCATTTTCCCTTAGGATCTGTATATCAATGCTGGTGGTGTGACAGTATCATATTTTGAGTGGCTTAAAAATCTGAATCACGTCAGTTATGGACGTTTGACCTTTAAGTATGAGAGAGATTCCAATTACCATCTGCTGGGTAAGTACTCATCTTTTTATCCAGTTGTATCTGAAAAATAATGATCTGCACTGGAGTTGTATTGAAAATTTTAAATAATCAAGTCACTAATGAAATTATTTTTTAGATATTGATTCAGATTATGACTGAAGCATAATCAAATAGAAAAGAATTTAAGCATCGATAATTTCCCAGATTTGGTTATACTTTCTATACGTACTTGTACTTTTTGAATTCATGTATAAAGACATTAAAAATTAAACATTTTCATTATAAACAGAAAGCGTACAACAATCCCTAGAGAGAAAATTCGGAGGAGGCAAGAAAGACACCGTTCCCATCGTGCCATCCCGAGAATTCCAGGAGAGGATCGCTGTAAGTACACTGACTGTATTATATTACAGAGTATAAAAAATGCTGATGAATACAGAGTATACGGAATGCTGAAGATACTAGCTGTTATCTGTGTTTTCTCCTGATTGTAGGGAGCCTCAGAGAAGGACATTGTACACTCAGGGCTGGAGTACTCCATGCAGAGATCTGCAAGGGTAAGTAGAAATGGATGTCATGGTCCGTTATCCTGTAGCACAAAGTAAATCTTATCAGCAGTTTAATATACCATAGATTAATTGTTGCTACATCTTTGCTAGCTAAAGGTTTCTTAAATCTATATTGCAGATATTTGACTTGTACCCTTTTACTGTGGTTTCATCAATATTCGTTGAGCACCAATTTTTGAGGAATTCGTTGTTGAGTAGATCCACGAAATTAAATGTTCATTGAATTGAAAAATGTGATGTTCATTTGTATAGGCAATGCTTTCGTCCACGAAATTATATATCCTTGAAAAGTCTGTTTTACAAAATCCACGAAAACTGATGGAAATGGAAATTGAAGAAACCACAGTAATTAAAAAATGAACCTTGATCAATATCATCTTGTAAAACAGCAGCTCTCAAAAACACTCTTTTTCTGTCAAAGATGCAAGATAGTTTTTGAGGTAAAATTCTAGATGATGTGACAATAATAATACCAGTTTTTCCTGGCACAGTAGCCTCAATAGGCCAAGGGTTTGTAGGAAGAGTAGTGTATCAGAAACCCTGCTCTAGCAAAGATAATTTGGCTAAATTTATTTGTCTATATTGGAAATGAATTCCAAATTCATGTTCAGTCTAGAGAACGGGGGATTTAATCCTAGAGAGTTTAGGGGAATTTACCCTGGTTTGTATTCCATATACCCTTCAGTCTGGGGATGCGTGGAATACAACCTGAGTTAAATCCCCATACATACTTGACTGAACCTTAATAACCTGTATTATCCTTGTTTGTTAATGTGCTACCATTCTCTTTTTTAAAGTTAAATGTCCATAAGTCCTTGAGTTGTAATACAGGGTATTAACCTACATGGTTCTTTCATTTAAACTGAATATACTCTAGTGCTATGTTTGAAAGATGAATATCCAGTAGTTCTCTTTTTTTTTTCTCCCAACCGACTGACTAAAAATGGCCAGACCCAATTTTTTTTTTTTACATTCCAGATCACTATATATTTTTTTATTCTTCTTATCCTGTCAACAAATACATGTAGAAATTTTCTACAAAACAATTTCCTTACCTACCGACTCAATAAATATACCCTGTGTCGGGAGAGGGCAAGCAAACATTACTTTAAAGATGGCCTTATCATAGAGACTTTATTGTTGTAGAATATCATGGACACTGCTATGACCTACAACCTTGGTCTGGATTTACGGACTGCTGCCTACATTACCTCCATTAAGAAGATATTTAAAGTGTACGAGGAAGCTGGTCTCACCTTCACCTAGAGAAAATTTAATACGGCATTTCAACAAAACTCAGTCTTCATACAGAGCTTTCATTAATAAGATTTTCCTTCTGCACAGATTTGTTTTTATCTTATGGTTGTTAATTACATGTACATTTTTGTTAATTATCATATGATTTTAGCACAAGAGAAATCAGATTATGAAGTAAGAATGGAGTAACTTTTAATGGAGATATTTGTTTGTTGTCTCTTAGTTGTAGCATGCTAGATACATGTAGAATATTTGGTTTTATATTACCATTATGCATTTTTATTTTATAATGATCATTGTAATTCTTTAGTACCGTATATACCAAACAATACCTGCTATAGCTATATATGATGTAATATTGGTACATGTATAACTAATTTTCTAAATAAATTGCAAAGTAAATTCCTAATGTAACATCAAACATGCATGTACATGTACATGTATTAATGTGTAATATTTAAAGTACCTAATCAATATAAATTTATTGTTGATCAAATTTATCTTAAGGTTTATGTATTGGAATGACTTATTTTAAGTTAAGATGAGGAAAGACTGGCTGTGAACCTTGTTTAATTAAAGATCAAATGCACAAAAAACAAAATTAAGACATAACCAAGTTCTACCATGTTGATTTGTCTGATATTTTTTTTTATATCTATTTTGTTAGGTTTAACAATGAATTTGAAGAATTCAGTCAATATCAGTTTACACTTTTTTTTATGTTATTAAACAGGTGTTCAGGCCAAGCAAAATAAGTTTTAATCTCAACTTTGTATTTAAAGTGGGCCCTAATATTTTTTAAGCACTACATTGTTTTGCATGCAGGATCACATATATAGCTGAATTATACAGCACTGCACTAGATAGTAATTTTAAAGTAAAGTTTAATTTTAGTAAATTTTAAAGTAAGTTTAGAATTTTGCATATGAGTCAGATTTGTTTGGGTGAAAATGCTAGTTTGGTTAAAACAAAGGAAGATGAGAATGATACTGACTGGTTAACTGTCAGGCAATAAATATTAATACTCATTTATTTGGAAAATTGGAGGGGGAAAAACACCAAAGGCAGCTGACTAACCAATTATCCATCACCTTAGTTTATAGTATTACTATTAGTCTGAGAGATCTGCTTCTGGATAACAATCTCTTTCTTGAACATTTTTACAAGAACATTTATGCCAAGTAAAAATCCACAATTTCATTTTGAGCAAATGCTGTTTAAATGTTGGTTTTCAACTTTTCATTGATAGGTTTTGTTTCATTTTATTTTATTTTTTTTTGCTCTAATTGAAACCTTTCCTGTGCACTGTGAAAACACAATTGTTTTGTTGCTTTTTTTTTTAATTTATTGAAATGTGATATGTTTCCTCAGCACATCTAAATGAAAACAGAGTTTTATTTAAGTATTTGTGTGTGTAAGATTATCCCCTTTGATGTTTTAGCTGTTGCTTTAGATGATAGGAGTGGGCCAGTTCCTGTCAATATTTTCCAGATAGGTTTTGATATTGAAATAAAAGGCGTATAATACATGTAACAAGTTGTTTTTATTCTGCCAAGGTCCAGGTTTACTGTTAAAAACCTCTCAGTTAAATGTTTAATTGTCAATACTCAATAACCAAATTATTACCATTATACATTTGACACTTAGAAATAATAGTGTTTTCGAATCTGTGTAGTACACAGGATTACTACAGGATTAAACCAGAGGTACTATGAGCACTGAGCTCACAAAAGAGTACCCCATGCTCTGATATGAATGTAATAGCAAAGTTCATAATTTGTAATGGGAAACATCAAATATCTGTCCAAATCGGAACATAGCACTAGAAGTTTTAATGGCACTATGTTATCAAGATTCTGTGAAAATCTCAGTCAGTTTTATTCAGTTATATAGGTGAACTAGGTGAATCTCAAATATTAAAGAAAGAATGGCAGTGTTCATATTTTGCTAGGAGACCCCTCTCCCACCCCCACCCCTCATCAGTCTGATCAGAACATATCCAATAAGAAATGCACGATGGCACTTTGTAACAAATCCTTGAATCAAAAGTGGTTTATTGGTATACTTGTACATGTATTTTGAAGAAGTCTCGTATGAGCATTTCTGATATTTTTTGTCTGTCTGTAAACATTTTACCTTTGCGACCTCTTCTCCTAAACCATTCGACAATTTTAACCAAAGTTGCTACAAAGCATCATTGGATAAAGGGATTCCAGTTTATTCAAATGAATTAAAGTCCCACTCCCTTTTTTAAGGAGAAAAATTAAGAATTAGGGAAAATTTGGTGGTATCATTCACAAATCTTCTCAAGAACCACTAGGCTGAAAAAGTTGAAACTCTTGTGAAACCTTCCTTTCATTGTAAGGATTAAAGGAGATGGATGAACATTAAGAATGAAAAGCCTATAATGTGACAAACATTAAGGTGAAAAATTATCTCAATTGTATCAAAATTTTCCTTGATATTTGATCTAACATTAAAATATGTGAAACAAGAGGCCCATGGGCCACATCGCTCACTTGAGAAGCTTTGACCATTCCGTTCTTTACCAGATTTCCCCCTTGTAATACATATTGTGACCCCACCCTACCCAACTGATCATAATTTAAACAATTTGAAATCTACACTACCATACGATGCTTTGATTCAACACTGTAAAACTTTGATTCCCCATTGTGGCCCCACCCTACCCCGGGGGTCATGATTTTAACAATTTTAAATCTGCACTACCATAGGATGCTTCCACATAAGTTTTAGCTTTTCTTGCACAGTGGTTCTTGAGTGGAGATTTTCAAATATTTTTCCTATATATTGCTATGTAGAACTTTGATTCCCCATTGTGGCCCCGCCCTACCCCGGGGGTCATGATTTGAATAATTTAGAATCTACACTACCCCAGGAAGCTTCCACTTCAGTTTCAGCTTTTCTGGCCCAGTGGTTCTTGAGTGAAGATTTTAAAATATTTTTCCTATATATTTCTATGTAAAACTTTGATTCCCCAATGTGGCCCCGCCCAACCCCCAGGGGTCATGATTTGAACAATTTTAAATCTGCACTACCCCTGGATGCTTCCACATCAGTTTCAGCTTTTCTGGCCCAGCGGTTCTTGAGAAGAAGATTTTTAAATATTTTTCCTATATATTTCTATGTAAAACTTTGATTCCCTATTGTGACCCTGCCCTATCCCTTGGGGTCATGATTTGAATAATTTAGAATCTACACTACCCCAGGATGCTTCCACATCAGTTTCAGCTTTTCTGGCCCAGTGGTTCTTGAGAAGATTTTTTAATGACCCCACCCTATTTTTGTCTTTTCTTGATTATCTCCCCTTGTTAGGAGAATTGGCCCTTCATTTTAACAAATTAAATTCCCCTTTACCCAAGGATGCTTTGTACCAAGTTTGGTCAAAATTGGCCCAGTGTTTCTTGAGAAGAAGTCTAAAATGTGAAAAGTTTACAGACGGACAGACAGACGGACGGACAGACAACAGACAAAATGTGATCAGAAAAGCTCACTGGAGCCTTCGGCTCAGATGAGCTAATAATATACCAAAAATAAAAGGGTAATTTTCTCATACTACATGTGTAACACATTTTTTCAAAATGAGTGAGTCTTCACTCCATTTTTTAAAAGTAAATCCTCAAAGTTTGGGTAAGAATATACCTGGTACATATTTTGGGAACCAAAATATGGAGCAAAGACCCACTATACCTTAAAAATATATATTTTGTGACATATGAATATACACATCTTTTTGAGAAATACTTTAAATTCATTTTAAGTTTGTTCAAATCATGACCCCTGGAGTAGGGAGATGATTCAATGAATGATCAAAGTTTTTCATAAAAAAAATCTTCTCAAGAACAACAGGGCCATTATTGGTCATATTTATATGAAAACATCCTCCAGTGGTGTAGATTCAAGTCTATTCAAATCATGACCCCCAATGTAGGGTGTGACCCCCAAAGTAGGGTGGTGCTACTATTAAAACTCTATACATATACATACTCTCTAAACAATTATCTATCACACATCTTTATTTTGAACAAAAAATATTACATTTCTAGCAATGCCTCAATATATAATAATATTATGTCTTTACATGTAGCAGTGCCCAGATCAATATAAATTCACTAATCCTTTGCTTCAATCAAATCTTCTAGTTCTTCCTCTTCCCTTTGAACGTCTTTCTTTGATTTTTGTTTATTAGAGGTAGACGTCACAAATCGCCGTAGTTCTTCGTCTTTTAACTTTAGCTGTTCGGCACACGGAGGAACAAGCAATCGGGCAGAAGTCACAAAATTTTCTTTAAAAAAAAAGAAAGAAAAGAACCACACTGCTATAACTCTTATTGCTGCATATATTGATTTATGTACATGTAAAAAAATAATTAAATCTAATACAAGTATTACTTTTTCATAATAACATTGTTTTACCTCCAGGCTTGACTTGAGCTGCTTTGGGATGTTGTAACAAAGAGGTGAAGAAATAGTCAAAGTTTTCCACAATCTTCTCTATACCCAAGCTTAGCTGAAAATTGGTCATTCTTGTTGTTTAAAATTGTGATACTAAAGTGATTTATAAATATGAGATTTGTGTACAACATTTTCTTATATACTGGTAAACATCTGAATCCCGCAAGATCCATGTTTCACAACTAAATTTTATGTTTTTAAATACCACATGTGCTTTATAGTAAACTCAATAATAATATGAGATCCACTTGTGCTTACTGAACCACAAGGGACTCCATGTACCACAAACATCAATGTTATGGGGTTAAAAAAAAACATTGTACATTTGGAAAAAAACTTGTCACAGGTAAAACAAAGGTCAAATATGAACACCGTATCTTTTCTCATTCAAAAGTGGTCAACAATGTAAAAAATTGTGTAAAATATAACAAAGTTCAACAAAGGTTAAATTTTTGAGACCTATGGACATACTCACAAATAGACAATTGAAATTTAATGTCCCTGCACTTTCATGAAAGCAGGAACAATAAAAAAATGAATTTTCTACATACATGTATCAGTGTAGTTCAATTATAGTCGTAAAATACGGGAAAAGGTATGTTTCAGTTATTTATGGCATCTTGAGGGATCTAGTACCCAAAACAAAGTAAATTGAATCTATAAATATATGATGGAAATTTTTTTTAAAAATATGGATGCCTCTTTATGTTTACCTTTCCTATGGGAATTTGAATTCTTCCAGTTGGCCCCTCCTTCTTACACGTATAGGAAACACTGTCCTTCTGTTTAAGCATCATCTGCTCAATATCTGTACCCAGAGTAACTACAAAACAACATCTAACTTAAATAAGTCTCTGGGAGGTAAAATCAAAATCTGTACCCAGAGTAACTACAAAACAACATCTAACTTTCATTTGAATAAAAACAATATTTTATTAGGAACAATCATAAAAGGATTAAACAGCAGGAACTGTCTACATGTATACAGATCCTCTCCATAGTCATGAAACACCTACATTTAGTAAGTCTCAGGGATATAAATTCCAATAATTGTTCACAATGATTCTCACACATATATACATGTACTATAAAGTAGTGACAGAGTTTGGGCCACTCACATGTATCTGCTGATGGGTAGATGCCTTTTAACACTTGATTTCGCAGAGGAAATAGTGCCTCTTGCATTTCTGGGATACAGAGAACTATGTCAAAGTCATTTCTTGTCAAATCTCCTTTCTTACGGTCCAGCTGAAAAAAAAGATAACTGAAACTGAAATCAGGTTCAAAGCTGAGTCTATAGAGTACATCAGTACATAATGCTAGTTCAGTTTTATTTCTTCTTACCTGCTGTAAGCATGATTTTTTCCAATCTTAAACTTACCCACTGTAAAAGTGTTTTGTCCCTGTTGTCAACTTACTGTAAAATCACATATTTTCTTGGGGTCAAATTTTTCGTGGTTTGAGTAAAAACTCTTGCTTCGTGGGGATTTGAATTTATGGATGAAGAATTGTTGAGTAGTTACCTATTTAAAATTTTACATTTCGTGGTGGACATGACTTTATATAAGGGTCTCTTCATACCTCGAAAACAACGAAAATTACCCCCTCCATGAAAATTTATGATTTCACAGTACCTCTTGTAATAATAATTCATTCCAGTTGTAAACTTTAACTTCTGTAACAGTGATTTATATCCGTGCAATCTTACATTCTCTAAGAGTTATTCATTCCAGATGAAAACTTACCTGCTCTAAGCATTTCTTCTCTGATCTCAGTATAACTTACCCTCTGTGTGAGTGATTCATCCCCGAAGTAAACTGCTCCTAACTTTTGTGCTGCTGACATATCCTCTTCTGTCTACAAAATAACATAGGGTAAATATTACCCATAGTCTTACTTTTGAATTGATAACTAGCAAAATGCTTTTTGGATATCTTTTTTTACTTTAATACAATTTCAGGAAACCAGAAAATTATACAAGTAGTTGCCATATATTAATACTTCACAATCAAATCACATCTGATCCTGCTATTCCACTGATTGAAAAAATATGTCTCAACAAACCCCTCCCTCCATAGAGTTAATCTAAAGTCAAATGCAACATGGAAACTGATTTAAATGGAAAGTAAAACATTTAAATAAAATGGGCATTGTTCATCAAATATTGTCACCCAGTCAGTAATAATGTAAAAAAAAAATCTATATATGGACTATGAACATCTAGAGTGGTGTGTAAGTGTGTTTTCAAGCAAACAATTATGAACCCCTACTGTCTTTTTCAACTTTGATTTGGAAAAAGATGAATTGTTACAGTTGTGAATTCCACAAGCAGTTGCTAGCAAAGATGTTGTGTGCTGAGCTTGATTCCTGTATACCTTGCTTACCTTACAAAAAACTATACACCTTCTTGGACTTTCAACTTCAAAACTGTGAGGTAAAAATAGCCGCTCTGAGAATTCTGCTATGAATTTGGTCTGAAAAAGATGGATGACTCACCATAAATCCACATTGTATATGATAAACAAACTAAGTTGATTGGACACCCTACATTCTATTCATCTTTACCTGCTTCTTAGTTTTCATGTTACAGATAACATCTAAATACACAACCCCCTCCATATTGTTAAGAATCATAGGATCTGCATAATCTAACTGCAGTTTGATGGCATCCTTCAATGAAAATTCAGTTTCTGGAAAGAAGTCCATCAAATAAACAGAATCATCGGGAACTCTTGATAAAAACTCTGTGTCTTGTTTCTTTTCCTCTAAAATCACTTTCCTTGCTCTGCAATTAAATAGAAAAATGGAATAAAAAATTGTCCTAACAGCCTTGTTCATTTGAAAAATATTGGCCAAATAATAATTACACTGTAATTGTATCATGCATCATTCAAAACAAATTCACTTTAACATCAAATTACAGATAATAGTCTGACCTTGTTCAAATTTTTTCACTGGAATACATGACAAGAAGCCCATGGGCCACAATGTTCACCTGAGTAACTTTAGCTTTGCATGTTCTTAGATTTTTCACCTTCATATTCCTAAGATAAAATTTTGTACCTACAATATGGCCCCATCATAACTTTATAGGTTTCTGAATCTAAACAACTTGGAATGCTTCAATATCAAATAACTTACATGACTTTATTGGAAAAGAAAATTCTTTTCCCGCACAGGGTTCAACATTAACTAAAATATCTAATTGTCCATCGGATAAGTTGCTAACAAATTTTACTTTTTCTACTAGTTCCATTCTGAACAGATATATAAAGAAATTGAAAAACTTTTATTATCAAGACTAAAGTAGCTCTAAATATATTGACTTTTTCAGATTTGTTTATTACTGGGGGCTATAAGTTACCTCATCCTTTATGATATACATTTATCATTATGTGATGTGCTTTTGGTGTGCATATTTCGTTAGATCATGCACATTCAATAGCCATTATACCATGTTCAAAAGTCTTCATGTGTAGTGCAAACACCTTTAAGAGCTGTGCAATTGTTATCGTAATTATAAAATTGATGTCATCCTTTTCTTTAATCTACCGTTACATGTACAATAATAGATGACAAAAAAAAATTGTCAAAAATATTAAAAATATATTATAATTATATCATAACCCCATTACTACAGAATGGATAAATTCAGTGTTGTGACCTTCTAAGGAATGATACCATGAAAATAATAAAATTGTTAGAAATGAGATACTAGTATTTGAAAATAACTTACTTTGGAGTCCATACTTTTTTACTTTCATTTTCTTTGTAAGACCTAGTTCTTGGTTTTATTCCCTTATTTAGTGAGCATGCTGGTACCAGTACAGGGACTGTAGAATTCAGGAGCTTGGAAATGGAACATGCTCTAGATAAACTATGTACTGAAAAATACACCAAAAGACATGGTGAAAATAAAAAATTCAATACAAAATTTTATATGTTGACAGTGCAACTTTTGGACCATTGTTCACATAATTGATCACTAGATATCTACCTCTTCAACTCCTTGAGACATTTGGAACTTCTAGACTGTGATGCCACATGCATCATACCGGTAATTAACTTATATTTCCATAAAGTCTCAAAAAGGCATTGCCAAACATTTGACAAAGAGCTACCAGCTGAGCTATCTGGCCACTGGCCTGCCCACCTGATTTCCACATTCCTCCCTCCTTATTACCAGTACAGATCTTATCCCTGAAGACACCAAATCAGACTCTTTCCTGATTTTTTTATCAACCACCTGTACAGCACAGCATGGTAACTATCGAGGGGGAATATGTGTCAAATCAGACTATAATTAAAACAGGGGTCCCCTGAACCACTAGTCAAGCGCTCTTCCAACTACCATGGGCACTGGATGTCATGTATATTTCAATAATCATTGCTCCTTTAGAACAACTGTCTTGATTGTGCAATATTTTAACTGACCTTAATCACAGGACTGCTTTTCATAAACAACCCATAGCATATGGTTAAATTTTTATGAATGGTTTAAACACATGTATGATCAGAGACATTATATAAATATTGCATGTAGTTGAGTGTAACATTGAAAATTTTCACCCCTTGAAAACCATTGTCAACCTCGGCTGCGCCTCGGTTGACAATGGTTTTCTTGGGGTGAAAATTTTCAATGTTACACTCAACTACATGCAATATTTATCATATTATACTGAATGTTTTATACAAAGACATATTACAGTGAACCGTGCGCGCATAAATTCCGTGCAGTCGCTATTTTTTGTAATACCACCCGTCGTCAAGCAATGTTGACTGTTGCTACGCAGAAGGGCGTGGCTTCATTATTCAGCGGGTAGTAGTGTTTTTATCAAATGTTTCTCGACGAATCAGATTCAAGTAATTTACATGAAAGTATAATATAATATGTATTACGGTGTGACCGTTGGGGCGAGCGCAGTATGTTGTACCATCAATTAAACACTTAGAAAAATTAATCAGCCACTGCAAACATCAAGCCGCACGAGATATCTCGACGTTAGCTGTGACGTCACACGACGTCACGGAGCTCGTTGGAGCTTACGGAGACAGCCGAGCGTCTTGTTGAAACTTTAGACATACTGCAATTTTGGTCGAAAACATCGCAGAGTTATTTTTTGTTCCTTTGAAAGATTTCTACATATTGAAAGTCTTTTAATTATGCTTTACGTTATTATTTATATTTATTTATTTATTCGCGCAAAGGACATTGGGTAGTGCAGGAATTCTGGGAATGTTGCACAGAGAAATTTGGCTGACGTTATGTACAGATTTCAATCCGAATTTCCTCTGTTCTTACACGTTAGTCTATTGAGCTCGCTGCGCTCCCTATAAAAATATATGTCTCTGATATGATCATGTGGTCATGCTACATAGTGAAATAATTATTGTGTTGCTTATAACTTATGATATTCCAATCTAACAGTGACCTCTAACTCAGTACAGAGCATGAAAAGAGAAAAATGTTGTCTCTTAGAATGGACTTTGCGAAGAAATACAGTTTCGCTCTTTAAATGATAAATATTTCGAATTTCCTCTTCATACAAGATCTAACATAATGATTTCATAAGATGTACAAATAAATATAAAAAGAAATTTTATATTGAACCAAACTAAATGTAAAATATGGTTTCCTGATAAGTTTTACGATACGTGTGTTCAATAATTAAGTAAAAGCAGGCGTTATATTCCTGCAATGTTACATACTTATGGAGGCCGCCATTTTAAGAATTAATTATTTTGAACGTAAAATATTCTTTCCATTGAATTTGAATAAATAACGGATTATTTTTGTGCAATAAGATAAAATAAGGAAATTTATTTTGATCTTTTGAGTAATACTACAAAATCCTCGTTTATCAATGTTGTTGTGAAGAATTTCACACGCCTGCAAAATAATTAGTTCATGAACGAATTATCTAAAATATTACGAACGAGTGGCCATTTTCTTCAAAATTCTATTCGAAGTCGAAGAATTTCAAAGAAAACGCATCATAGTTTGGAATTTCTTGCAGATATCGATGAAGGTAATGTATAAACGTTACAAATAATGAAAGTTGAATTAGTAATTAAAATTGTAATTGGATTATTTTGATTAAAAGCAATACAATGCGCAAATGTCTTATTTCACTTTTTGTTTACAAATATCGTTCGAATTTGAAATTGTGAACAATATTCCGAGTCCATTCCCTCCAATGAATAAGATATTGTTAAAATAATGCTGTGATTTGATTTATAAACAAAGTCATTTCAGTGTCATTCTGCAAATTTATTTGGCAATTTTTTTTTACCCTATTCAGATTATTGGGCTTATGTCCTGTAATTTTGAGAATTTTTTCTGTATTTCTTGTAAGAGGAAAGCCATTAGAGGGCATTACAGATAACTATTCAATATATCATGGTAAAAAAGGCTTAAAGCTTTACCGAAGCTTAGTCAGATTGTACTTTATTTACATAAAACTGTATTTTATGAGTGTTGGTGAAATGGGTAGGCAAACCCGGGCCAGGGCAAATTAAAAGCCGGGGTAGATCGAGGTTTTTCATATTTCCGTCTTCATACTTTATCGGTCAAGCTGAAATTTTCAGAATCTATTTAATACATGATTATTTATATTCGCTGCTAAAATTGCCCTAAAATACTTTATATTTTCGATTTTATCGGCGATTATTGATTTTCAGGTTGTAAAATGGGTAGGCAGTTTCCCAAGTTCACAGTTTACGTTTTTAGACATATGCTGCATAAAGTCCATAAAGTTATGAATAAATCTGGTGGTTAAGAAAATATATAAACTATAAATTATTTCTTCATTGGTTATTGTAATATTAACGTAAAATTACGTGTTTTAAGAAAAACCGGGTCATTAAAACCGGATCCGATCCCCCGAAAAAAACCTATCATAAATTCTGGAATAGTTGTACAGGTTACTTATTTTTACCGGAGAATGTTTGTCACCTGAAAAGAAAACCCGCCAATAAAAAATAGAAAAAGTCTCTTATTAGGATATCTCCATGTGGTTAGAGCTGGGCAATGTCACAAAAGTGATAGCTAACATCCTCCAATACAAACAGTTGGCCTTAATTATTTCGGAATTTTCGTGTTTGTCCCGGGTGATCGGATCCGGTTTTAATGACCCGGTTTTTCTGAAAATGCGCAAATTCTGCATACTTATAGCTTTTATAATGTAAAACTAATTATATTTCATTAATATAGTGTGTAAAATATTGGAAAAGTCCACAATATGTGATGGTTTAATGAGTTGTAATTCAAAAATGCTGTAAAATGTTGTATTGATTTTGCCTACCCATTTTACCAACGTGGAAATGAACAATCGCCCAGAAAATCTGAAATATTGCGTATATTAAGGTGATATTACCAGCGAATACAAAAGAACATTTAAGGAACATAATCTGAAAATTTCAAATTAATTTGTGGAGTCTTAGCGGAGATATTTGAAAAACCTCGATCTGCCCCGGCTTTTAATTTGCCCCGGCCCGGGTTTGCCTACCCATTTTACCAACACTCGTATTTTATATAGATAGAACAATGATTCTATCATTAAAATGATATCGTCCTACAGACCCAGTTTAACGATAGAATTCATTTAATGTATTTGCAATGTAGCAAAATAAAGATGGGCGATAATTTGCATATATATTACGAACAATCCAGAGAGTTCCAATTGTAAACCTGGCATGTAAATTAGAAGCGGGAAAAAAATGCTGAGAAGATTAGTCTAATTTTCTTCTTTATATGGATTATTTGTTGGGATAAAAGGTGTATACAACCTCTAAAATATTTGTTTGGAATAATTTGGTAGTTATTTTCAGTACAACCTCTTTTGTATTCTTCTGAGTAGATCATTTTGGAGCAGATCCACTCTGATTTGCCACATTAACACAAGTACTGTAAACCAACTTTTATTGGTGACGACCTTATTTCGTGATTAACCAGGGATAATCTAGTTCGTGACGATTAATAGATAGATTTCAGTAGACCCAAATTAACAAGAGTTATTTCCTGTTGGCCGCCATATTAGGGGTCAACATGCTCATATTCCTTCTTCATTCAACCAACTTTAACTTTTTACACTGGCAATTGCGGTGTAGGATGCATTGTTTTTCTGAAAAAATATACATTTGTTAGAGCCTCCTTTATTTTATAATTTTTTATTCCCAAATATTTACTGGTTGACGTTTAAGACTTAAAAACTGTATATGAGCTGATGAAAACTGAAATCCAAATGCTATTTTTGAGGCACATGGCTATCAGCTCACTGCTGTAAGGCTCTTTGCTGTCATATTGATACATTTCATTCAATGCTTTCCCTAGGACTCCAGTATGCTCAAGGTTTGTGGCAAGATATTACATGTACTTTTGATTTGATGCTGCATAACGTCTAGCATCATTGTAAAAATTCTTTTGACTAAAACCCCAGTTGGAAATAAATTGTTTATTTAAAACACCAGATTTCGACATTTATTAGTGACATGAAACAATCAAATGTTGATCATTTACAATAAAACTTAATACATTTTTGTCATAAAGCAATGTTAGTCTCTTTTATATGGGATCATTCTGTTAATTTAAAAATGTTAGTGGAAATCAAAACAGGTAATTTATATAAAAAGGGAATGGAATGCAGAAAAACAGTCAAAATGAAATAAGTTTTCTACCTCAAAATGAGTGACAAATTTTTTTTTGATTAGAATCCAGGAAATTAATGTGAAGCCATATATTTAAATTACTTCTGATGAAAAATTGAAATATGGCAATTTTGATTAATGAACAAGGAGCATGCTGGAATCATGCTGATTAAAATGTACAATTTCTTGTAAATTCAAAAATAAGAGACCAAAGTATATAGAGTGTAAAGGGACATTAACCAAGACTCCCCAAAATCAAACTGTTCAGGGGTTAATCTAAAGGAATAATACAATAACTATATTACTATAACCAGTTAATAACTAAATCTTGTATAGAATACTCAACTGAAAAAAGAAGGCAGTGTACTTATGATCAGTTCAAAGAGCAAAACAGCAGCTTGTATTCATGAAGGCATAGTATGACCTACCGGTAATAACATAGATGGAAGATTTCTTTTTTGCTTGAAATCTGTGTCTACTGTCTAATCACATGCTAATGTAATTGTATGTGTTTAGCATTTAAAAAATTCAAAAAATTATCTAACTACTTAAAGCTGATGGGAATGTTTGGAATTATTAATAAAAGGAAAGAGTTTGAAGGAGAAATGTAATTTTGCACCCCTAATTCAGTGTCTCCAACAGTTTACTATCTACATGTATTTGTATTATCAATGTGTGACAGGTTAGAAGATGCCTAGAGACAAATATGACAAGTACGACTCTCCAAATCCTAGACGGACTCATACATTCATGTCCGCCGAAGATGTAGCGGCAGGAAAAAAGTCCACATGGACTGAATTAGAAATTACTGGTAAGTACATATACCGGTAAGTGACAATGCTGGTGTAATCTATTCCAAGTACGAGTTAATAGAGACCTTAGATTAGATATACAATATAATCATGATAATAGCTCTTTGAATATACCTGTGAAGTACAACATGTAGTTAGTTGTGTCTTAGCATGATGAGTATTTTTAACTAGAAATTTCAAAATGGAAATGTGGTTGTAGGATCTTTTTTTTATGATAAACTAATTTTTGGAACTCATATGGGAGAGGCCAATTGACATTTCTGTTATCTTTTAGCCAATTTTTTAAAACAAATTTTGTGTTTCTTCTTAGTCAAAATGTGAATCCCGAGAGACAAATAAAGAACACGTATTAATAAGTAGAAGTTTAAGAGTACATGCATTACAAGCATTTTGCAATTGTGACATAACAGAGATATTGTGATGTCATGGAGGTGTCTTAGGGTATTGGAGATATCTTAAGGGGTCAGTTTTTCAAATTATTATTTTTCAGGAACTGTGAGAAACCTTGGTCCAGACTTATGGAAGTTACAGCATTTGACCTCTCTGTACTTAAATCTGAACAGCATTACAAGAATCCCTCCAGAAATAAACAGGTTGACCATGCTGACCTACTTAGACTTGTCCAGCAATAAGCTGAGGAGTCTACCGTCTGAGCTAGGCGACCTGTCTCAACTCAGGGAACTTCTGCTCAACAACAACCTGATCAGGATGCTGCCATTTGAGCTTGGAAAGCTGTTTAATTTACAGACATTAGGTATTGCTGCCTCACCTATTACACCTATTTATCTTTTGTATGGTGCGTTTTATACTCTGAAAACATCAACAACATATAATCAAGTCTTAGTCTCTGCTATTCTCAGTGAAATTGATAAAGAGTTGAAGGTCAATTCTTTTCCTTTTGTCTCAATGTTCTATAGACTGAAAAATAAACTAACTGAATGACAATAATTTATATACAGAAAAATCAGTTTACATGGTACCGGAAAATATTACGAGTGTAATGATACAGTAAAGTATATTATGATGGTGTTATACTACACATATCTTGATACATTTTGACTGTGTTGGGATAAATATCACAATGTGCTACCTTTTAATAATTTTCTTTATAACAGTAGACTGGGAAATTCTTTATCACAATGTAAAAGGATGCAAAAGATTAAGATTATTTCTTCAGTACACAAAAATGTTGCATTTAATTAGCTCATAACACAAAAAAACCATCAGAAGTAAAAATAAGAAAATCAATTTTATAGGTAAACTAATAAGAAATATAGTATGAATTGATTAAAAAAAATTATATCATGATGCACAGATTTATGTTTTTTTGTACTGTGTCATTCTTTTGAGGATTGCGGAATATTTTTACACTCCTTGTAAATAAAAATTCTAGCAAAATAGTACACTGTATACAAAAATTATACACCTGCAGTAGATTGTACAGTGCATTTACTGCACCATCTGTATTTATGGTTGTGATGGCTTGTCAGACTTAAAAGACAATATAAGCAGTTGATGCTGAGCAACATATTTTCAGAACAATAACTTGAAATTCTTTTATGCTGCAAAGACATTTTAATTAATGCTCAAATACTAAATCTATTTTGAACAGAAAATTTGATTTTTATTGATGCCACTATTGAAATGTGTTTGCAACTTCACAGCATTTCACAATTCAGTGTCAACAAGAGTTACTGCTCTTAGGTTAAAATACCAAACTCCATACTGGACTAGTAGTACAGTGTATTAAGATTTTTTTAGAACAACATGACAATGCATAGCCGCTTTTCTTTCTGAGCCTAAGATCTCTGTTTTTTAGGTTTGAAGGGGAACCCCCTGAGTCCGGAGATCCTCAATATCTATAACCAGCCTAATGGAACACAGAAGCTTCTCAGCTATATGCTGGACAATTTACCTGGTAAGTTAGGTCACACATGGTGTGACATGTGTCTTAAGCTAATCCACATTGCTTTTATTTCTTTATTTCGTTTCACATTTTTTTTTTCTTTTTTTTGCAAAGTACACAAGAGTGGCTTAAATTACATATGACATCAATGTGTTTATTGCATATTGTTGCATAAAATCAACTCATTGAAATAAAAAAAATTTATTTGATTTCAGAAGTTTAGAAAGTGTATGAAAGTCATAAATTGTTTGTGTGAAGCATGTTTCGTTCAAGTAATTATTTTTTATATTGGTTACTTCATTATAGATATTAAGTATTTTAAATTGCTTATGAAAACATTTAGTCAATCTTAGTATAATGAAAATAAATTAATTTTATTAAGGTTTAAAACATGTATGATGCATGTTTCATGATTCTTCAATTAGGAAATTTAAAAAAAGTAAAAATGGTGGGGGGGGGGATCAAAGCTCATTCAAACAGCTTATAAGATTATGTATGCATGTTGAAAGACAGTTTAAGTAAACAATAGCCTTTTTAAAAGCTAAAATAAATAAAAAAAACGTTTGATAAATTTAAATCTAAAAATAGATAGATAGAGAAAGAAAAGAATACTTAAAGTAAAAAAAGTTAGTTAACTTTTGACTGTAAACAAGAAAAATAATAGATAAGAAATGACAATAAATTGACAAGTAGAAATGTTATGATTGGCTTGTTTTTGTTCTGTCATTGTTATTACGTTTTGTTCCTCCATTTACTTCCAGCACCAGGACAAGGCTGTGAGTACTATTCATCCTTTTTACTTAGTCGTTGTACAAACTGGGTCAGCACCAATGGATGAGTTAGTGGAAGAGATCTGGGGAGATAATTTAGTACATACTACACAATATACATACAGTCAATTGTGTACTGTACTAAATTAGAATGTTTACTTTGTAACTATAAGGTTATATAAAATGAAATTCATTCAGGGATGCCACAGTAAATGTCTGTCTGGGTAATGAACTGTTAGTCATTGTTTACTGTAAAATCAACTTCAGTTTGTGACCGTTAATGCTCTGACCATTAAAATATGGGTTAGGGATTAGTAAGAAATAAGGTATTCATTTTTAACATCTTTTGGGTTGGTCACATGTTCAATTTCCTTAAAGCTTGAAGGGTTATCAACCACTATTTATATCCTGATAGATGTTTTAAAATGATACCTTATTATCCATATTTACATTTGTGACTGCCTTAAAATATACATGGGTAACATTATTATTTTCATTGCTTGAAATGTGTATTTTTTTTCAAATATTGATTGCACATTTTGATCCATTGAAAGCGTGTTGCTCCTTTGTGACGTCACTGAGAAATTGCATTGACCATTTTAGTATTGTCGAGATTTTGCAATTTGTGACAAATGGACTATTCTTATTATAAAAAAATAAAATGCTTGGTAATAAATATAAGACTGCGAAAGTTTTAGCTGCTGTGAACAGAACGCTACTGTGCATGTCATGACGACCTGGACCAGATTGATTCGTGCTTGGACAGAATGGTGGCAGATGCCCATTAAAACCTGAGGGGACTATTATAAAAAGATAATATACAATGTACCCTAATGTTATTTCTTTTATTGAAGTAATTCAATCACTTCAAAAACTATTTTATCATAGTTTGTATACATTAATGGCATTGAAGGCTGCTTGACAACACTATTTTCAATCAAGAACTTAAGGTAAAGAAACAAAAATATCCTGAAAAAGGAATAACTTCTCTGAAATGTAATATCTGTTAGGACTAAAATTGATCAAATTCAGCGAGAGTCTTGCAAAGTGTTTTCTCTGCACAGAAACACAGCTGGCTCTGTCCATTGCAACCATTTATTTTACACTTAACAACATTTTGTTGTGCTGTTTGTGACATCAGAAGTGTTTCTTCAAGTGTACTGATCTTCTGATGAATATGGTCTCAAATTCAATAAATTCATCTCGTTTTGTACCATATGCATTTGTATGTATAGTTTATTGAGTATATTGGGACTATAAATACCAGTAGACTATGTAATAAAACTCATGATTGTCAGATGTCTTTTTCTGCAACTTTTATTAATCATGAGTTGGTATTCTAGCAAATATAGTAAATGTCACAGATCTAAAACAAAAAGATTATCAATAATGTTCTGGAGGAATACTTTTTTTTTGGATGTAGAGCATGTTCCTGTGTTCCTTTCTGTGTTATTAAACATAAAATTTTATTATTGTAAATCAATCATTTGTATAAATTTTATGAAACACATTTGGATTCCAACACTTATATTGGAAATGTTAATTGTGAAATCAAGTCATAACCGCCTTCTTCAACACAGAGAGCTTTATACTGTATAAGTGGAAATTTTAGCAATTTCTACCTAAGAAATGGTATTTTATTTTTAGCGAGACGTAATTTTAGCGATTTTAAAATGCAAACTAAAGAAGCTATTACAAATAATACGCAATTAATTTTTTGTGATATTCAATTTTAGCAATGTCAGCACCCTCGCAAATAATGCCAAAATTAAATCCTTGCTAAAGATTCTACTTACATGGAATAACATATAGAGTTACCTATTTATGGAACGAAGTTTGTTAGACCTTTTAGAAGTTGAGAAAAAATTGTTATGCAATAATAGAAAAAAAAAATCTGGTTATTTATGATTTAACGTTTGTTGACTGAATAATTTAATTGAGTTTTATTGCCAAATGTAAGAGGGTTATACAATATAGATCTAAATTCTTTTGTGTAAATATTGCGGCATATAGCTGTGATTTATCGGCTCTAACTGCGATGGTCTGCATACAGATATCCCCATTAACTGATTTCTGTTTCACAACCACACATTGGGAACAACAGATTTGATGTCTTCATTCATCTTCCGACTTTTTCATCCTGAAATTTATGTTGTATCTTTTTCCTGTTGAAAAATTTATTAGTGATCGTTGATCTTTATAATTAATTTAGATTAAATGTATATGTAGAGTGGGATGCATTTATATGAAAGGGAAACTTATAAAATCTTTTGGCATAACTTAAAATAACTAATTATATTTATGATTATAATTTATAAGCAACTTTTTCTGAAATGTATATTGCATCTTTAGATTATTTATCATCAACAAAGCATATACCGGTATAACCAAAAAAGGAGATAAATATAGCCCTAGCTTAGGTTGTTTGTTGACAGAAATTTATATTTATATTTGAATACTGTAAATCACTTTTTATTTGCTGCCAATCGCGAGAACTTTATTTTCGCATAATTACGCGAGGCAATGAGCTCGCAAAAATTTCATTCTTGCCTATAAAGATATTCCTTAATGTCATATAGAGGAATAACAACAATTCGTGAAAATTATGTGTTGCTAATAAAGAGTCAATGACTATCTTGCGAAATTAATGTATCACGAAAATTTAGTGATCTACAGTATATGATGCCTTGTTTCCTTACTTTTGGTGTGCTTTTGGCATTTTGAAAAGCAAAGATTATGATAATATTTTGACTTTATATATTGTAGAAAAGCTTTACTATTCTTCCAACACTCCAAGCAACAACATAATTACATTAATTTTGCAAGATTGTCTAAAATACTGAAGAGTAGAAATTAAACTTTTATCCTCTGGTCCTTTGAAACCAGGTGTCCTCAAATGACCTTAGAAGTTAGAAAAGGCACGTGAGACGTCCCGAATCAACATCATTCTTGGTAAAAAAAAATAAAAAATAAAAAATAAAATTAGGTGAATAAGATTAATTCACAAGATATAATTAGAAAGTACATGTTCCCTTAAAGAAAGGTTTCTGACATTTGGAACAACTGGAGCAGTGTAATCTAATTATGAATTATCACTTTATCAAAGTAATTGTAACACAAGTTTATTGTGTAAAATTCTAAGAATTAAAGATGTTTCACCAAAAGTTAACCTGACCTAATTTGATGTTAAATTTGATTTTTGATGAGAGGATATGCTAATTAAATATGAAATGACAGACATTGGAGAATTAATCAAAATAATATGCAAAAGCCTTAAGGGTAGATCTGTCTTAAAATAAGTATGGCCGTTGATTGATAGTCAGCCTGAGCGTTATGCTGGTATCAGCCTATGGAAAGGTTTTGTGGTTCTTTTTATGGGGCTGATCTTCATTAACAAACATAAAATGATGAACATTACACTAGTTCTATTAAGTTAACAGCTACGGGCAGACCTTTGCTTTGTCTTATATATATATAATAGACTCAGGTGCTTCAAAATCAAACCAGTAGGTTGCTGTTAGTAGGAGTTACTTTCCCTCCTAGCCGTCTAACACAAACATGTACTGGTACTGTACCTTTGTGGTACAGAAAACACTGTGTTAAATTCAGGACTGTTCAGGGGGAAGCCCCCCAGAAGCTCCTGATTGTGAGTGATTTTAAGATTAAAATTCAACCTTATCAATGAGCTTTCATAGATGTACCATATAAGCAGAAATTTTAGCAAGCATTCAATTTTGATATTTTTAGCAAAAGAAGTCTATACAAACCATTAAACTCATTTTGAAATATTTGTTGGATGGCATGCTTGGTCTGTAGGAATGACTATAAAGGGTTGGGAGGAGTAAACTCAGGTGACCTATTGCTATCCGTTTTCGTCCGTCGTCGTGTGTGGTTCGTCATGCGTTAACATTTGAACATTTTCAGCTTCTTCTCTGCAACCACTCAACCAATTTCAACCAAATTTAGCATTTAGTATCTATGGGTGAAGGGGAACAAAACTTGTGAGGCCAAAACCACTAAAATTAATGAAATCTTTAAAAATCTTCTTTACTCCTGGACATCAAGCAGTCAAACTGTTGGCATGATTGTAATCAGCATTGAGTCCTTTACCAAAATTGTGAATTTCATGGCCCCAGTGCATAGTTATGTTGAATAAGGCTTCCTCTTCCAAAATTGTGAATGTCATGGCCCCAGGGTCAGGGGTTCTGGTTTTAGGGCTGGGCTCTGAATTCATTATATAGTGAAATAGCATAAATTCTTTGAAAATCTTCTTTTCTGCTACTGGCCGTCTTAGATAAACTGAACAAGTACAAAGTTATGTTGAATAAGGCTGCCTCTTCCAAAATTGTGAATGTCATGGCCCCTGGGTCAGGGGTTCTGGTGTTAAGGTGGGGCTCTATTGATTATATAGTGAAAATACATTAAGTCTTTAAAAATCTTCCCCTCTACTCCTGGGCATTAAATAAACTAACCAAGTACAAAGTAATGTTGAATAAGGCTGCCTCTTCCCAATATTTGAATTTCAGGGCCCCTTGGTCAGGCAAGCATTTTTTTTTATTTTGAGGTTTACAAACCTTCGGCTCAAGGTTTTGAATTTTCAGGTAAAAAAATGAAACACAATTTTTTCTTCTGATGTCAAATTTGAGTCGGGATTGAGATTTCAAATTTACGAACTTGTACTTTCGGTTTTAAGATGAACATAGTGGGTAAATATGTCAAACTTGTTTTAAGAGGCCACCTTTGGGAAGTCTTGAAACTGGCCACTTAAGACAGGTGGCCTCTTATTCCAGTTTGCCCTCGAAAAAGACATTCGGTCAATAAATAAACAACATTAAGCACTACAGTTAAATTAATTAATCATAATTAAGCAGTTCAATTTCACAAAAGCTTTTTATGTATATATATAATAATTCAAGCTCATTTAAAAAGAATATTAAAGAATTCGAAATGTTTAAAGGTTTTGTGCATGTTTCTGTTCCTACTTATTAGTTAAACATCTTGCATTCATAAGTGTGCGTTTGTGACATTGAAGTATTAAATAAATTCTTTTAATTTTCATTTGAAGAAATACATACCGTGCCTGACTATTATCTTTTTTATAAAGAAAAAAAATTAAACAAACAAACAGTTAAATGGTAAATAAAATAAAGCATAGAAATTTAACTAAGAATATGTCAATAAAAATTTCACTTACATATTGAAAGGATAGTCAGCAGTGTAACCCCCTCCCCCCCCCACTTAATTAATCGGTAATTAACTTACTTGCTGAAGTTTTTGAAGTCTGGTTAATTTAATTGTTAATAAAGCTGTCAGAATTTCTATGTAACATACACAGGCACACAAATAAAATTAACCAGTTTACCAGAGAGATGTATTTACGCAGTTGAAAATCATTCCATAACACAGGTGTCACGTGCAGTAGAGCGTAACTAATCCCTATCGATGGTCTCTTGATAGTGAAATTCACGAGATAATCATGCCATATGAAGCACTTTGTTTTTACAACAATAGCAATTAGGGGTTCTACATGGAATCAAAATCTAAAAGGTGAATTTCTTTAGCTAGAGGAAAGTATCAATTGTAATTAAATTGTTTTAATTTTTCAATCGGCGATCTTGAAAAATAATTACAAATTGATCTTACAGGACAAATGCTTTTTTTCATAAACACAAACAGAGTTCAGCGTATCTAAAAACAATTTGTTTAATTGCATTAATAGGTTAAATTGACTATCGAGGATATAATTACCCAAGCAAACTCGTTTAAAAGATGTGATGGAATCGCAACAAGTGACGAAATGGCCGCCTATTACAATGTCAATAAAGCTGTTGGGGGAGGATTTGAGTGGCCGCTGGCCGCGTTACACAGGTGGCCGTTTATTCCAGTTAAAATATATAGGAAAAATCATCGGGGGGAACTGAAAGTGGCCGCTGACCACGAGTGGCCGTTGATTTCGGGTGGCCGCTAAGACAAGTTTGACTGTAAATTAATGCTTTGAAATCTACTCTTTGATAAGCAGTGGTGCCTCTTTCAAAATTGTGAAGTTCATGGCTTTTGGATTAAAACACGAACCAATTCAACTGCTGGAAAGTTGTTACATGATACTCAGGTGACCTATAAGGCCCGCGGGCCTCTTGTTATAAGTACAAGTACAAACCAGTAGAGATACAGTCTCGTCAGAGACTTCTGGTTTTTTATATATTTATATACAACCATACTACGTATGTTTGAATTGTTTTTGCCAGTAGAAGTAATCTCCATTAAAATGATAATTACCGGTAAATATATAATGAAGCATGAAAAATAAGAATAATAAAAAAATTGCCTTTGAGTAATTTTTCAGGAAATTACAATTTGTTTTGTACATTGCATGATTATAGAGTAAGGCAGTAGAAATGTTTAAGGAAGAAGTAATTAACTTGTACAGACTGCTGACTAAACTTACAACATATGATGTATTGTGTTTGAAATGAATACTAAAGTACATGTACCAATACCCTTATATCACTTCTTTGTTCTCCCGAGATTTTTGGCCATTTATTCCAATATCTAACAGAGTTTTCATTTCTGCACTGCATGCTTCTGATAAAAACTAATAAAACATCCAAACCAAACCTGTAAGTTTTCTAAAAGGGAAAAAAAAGGTCTGCAATTTCCAAACATGTACTTTCTCTTTATAATTTTGAACATTAGGCAAACATGATATCATAGCCTTAGATCATCTCAAGCAATCTGACAGCAATTCTGTCTTGATTTAAGATCTAATATATAGCATTTGAAGTCAGGAGGATGAACTTATCCTTTTTCTCTAAGCTTGGTGTCTGCATTCCAAGTTAAAGTTTTTGGAGCAAGTCTATTTTCCAAGCATGTACGAGGGGCATTTCAAAAGTTCTGACAACTGTGTAATAAAAAATTGACCGTTTCAAAGAAATTAATTTGTAATCATTGGAAAGATCAGAAAAATATACACATATTGTGACGTCACTTTAAAGTTTTTATGACATAACTCCGGACGAGGCCACACTTGGTATTACAAGGAAAACAAAGGTAAAGAACAGCATCACCCATGCTACTCAGGTGAGCGACGTGACCCATGGGCCTCTTGTTCTTTGTGACTTTTGGAATATTCAACCTCATACAGACAAAATCAGTGATTTGGTCATCCCCAACATAGATTTTATGATAAGATTAATTAATTAACATGTACAGCTGAACAACCATTGTTGCTTTGATGTATCCTGGCCATGTGATTACTATCTAATTAAATTGAGATTTTTAATGAAAGGTTTTTTTTTATCATTAATGTTTATTTGGGTAAAAGCATAAAATCCATAAACTGTGAGGAATAATGAGGAGCATAATATGCTTTTAATATCAACAAGAAATTGAGAAAGAAGCATCAAGTCCTTTAAAAATACGTCTACTAGAAAAAATTATGAAGAACCTATATCTTCTCAAGAACAACAAGACCACGATCAGTCATTTTCATAAGTAAACATCTGTAGAAAGTGTAGATTTTTTCACGTCTTAAACTTATTTTTCACTTTGTTATCCCTTTTCAATGTGTTATTACGCATTTTGATTTTTTTTCTGGTAGATTAATCCTAAAAGCTCTTCACAGATTTGAACTTCAGTCTGGTATAAAAGAAACACGTTCCAATGAATGTTGCTACCAGTGTTACTAAAAGTAGAACTTGTGAAATTTTTGTTTTTCAAATGTTTTTCCGGTATGATTTCAGTACAGCTTGGAGTAAATTAAGTAGACTTATATAAGATTTCATTTTTTTAACAGTTATATACCAGAATTACGTAAAAGTTTCTGAGTGTCAATCAATCAACTAAGTCACAGCTGATCTTTGTTCTGGGCTAGATTACTTCTTAAAACTTGTATTGAATCTTGGATTAAAGCTATTTTGAGTCTTACATCATTATCTTGATTAGTTTCAGAGAAGACTTGGGACATCAAAGATTGTAATCTAATAAATATTGAAATAAAATACATATTAAAAGAATGTGGTTTGGAATTTCAACTCACTTTGGCCTATCCAGGGTGCTGGAGATTGTTGGATTAACTGAAGTTCAGATGTACTTCTCTGTGATGTATAATTATCCCCTCGCAATGTAGGTAGGGTAAACTGTGTACGTGTCTGAAAAGGTTTGCTGCTATGATAATAAATGCTTATAGATATGCTCTTTTGCAAGTTGTGCTCTGCTTTGTGATTCCTTTCTTGTTTTTAGCTCACCTGAGCTGAAAGCTAAAGTGAGTTTTTCTGCTCACATTTTGTCTGTAGGCTGTCTGTTCAGCCGTCTGTAAACTTTTTACATTTTCGACTTCTTCTCCAGAACCGCTTGGCCAATTTCAACTAAACTTGCTACAAAGCAACCTTTAGTGACGATGAGTCAATTTTTTTCAATTGAAGGATGAAGCCCTCATTCAAGGGGAGATTATTAAGAAATTGTGAAAAATTGGTGGCATGTTCGATAATTCTTCTCAAGGGCCACTGGGCCAAAAATTGAAATTAAAATCTTCTTTGTTGCATAGTGTAGGTTCAATTTTGTTCAAATCATTACACTTGGGGTAGGGTGGGGTCACAATAGGGGTCAAAGTTTTACAAAGGAATAAGTATGAAATATCTTTTAAGGGGATGAAGGATGTATGGTCACGTGACCCAGTTGATTTATGTCATAATCTCTGATAAAATATGTACAAAACGAGATTGAAACCACAGTACATGAGTACTTGTACAATTTTTTTTACTGTTTGTTTGCGTTCACCATCTAGTATAAAAATATCTGAAAACATTCAAAATTTCTTGCAAATATTATCAAATTACGGAATAGATTAATCCACTCTGCCGTTTCCCTACTCTGCGCGTCCAGTGCGTCTTTGACGTCATAGTGGATCTCTTAGTTCAGTAAGATCATACACGGTAAAAACGGGTAGTATAAAATCATAAAAACGGGCCATAATATGTACATGGTAGGGTATTTTGTAAATTTCAGAA
>PRKT01000023.1:2955373-2995476 GCA_003671525.1 Saccostrea glomerata
GTAGTGTAGATTCAAGTTTGTTCAAATCATGACCCCCGGGGGTAGGGCGGGGTCAAAATTGCCGACCAAGGTTTCACATAGAAATATATAGGAAAATTCTTTAAAAATCTTCTTCTCAAGAATGACAAAGCCATAATTCATCATATTTATATGGAAGCATGCTCAGGTAGTGTAGATTCAAGTTTGTTCAAATCATGACCCCCGGGGGTAGGGCGGGGCCAAAATGGCCGACAAAGGTTTTATATAGAAATATATAGAAAAATTCTTTAAAAATCTTCTCAAGAATGAGAAAGCCATAATTCATCATATTTATATGGAAGCATGCTCAGGTAGTGTAGATTCAAATTTGTTCAAATCATGACCCCCAGGGGTAGGGCGGGGACAAAATGGCCGACCAAAGTTTCACGTAGAAATATATAGGAAAATTCTTTAAAAATCTTATTCTCAAGAATAACAAAGACATAATTCATCATATTTATATGGAAGCATGTTCAGGTAGTGTACTAGATTCAAGTTTGTTCAAATCATGACCCACGGGGGTAGGGCGGGGCCAAATGGCCGACCAAAGTTTTACATAGAAATACATGTATATAGGAAAATTCTTTAAAAATTTTCTTCTCAAGAATGAGAAAGCCATAATTCATCATATTTATATGGAAGCATGCTCGAGTAGTGTAGATTCAAATTTCTTCAAATCATGACCCCCGGGGGTAGGGCGGGGCCAAAATGGCCGACCAAAGTTTTTAAAGATATATATAGGAAAATTCTTTAAAAATCATTTTCTAAAAAATAGCAAATCCATGATTAGTCATGGGACTACTTTTGGATTCAAACTTTTTAATAAAAAGCCATTTTCTACTTTTTCCTACCCTTATTGCTCAGGTGAGCGATGTGGCCCATGGGCCTCTTGTTGTGCTTTTCTTAGGTGAGCAATGTGACCCATGGGCTTGTTGTTAGAATACTTAGTTGTCATGAAGTTTAAATTTTCCCTTTTACTTTTAGAAATAAATTCAGAAACCAATTGATCCAAACAATATGAAATGATTTATAGAGGAATGCACACTGTAACTGCTTTGAAATGTGACTATGGCTGCCATTAGCATAATTTTTTTGGTTGTTTATCAGTTTTTGAAATTTATGAAATGTTTTGGCAACATGTAGGATGATTTGATGGCGTTATTTTTGTCACCAAGGGGCCCTTAATCTTGAGATGTCTCATTTGAATAGTGCAGCGTCTAAAGAGTGTGGTAACTGCTGGTGGGTTTTGACCCTCGGAAATAATTGAAATGCAGGGCCATCATTGTCAGTCACAGTGTTATGAATTATTGATTCAATCTTAATGCCATTTCCAAAGCCAACAATTATTATATGTAAATTACACACTGTATTTCGTCAAAATCTCAAAGTCTTATTAAAAAAAATATAACAAGGTCGTAAACCTAATAACTTGTAACTTAAACATGATATGGAAAAGTAGATGAATTTTTTATTACTGTATTAGCTTAAGGACTAGTGCAAATGTTTAAGATATTTTCTAAGGGCATGTAATTACACAATTATCTACATCATGTAAATGGTATGCACAGTTAATGTTATAATTATGCACTGTTTAAAATGTTAATAAAAACAGTTTGGTTAATTCAAGGGAGATAATTCGACTACTGTAATTTTCCAGCAACTTGTTGACTACATAATAGGCCAGAATTCTGTTACACTGTTAATCCTTTATACTCTGATATAGCATAGTCAATTTTACAATGATAGAATTGTATGTACCAATACATAATTTGTTTGATACCCCCTTATAGATCAGCTTTTGTATAGAATAGGTTATTAGCCTCCTTTTAATTACCACCAGAGATACAAACAGGGGAATAGAGATGAGGAGAGAAGAAATTAAAACTCAGAACCCCTGAGAAAATGTTAGCGGCAAAGTAATATTACTCTATAGATTGGAGCAATAATTCCTCTGCTGATGAGGGATATCAATAATATACTTTTTTGTTTGCTTTCACATTTGTTTGACAGTTGAAATGAGCTGATTATAATTTATTGCCATTGAAATAAACTCATTTAACAGCTTCCTATACAATGTTTTTCACAGAAATATAAAGGGCTTTTGTTTGACTTTTGAAGCATGATAAGTTTCATGATTGGAAGAGGCCAGAATCTATAGTGTGTGATGAAGGGGAAACTATAATGGCATTTTTACGATGTGTCCCATTTAACACTCTGTCAGTTTACTTGTGTGGTTTTGAACAGCACTTCGACAGGACCATTAGAAGAGTATGTGATGAATGGTTGTAGGAAATTCTTAGAATGCACTCATTGATATGCTTTTCTGCGTTTTTTTTTTAAATAAAGATGTAAGCTACCAGATTTAATGTACCGGTAAACCTCATTATTTAACTCCATATTATTTTTGTCCTCTCCTAATTGAAAACAATTAAAATGACAGTTCTCTCTTTATTGGCAAATTAATTGATGAAAATAATTAAAAAGAGACATACCGCCTCAGTGCTTGTCAAATAATCGGACAATATTGCATATAATGAGGGCAATTTACACGCACGGGTAATTAAGTTGTAGTTTTATAGTAGACTTGTATTAAGTGCATGTAAACAGGTTTCTTTTAAAAATGACCAGTGCTTACCGACGCCTATTCACTGAGTTAAAAATAGACACGAGTTCTCAGAAAAAAATTCTTCACATGTTGATTTAATTTTAAGAAAAATATTTTTGCGAATGCAATGCACGCGCAAATTTAGTAAAAATTTATCTACAGTAAAAATTTCCAGATTTACGGTAGTAGGCTAGAATTCTGTTATGCTGTTAATTCTTTATACTCTGATATAGCATAGTCAATTTTACAATGATAGAATTGTGTGTACCAATACATGATTTGTTTGATACCCCCTTATAGATCAGCTTTTGTATAGAATAGGTTATTCGCCTCCTTTTAATTACCACCAGAGATACAAACATGGGAATAGAGATGAGGAGAGAAGAAATTAAAACTCAGAACCCCTGAGAAAATGTTAGCGGCAAAGTAATATTACTCTATAGATTGGAGCAATAATTCCTCTGTTGATGAGGGATATCAATAATATACTTTTTTGTTTGCTTTCACATTTGTTTGACAGTTGAAATGAGCTGATTATAATTTATTGCCATTGAAATAAACTCATTTAACAGCTTCCTATACAATGTTTTTCACAGAAATATAAAGGGCTTTTGTTTGACTTTTGAAGCATGATAAGTTTCATGATTGGAAGAGGCCAGAATCTATAGTGTGTGATGAAGGGGAAACTATAATGGCATTTTTACGATGTGTCCCATTTAACACTCTGTCAGTTTACTTGTGTGGTTTTGAACAGCACTTCGACAGGACCATTAGAAGAGTATGTGATGAATGGTTGTAGGAAATTCTTAGAATGCACTCATTGATATGCTTTTCTGCGTTTTTTTTTTAAATAAAGATGTAAGCTACCAGATTTAATGTACCGGTAAACCTCATTATTTAACTCCATATTATTTTTGTCCTCTCCTAATTGAAAACAATATTTTCCTCTTTTCAATTTGCATTCACAGTTATGCTTCAGAGACATTACAGTACCTTCTTCTTTTGAATAATACCCCATTTAATTTACCATATATCCGGGGATTTTTTTTTGCGTGTTAGAAATTTTGCAAAAAAGGGGTAGATTTGTACAGTTTTTATTTTGCTTAAGTTATTTTTTACGATTGAAGATATTTTTTTAAATGGTAATGTTTTTTTGTCATATTGTAGCTGACATAATTTCTGCATGTTATGTATTTTTGTGAATCAAAAATGATCGCAGAAAAAGAGAAAAATAGATCATCATGAACAAAATACGGATATAAGTTAAGACCATTGCAATGTGAAATAAATAGGGGTAAATAAAACTGGAACACAAATTTCCCCATCTACAGTATTTGATTTTTAATGTTAGGAATCTGCTTCTGGTAAAGTCTGGTAGACTTTAGAATAACTAACAATGCTAGTGATTGTAAAGACCCAATGAAAATCAACCTGTTTTTAGCTCTACTGGTCAGAGAGCAGAAAAGCTTTGCAAAAGTAAGGTGCCCATTATCGGTCTGTCTGTTAAAATGCTGATTTCAATATAATTTGGCACACAAGTAGACTACACTAAGATACATTATTCTATGCAAAGTTGCATAGAATGCTTCAAAGTTTCAAAGCCAAGGGCTTCTTTTTATCTCTTCCTTTGTTATAAGTACAAACCAGTAGAGCTGCAGTATTGTTAGAGACTTCTGGTTTATTTAAACATGTTAGAATTTTTATGTTATTAATAAAGTTTGTTATTTGTATGAAAATTGCATTAAATACTAAGCAAGTATTTTTTTAACAAACGTGAAAGAAGTTTAACCTTGACTAAAATATTCAACAATTTGTCTTCTATAGTTTCAATTAAGTGCAGCTCCACTGAATTGAATTTAAATCTTCTAAGAAAAAAGTCATTTTAAGCCTTGTATGTGAACTTGGACCAGAAATGTAGGTGAATGTTTGCAATGATTATTTATATCCTCTGAAAACAAAGTTGGAGAGGATATATTAGTAATCCACTTGTGTGAGGGACGATGAGGGTATGGATGTCATGTGTGTGTGTGGGGGGGGGATGGTGAGTGAGTGCATTGGTTAATTGTTATAATTTATATTGGGGTTAATGTGCTCTTTTGCTAGGGGATGCTTCGATTCACTTATCAGTGCCCTTGCTTGTAATTTACCTATAACTTGTCACAAGACCTGTATAATATAACAGGATGACTTATATTGTGACTCGAAACTTGACTTTAATTTGACCTACTGTGCAAAAAATCTCCATTTTGCCCTTTGTATTTTCAGGCCAAAGTGGCAATGCTTTGATGATGGCATGCATGTTTGTGTGCTTTGGTCCTTTAGTAAAAAAAATAAACGAATTTCTGATAGAACAAGGGTCTTGATCATATTATCTTAACAATTGTGACTTAGTTAAAACGAAAATATTTATTGATTATACAAAAACAAGAAAATCGGTTACTTTAGAAATGCCCTGTTGTCTAGAATCAATTCACACTTTGGCTTAGTGTTAATTATTGATAAGGGTCATTGTAAAGCTCAGCTACTGTTTTGAATTACAGAGATGGCTGTAAATTATTTATTCTATTCATTCATAAAGAAATCAATCCAGGTAAACAACACAGGCTATTTGGAACCTATTACATTTGTATACTTACTGACATTTTGATGGGGTCATGTGACCGTTTCTATTAGTTTACCAAAATCTAAAGTGGAAGTATCTAAATAAGAAATGGTATTTCTGAAATACACATGTTAACTCAAACAGAAGACTTATTTAAAGATTTTCCCTGACAAAATTTAGATTTTGTGAAGCATTACTGTATGCATGTTCATTTCCCAATTTGTTAGTTTTAACTTGAACCTTGTTAAATTTTGATTTATCAAGTAAAAAAATAAATTTGATATCTGTACATTGTATTTTGTTACAATGTTTATTTTTGATTTATTTTGATTTTAAGTAGGGGAAAAATATCAGAACTCTAAAAGTTTACAAAATTTATGAGGTTTATAAAGTATGAACTTTGTTACTTTGTTAATTTGACCCAGTCTTTCAGTACTTTGATTTTTAAAGAGATCTGCATTGTACTACAACTTTAAATTGCATAAAGATAATCTCGCTTAAAGTCCTTTTTTTATTTGTTTCTTTGCTAATGTTTGTTCATGCTACAACTGTACCATTGTAACAACATTTTAAGCTCTTCAAACAAGTAAATATGTGTTCAGATTTGATTTCCCATTTGAATATCTATAATTATAATGGCAGCTTGCATGACAATATTCTGTAGTAATTCATTGAAATGAACATGCTCACATCTAGATGATTTTGTTTAAATTAAACTGTAAGATTCTTTGTTAAAATACTTTTGTCTTCTTGAGACTTATGAATAGGAATGTAAATCAACATTCCACGTATTTTACTTAGGGTGTCCCACACTAATGCATTATGAAGCAGGGAATTCTATATGTCTTGAGCTAGATGGAAAAAAAAAGAAGAAACCACTAAAAAAGCCTCATGGTGGTAAGAATTCTCCCCCCCCCCCCCACACACACACACACACACAGAGACATTCCGTTTAAATTTGATTTTGAATAAAACTTGTAAAACTGTAGCATTGGTTTAGATGAGTTTGCTCTCTGTGGATGATGTTTATGCTTTAGAGATGAAAAATGAGGAGGTATTTATGATACTAGAATGAGTTTATACCTTTAATGTAAACCATACAATAAGTAATAAAAAATTAGTATCGCTTTGATTAAAAGAACGCTAAATTGAATATGTATTAACTTGTAACATTTAGTAGGCATTGATTATTATATAATGCCATATTTATACATGGATACATCATTCATACTGTGATATTTATTTTTTTGTAAGTCATGAATCTGTTGAATTTATAAGTACAATCAACATTTACGCTACGTCAAAAACATGCTCTTTTAGATCTATGAATATTGATGTAGGGGGAATGACAAAGTCATTACAGCTAATATTACTGACAAAACAATATCATTTCCATTACTCCCAGGGATAATGAAAGACAAATTTTGGCAAATTTTTACTTAACAAATATCTGAAATACATTTAAAATAACATCCTTTAGGGATTAGATTTGAAGAAATGAAGGTTAAGTGGTAAATTATGTGTGATTTAATGGTCATGAAAACTCTACCATAGGTAAATGATTTCTTGGAGAGGAGAGAGAGTGACAAAGATATTCAATGTTTGTAAGTCATTGACCAGAAAGAGAGAATTGGTCTTTCTGTGTCAGTACATTGACCCAATATTCCCATAGATTAATTGGCCCCCGTACACTACATTGCGTTGCTGATTACAATTCTCAATAATTTGTGTTTGGTTTTTCCAAAAGTACACATATATTACGACTGATGAATTTGACATTGAATTCCTTTCTCTTTTATTATATATAATTGATGTATATTTTTCAGACAATATCATTAATTAAAACAAGAAGCAATCTGTCTTTTCTTGTATAAACATAGAATACCATGTGACTATACATAATTACATGAATTAGCATATATTAGCCATCTCAGGCAGCCTCTATTGTGCTATCATCTTTGAGTCATGTGATCTGATGCTAATTATGATGTCGTCAGCGCAGGTGCCTTCCCTTGGCAGAGAAGTGGATTCCACCATTTTCTGTAGGATACTTGATTCAGTTGACAGAGGAGGGTTTTTCCGTGTTTACATTGCTGCCTTTTTTATTGTGAGAATAGCTCCGGGCATGGCTCAGTCAGTGGATTTATTCAGTGCTATCTAACACATCTAGCAAGACATTAACTTATCTGTTTTTTGTATCTCTCCTTGAAGACAATGTCTTAATTAGGCTAGTGTAGTTAACAGGACTACAGGAGGAATACTACTACCTGAGCAGTGATCATATCCCCAGAGAGCTATTTCTTGTGAGTCAAGTACCTATACACATAGTTGTTAGATAGGTAATCGTTGGTGATGCTCGGATTGTGTCATTAGATGTCAATCAGCAGAATTGAACTGACAGGTCAGACTCTGGTGTTTAAAGGACGTGAAATTGTCAAACAAGGATCACAGTTTTAACTGCAAGGTGAAGAAATAACAACACGTGTTTTTAAGTGGTAATGTAACCTCAAATGCCAGAAGTGTTCTGCCTTCACTAAGGAAATCTGAATAATGACAGCTCATAGAGAAATAACAAGGAGTGCTATAGTAAGCAGTGATATGAGGAGAATTTGATGGCTTGATAAGAGATATTACTACGAGGTGATAGTAGTACACCTTCAAACACGTGTTTGCTTGGTATAAAGTACAGAGATTTTTTTCCCCACAAGTCTGGTCCTGTAGTGGATATAAAGCCGATTATTATTCACCAAGATTGTTTATCCTGCTCTTGGCTTATACAGACTTCATATTTTTAAAAAACATTTACAAGGATCATTTACCGTGTTTGGGCTTGACGTTCCACCTATTTGGTTACCTTGTTTATATGATAAGGAAGGAATATGAAAAGACTGCAGTGTTGTACCAGCGTATAGTGACCGAACTGTTTGTGGCACATGTAACTGAGTCTGCCCCTAGGGCCATCGGGAGGCTACCGACCCTGTAAGTCACCACTCAGCCATTGGTGGAGGTGCTGTTATAACTGACCAGCCAGTCACCCCCGCATGTGATAATTAGATACAGGTTTATGCACATCTTTAATCTCCCAGGATATCCTGGAGGATTTGACCTCAGGCAACCAGGATTCTTAACGTGATGCAGAGCTGTTCTGGGTAGGTAAACATGTATCTGTGTATAATTATTGTCTTAGAAAGTAAACAGCCTTAGGACAGGCCTTGGTGAGAGATCTGACCAGACTGCTAGGGATTCTCTTTGTTTAGTATAAATTTTATGGGACATTGATCCACCCGCACAAACAAAGAAACTGGAGGTGAACACGCTGAATGACTAATGATCATCTATAAATGAGGCACAATCTGCCATAGTTTCTCTGACCTTCTTTGTGTTTGTATGTATTTTTAACTGGAAACATGGATGAGTGATTTTCAAACCCCCGAGTATTGAAAGAGGAAGGGCTGAGATTTGAATGTCTTTGTTAGAGAAGCAGGAAAGTGTGTTTCTTCCTGCTAAGTGTTCTCTTTTTAAACTGTAAGTTACTTAAGTATAAAGGATTTCTCTGAACCAGACAAGGATGTTTTTGAGTGAATTTTTTTTAATTGTGTGTGGTTATTTCTTTATACAGAATGGATAGCCAGCAAGGAGACACTACCATGTTTGTGAAGCGGGAAGTCGTGAGCATTAGCGGGGCTCTGCCGCTCGATTTCAAAGACATACCCACCGCTCAAAATAATGTGTACAGACTCCCAGCCTCATCTTGTAAAAAGTGTCTCAAGGAGAGAACTGGCAAAAACAACAAATGGAAGCAAAAACAATTACGTAAACAAACCAAAGCAAATACCCCCATAGTGATCCAGTTGAAGGACACTTTAAAGGCAGCCCTTAAACAAAAGCAGCGCACCCTGGCAGATACCCTGCACAAGTCTAAACAGCGAGACGATTCAGAAGATTGTAAGACCAGTAATAGTGATGCTAGTTTGTTGTCAGATGAAGAAATTGCCAGTAGCAAGGAAATCAAAACGAAAAAAGACGTTAAAAACTTAAGTGCCTTGATCTCAGTCATAGAGAAAACTCACCGAAAAGACAGAAAATTTCATGTAGGATCTAATAATCTTGCACGAAATACTCGATCAAAAAACTCTAAATTTGTGGCAGATTATGTTCTAAACAATGCCACATACTCCTCCGAAAACTCTGACCAAGTCAGTAGTAAACCTAGAAGTATTGCTGAATGTGAAAATGTGCAGGTCATTTGTAATGACTTTAATGAAAGTGACAAAGGTTCTAATGTGGAGGACACAGAGAGTGATACTGTGTCCACTATCTCGAGTTCCGAGTCTCAGTGTGACTCGGACATCTCCAACTCGCAGCCTGAGACAATGGAATCGGACATGAGTCCGGAGGAACTGGAGAAGTTAGCGCAGTACACCACAGGATGTCCCCTGATCCGCTACGACTGCCCGCCCTCCGAGTGCCCCCAGTGTTTGTCAGAGTACTACTACAACTACCAGTATTACTATGACTGGGGACTCGCCCAGTCCTTCCAGATGCCCCCAGAGACTAAGGACACAGACCAGCAGGAGAGCCACGAAGAGGAGGAGGGAGAGAACGGGCTCGAAGCTCAGGAGAAAGGAGAGGATCCAGCAGAGGATGAGGCCCCCACTGAAGAAAAGATGGACACAAACGGCTCAACAGAAAAATCAGACTGTGCGGGGGAGCAGGGGGCTAAAGCCTCGCCCAAACAGTTAGTGGACATCGGCATTAAGTCCTCGGAGGAGCCCCTCCCAGACGACGTGTACGTGGATCTAACGGACACTGATGTCACGTTCACCGTGTACTACCATCACGATCTCTCCTCCACGGAGGACTCAGATGATAACTATGCAAATACGTCCACCTATTTACCCCCCATGGTGCCATATCATATGATGACCCCTTTTACAACGAATCCCTATTTCACTGTGCCATACTGTTACTGGCCCTACGTGTACCCACCCGCTTACAGCTTACTGAACCAGCTCTATCTTCCAGAGGACACCGAGTCCATCCCTAAAACTCACATGATCCCCCCCAAAGAACTGGAGAAATGTAAGTCTCAATTCACTTAATGACACCAATAAAAGAGGAAAGTAGGGGGTAAAAATTACATGAAAGTGTTATATAAAAGTATCAATAAATACCACAAAAACTTAATATTGAAATCGTAAATTTTTTTCATATATAGAAATCAATAAGTAGAGCAGAAAAACATTTTATGGAAGTAATAAATTTTATTCATAGAACTTAATGCCTTTGAATTTAAATGGGTTAATAAAAAGTTTATAAAGAAAGTCTGTTTGACTGAAGAACAAAGAAATTATGTTTATTCTCATGATGAAATATCTGTGTGAGTTTTTGTGACAGTTTATTGATTGGTCTAATTATCAAATTTTAATATTTTTAATGCGAATATAAGTAATAGAAAAAGTCAAGGTGAGAATGAAACATCTGTTTCATATGTGATTCACGTGTATATTAGGATATTTACTCATCATCAGCCAGCGTGTATCGGGTTTAATAAGCATTTATGACGTGTTCATAGTGAAAACTACGTTGATGCTCCTACTTAATATTTACGTCAGTAAATATGCATTATAATCAGTGATGTTTTAAGACTTTGACCTCCTGTGAACACATTACCGGTATATTCGGTATATTTGTATATTCGGTAGGAGTCAAACTTATTACAAACAGAAACACTCCCAGTTTTAACTGCCCCAGTTTAAAAAATTCCATCCATTATTAGAAATGAAAAAGAATAATGCAGCGGGTTTATGGGTTTGCTGCAGGTTTCTATGAACTGTTTTATGAGGTGTGACGAGCTTTACTCTGTAATAAAGTTAAGATGCTCTACTTCCTGATAACAAAGAGAATTTTATGAACCTTTAAAGTTCCGAGGATATAATTTTGTCCCTATCTTTGAATCTAAAATTTCTTATTCCCTATATACAGTATATGTTTTATTTATGTTGTAATTTACTGCTGGCACTAGGTCAGTGGACAGGGAGGGGGTTAATCAGTTCAGTGGTAGTAAGATAGGTACGTGGGTAGTCAGGTAAAACATCTAGTTAGGTAGAGAGTGGGGAATTTGGAGTCAGACATCCAGACGTATGATGTATTCTTAAATGCACTATAATTCCTCATCAATCATTAAAAACAAGTGGTTAGAATTAGTAGTAAGATCTTTACCGATCTGTCATGACCTTCAGGGAGAACTATAAATTGGAGTATTGATATGACTGTTCAAGGCTGCTTCACCCCTGTTATACAACTGTACCCCGAGACAATAACAAACCAAGGACATTCACAGTTAACATTTAGATTCATCATACTTACTGTAGGGTACATATTGTGTGCATTATGTCTGTTTAGTGTGTAACTGGTCGGTAGAAAATGTCTGGAATGCTTCAGGGCCCCTTGCTCCTTGATCTGAGTAAATAGGGGGAATCATGAAGCTTTTCATTAAATCAATAGTAGAACATGTTCATGAAACACCAGAAAATGCAAAAGCTAAAAATAATGAGTATGCATGTTATGAAGTAAAACTTGAGACTTATTTTTTTTAAGAATACACAATTTTGAGTATCAGTGACTTTGAGTGTGCCTTGATGTATATTGATTCCATTGACTGTTGGACTTAAAATATTCTCAAATTTCAATATTCTAAAAAATTGCACAAATCAAGAATTCTTGTAGAATGTGGTTTACTTTATTTCTTCCTTGATTCGCATAAGTTCCCGCACCAGGAAACCATAGCTAGTTAGTAATTATCCACAACTAAGACATCATGGCATTTAATTAGGAATGTTTAATTTGTACACGAAATTGTCATTAAGATTGGCACTACTCTGGGTAATCTTACTTAAACGCTTTAATTCCTTTACATTAATCATTGATTCAAAAAGAAAATTTGTTGTATAATTTAGGAAAGAAAAGGACAATGCATATGAAAATGATGTTTTTATAATTGGCTGTCTGTGTAGACTTCTTACTGTAGTGTGAATTTTGATTAGATATTATTGGTTATATTCTATTTAGTTGATGTGAAACACTGACAGGTGTCAAATGGTATAGACTTGTTAAAATTGACTGCATTGCAGCTCAGAAGGGTTTTTTTCCCTTTAGGGGTCACCTTATTAGGGCAAACAAAGACATCAAATACTTCATTCAATTTGCATTGTTCCAGATTAAAAGAACAGAGTTTGTAGCCTACTAATAGTTTAACCTTGCCTTTGAACTTAAAATAAATGGTCTTTAGGACCCACATTCTGATTTTTATCTTGGGATGAATCATATTTTTCTCTCATTTACACAAATTTTATTGTGACATACCCTCTGGCCAAGATTTGAGTTGGCTTATTAAATCAGAAATTCCATTCCATATATTAGTACATGTATGATGTAAGGAAAATGATTTTGAACACTGACTCATGTCTATGATGTGCTGACCCACTTCATGAAATTTTGCCCATGCAATCTCTGATAACACTCAGAATCTGTAGAATCTTGTATCTTTTGCATCATTCATTTATTCATTGAATAATAATACCTGATTTTAAATATTTGCATAATTACATATATATATGTGTATTTTTCTATTATTCAGTCAATTCCTCTGCCCCCTCTGTACGACCCTGGATCCCAGTAAAGGCAGCAGACAAAAGTCGGCCCAGTGGTAAGTCCCTCCGAGCCGTGGTCATGTACAGGTAGTAGTCAGTATAGTTAGGTCTACATACCTCTCGTATTACTGAACTTCTGGTCTGTAAAATGATCGGGAGACAGACAGTAAATGTTATCATTCCTCCTCGGTAGGAGAAAGATAATATTACCATCCAAACACATGGAGTTTTTTTCTTTAAAACTCTCTGTCAAAATACCAATGTTAATTCTACTGACGAGCCATTATTTTTTTTTATGGTTACTTTAAGCTGACACTTAAGTAATAAAGTATGCAGGGCTGTTTACAGCTACACTATTTGACAGAAACTCTTCATTCATGTCACTGTACGGATCATTTATTTATCATATAATTGTATTTTTAGTACTTTTATTAAAAATATCACACTTTTGTGGTCAAAGTTGGAAAATAAAAATGAATTGCAGTCATTTAATTTTTTGAGATTTTATAACTTGGCAATTTGAAATTGGCATTAAGTAGGCTTAACTTTTTTTTTTTTTTACATTCTTTTTGGAAATATGTAGTGCGAGGAAAGAAAGTTTTAATGAATGCGTAGATAAGATTGATGTAATTAATGTTAATAGTTAATTAATAATATTTCTACCTGTCAAGTGTTAGCAATGAAGTGCCGTCAGGGACCGACCTTTGAGGTCAAAGCTGTTATGACATTTTCTGTCCATTTACTCCATGTAAATGTGTTTACCATCACTATAAACTTGTTTACTTTGGCTTCATTTTTTTTGTGAGTCTGCCTCTGAGATTTTGTCATGGAATAATTATAGAATAATGAAAATTAATCAAATGAATAATATTCCCTAACTTCACTTGATTCTGTCTGATAAGCTAGGGTTTTTCTAGATGTTGTTGGGTATAGTTCCTGAAATAACAAGATGGTAGCAAAATGATATATTGATCGGTTGTGGACTGACCAATAAAATAAACAGATATCTACCTCCTGTTCCGTTAGCACTTAATTCTAACGTACAAAAATACCTCTGCCAGAACAAGTATCCAAATATTGGCATTTGGTTATTGACAATATTTATGTCCTGGGATTTATAATGGTGTGGCTTTTGTTCCGAGCAATTTGAAATATTGGTTTAAAATGCATCAATGCTATGAGTAAACAGTTGATAGAAATACACCTCGTCAAAAGAAATCAATCAAAAGAAACATTTTCTTATCAAAATAGAATTTTATGCACATACCAAGATTTAAATAAGTATTTTATGTGGAGAAACCAACTGTGAAATACAAGGTAGATCGTAAGATGAATTCTATAAGTTAAATGCTGTAATTCACAGTGTTATGCTATGTATGTCAGCCAACACCCAATATAGAAAATGTTAATTAGCTTTCATGACTTGGAACAAACTTGAGATAACTCTCAGAATCCCACCTGCTCAAACCCTGGTAGATTTTGATATGAAAGGCTTTCTTTTTTGACTAATGATTTATGAATTGAAGATGTAATTCTAATCTGAGGCGAGTATGATAAAATTCCTGACATTATCATTTTTTGGGGATGAGGGAGGGGGATCTTGATCACTCCGGTGACTTATATAAATATGTTTTTATTACAGCCATTTTCACGGTGATGTGCTACAATGTCCTGTGTGATAAGTATTGTACGCGTCAGATGTACGGCTACTGCCCTACCTGGGCCCTGAACTGGGAGTACAGAAAGAAAGGCATTATCGACGAGATCCGGCACGGTGCCGCGGACATCATCAGTCTACAGGTGAGGGAACCAGGCCAGCAAAACAATAAACACGCGGGTCAATGGCTCTCATAGGACATATATCTATAGAGTAATCAGATGTCAAAGATTTCAGACAATAACACAGAGTTTAAGCATTTGTACGTAGGATTTAGCATAAATTAAATATGAAAGCCCTGTGAATAAACTTAAAATATTGAAATGAATATTTAAAGAAAAGCTTTAAAATGGGGAAAATATTAAATGCTTTGCTGTTGAAGAAAAACATGAGAGCGAATTCACATCAAAATTTATGTCGATTTAAGTAATAATTGTACAACTATAATTTACAAAGGATGGCAAAAACTACAAATTAAGGATCCGAAGTATTTATGTCGTATTGAATGTAATAGTAGAATTGACTGTACTCTTGTCAGGGATGTGGTTTGCTTATTGGGGTAGCCTGCCTTTGTTTACAATCGGTTACGGAACTAAGGCATGATATTGCATCATTATGCAATTCTAAGCCATGCCATTGCTTCATTATGCATTTCCTATTCTCCTTGCAGAATTTGACACACCTTGCTTAGGAGAAAAAGTACTGGTTCACCTTACACATAAGGGAAATGAACTTATTTTTCATGCTGCTTTTATTGCATTTATTAAAAAAAAAAGAAAATCGCAAGCCAAGTAAAATGATAAAAAGGTGTGGATTTATGACCTGATAAATTTTAATGTTTTTTTTTCTCGCCTAACTCCTTTTTTGCTGAGTTAAGCCTCCGATGTCCTGGCTGGTATAAGGGGTACAGTATTTCTAGGATTGTGTGGCCAGAGCAAGCTGAGATGCGCTGATTAGGATGTTGTAACATAAGTCAGCGCTATTTGTTCAGTGATCCTGGTTTTATTCTCGATGTTAGTGTTTGATTTCTATTCCTGTCCTCGTGTAACTTCTGATGAGGCAGGGAAATGTAATAACAAGGTTAGGAAATCAGTGACAAACTGTTAGTCTGTTCTACGACAGCAGTGAAATCTAACAGTTACCATCCATCAATAACCAATCAGCTGTTCTGATAACGTGAACAACTCATTAACGAATCTCATTAACAAATCGCTAAAATGAAATAAACTCATGTCAGAAGAACAATGGTCTCTTTGATCTGTTTTATTTAGCAGTCATTTATCACATTAGGAAATATATTGCCGCATGTTAGGTGTGGGAGATGTTTGTTTGATCGGAGAAATGACACACTGTAACATACCTAGTGATGTTAGTCGTTAGATTCAATCAAATCGTACTGATTCTCCTGATCAAATTCACTTTTAAAGTGCTTTGATCATTATCATAAATTGAACATAAAAAAATATCTTTAAATGAACAATAAATAGATGACACAAATTGTAAACAAAAACTGATGGTAGTCTGATTTTGTAGGAAGTGGAGACAGACCAGTTCCATAACTTCTTCCTGCCAGAACTCCAAAGAGACGGTTACGATGGAATCTTCTCAGCAAAGTCACGTGCTCGGACAATGACAGAAGCCGACAGAAAGCATGTGGATGGATGTGCAATATTCTACAAGACCAGCAAGTAGGTGTCAAAACTGGCGTAAAATGTGGGGAAAGCCAAGCTGTCAACACCTCATCTATCATAGAATTACGTGTTAATAAGCCCCGTTGTTGTGAAAACGTGTATTTTACAATCAAAGGTGTGAAATTGTTTGTTCATTCGTGAATTTATTTTTATTACTCATAACTAAAACATGTTCAGGTTTCGTTACTACTGAGTTGTGTGATGTAGATGGCATAAAAAAAACTGTCAAATTTTTGTCCTGCACATTTGCATAAGCAGGTGTAAAAAAAAATTTTTACACAAAAATATATATTCACATATATCATTTTATATCACTTCACAAATAGTTAGAGAATATACATTAGTGGGTGTGTCCAGAATATTGTGACAAAATGTACTTAAAACCCTGCTTTTAACAGTGAATAGCTCCTTTATTAACTTTGTAATTTAGTCTAAGAAAATGCTTAATTAAGTAAAATTATGGGTATTTTTAATTCTGTCTCCCAAGTATTTTAGATCAAATGAAAATTACAAAACTTCCATACCTGTACACAAAAATAAAAATGAAGAAATTACCCATTGTATTACCATTAGTACTTCTATGTTATGGCCTGGCAGCAGTTCTGGTAGGGTTGATTATTTTTTGGGGAGGGGGTGAATCATGATAGTCATAAGTTCATCAGTTTAATACAGGAGATTTCAATAATTAAAATGACATTTAGCAGAGTTAGGTTCCACTGGCTCTGCTTCTCAGAAATCCAATATTTCCAATTTTGCCAGGTCTTAGTCGGAGTCTATTAAGGATGTAGATTTCTGATCAAAGACTCGGTGCTTCCTGAATGAGATTCTGAAATCCTAGCAGGAATCTCCCCAGAAATGTCAATCAAGAGTAACAGCTCGAAATCTAGTCCTCCTCGCGTAATTACAAAAAATAACAGCAGGAGTAATTACGCCAGAACTCCTGAACATAGCACATAAAACGAGATCAGATCTGGTTAGAACCATAGGGGCTGGCATTATCAACAACACAGTTATTGTATTTAATGAGAAATTTGAAATTTTATGTTTTATTTTATTATATTGGAAGAAAATGATATATCTGTTTTATGATTTTATTTTATCAAAATGTTGTACCAGGATAATAAATATCTTAGATATTTATAATGAACAATCTTGGGGTGACTTAGGTTTAATGCAGCTAAAAAAAACTGTTCTTTGTTCAGTTTCTTATCACATAGGTGCAATGTGGGTGAGATTTTATGACATAAAAATGGTTAATTATCCAGAAATATAGATAATAAACTTGTATTTTTGTCATCAAGTTTACAAGCATGACATTAACACATTAGAACAAAAGTCATATCTAATATTTTATCTTTAGCCAGGGGCTAAAAGAACATAAAGTTTTCTTTTCTTTTTTTTTCAGTCTTTCTTTAAAGTTCACTCACACTAAGTAGGAACACAATGATGTCTTTTTTCGGAAACTAAATAATTATCCAGTTTAGTGCTGTGAGCTAAATACTGCCTTAGCAGGCTCTCATGCTTGTGAAAGTCAGACATTAGATGTGTTCTTCAATCTTTTGTTATATTTCCTTCTCTACAAAAGCCGTCTTCTCGGTCATTTAGTGTCATAATCACTTAAGCGTTTCCTTATCAGTTACATAGAACATATATGGAAATATGTAGACATATGAAGTGCTGCCCAATGACCTTTTACGGTTCTATAAATAGGCCGACAATAAATAATGTGCCAAATTTATGGAAAATGACATTTAAATCCTCTATTTTTACTTGAAATAAAAGAAACGCACATTCATTACATGGATCATCTGTCAAAATTTTTGACTTTTTTCGATATATAATTTTATATTTATAAATAAATGATAAATGAATAAATATTTTAAACTAGGTTCCTATGCAGAAATTTTTCATGTACCTAATATCATTCTAGAAAAAATTACATAGCTGAACGAAAACAGCCATGTACAAAAGTACATAACATAACTAGGTTCCTATGCAGAAATTTTTCATGTACCTAATATCATTCTAGAAAAAATTACATAGCTGAACGAAAACAGCCATGTACAAAAGTACATAATTTTTATGCTGTACAATTATAGACTGAAAAAATTGTCTCGGTAGTTGTGTATAAATCACAGCCCCCACTGAACTTAGTAGAGTTACTGTAAATTATTGTGTTACTACTAAGGATAGAATTAGAGCATTCAAAATAAATTACCATTTTCAATTAGCTGAGAGTTTATTAGAATGGGTGGTTTAGAAATCAGTAGTAGTACCTGGTACACATATAAAGGATTACTTTATTCCACTAAAACAGACAGTCAGTCATATAAACTTTGAATTTTTTTTTTTATTTTTTACTTAAATCTAATAATCAGAATTTGAAATGCATAGAATTAAACTACTCATTTTACTGTAGTAGTGTTTACATGTACATCATGTACATTTGATTGAGTAATTTAACCACTTGGTAGTATGTTCTTAAGATGGTTTAAGTTGTACATCCAAGACTGAAGATTTTTCTTTTTCCCAGGTTCCATCTAGTAAAGGAACACTGTGTGGAGTTTAATCAGCTGGCGATGGCTAACGCTGAGGGTTCTGATGACATGCTGAACCGAGTGATGACCAAGGATAACATAGGACTGGCGGCCATGCTGGAAACCAAGGAGGGGGCCTACGATAATGGTCAGTTTACTACTGTACTCACTCCTGTCTGTATGATGTCTGATGGACGCAAACAGGCAGTTTTTGTTGTTCTTTCATACAAGAAAAAATATTGATCACAAAACATTATATTAAGTTTGTTTTTCATTGGAACCAGCATTGAAATTGAAATATCCCGCTACATTAAAGTTATCAATCTGTCAACATAAAATATCCAACATTGCAGAACATGAATTTCAAACTGAGTGCAATATACATCTTTATTTTATTGTTGGTCATTTGTTAATTAGCAGGTGCCCTGAGTGAAGCTCAGGTGAAGCAGCCCCTAGTAGTGGCCACCGCTCACATCCACTGGGACCCTGAGTTCTCCGATGTCAAGCTGATACAGACCATGATGTTGATGTGGCGACTGAAGCAGATCATTGAGGAGAACTTCACCAGCACTAGCCCGGGGCCTGTGGATGTTAACTCTGTCCCACTCATCTTCTGTGGGGATCTCAACTCCCTCCCAGACTCAGGTGTGTATGTCGTACATCTCTGTTAACCAAAGTTAGAAAAGTAATTGCATTATAAATCATTCCAACCAATGGGTGTTTCAAATTTTAAATTTAAAATTTACTGCATGCCACAATGCTCTGTGATGTCGTGTTATTATTTGCTTTTTGTGATACAGAAACAATGCATTGTGAAGTCACATTATTTTACTCCCGGCTCAAGTCTAGTTTACAGAAATATACACCTAGCTTACAAACCAATCGAATCTTATGTTACAAGCCATTCAAGAAATAAATTTGATGCTTTCAGCCTACATATTTTTTACATCCTAACTTTTGTGATGTACTCATTTTAACGTAATGTTTATCCACATCTAACAGATATCACTTATCAATCATATGTAAAATCTCAACATCTGATAAAGGAAAATTTGTTTTTCATCTACCGCTGTGTAATGCTTAGTTTCAGAGAAAGACATAAAGTTTAGTAAAACGTATGCTGTATTTTTAAATGATAGAGTTATTGATGACTATTGTCCTTGCTTATGACAGACTGACTCCATTATAATGGGACTTGTTTTCATTCCTCTTTAGCTTGCTATTAAACATAAGATCAGATTGACATAAGTTATGTTAAATGTTATCAAGCATAAACAGTTAAGTTGGTGTAATTGTGATTGTTCAGACCACACTCGTGTCATTAACATGAATTGTCTTTATTCCCATGTAACCTGTATCCAGGCCATTGATAAATCAGACTTCTTGATCTTTTTGAAATGATAGATAATTGTAAGTTGATTCTCATGGGGGTCATGACCTTGTGTTGCTCTCTGTCTGTGTGATGAGTATCACCTGTTACACCTGAGCAGGTTACCTGTCAGGTAGAGATCTTGGTTGGAGGGATACAGTACATTGAAGTATAGGTACACAGATTGTACTCCCCAGTAGCCTGTGTATTGTCTGTTAGGAGGGAGAAATGATGGATCACTTGATCACACTATTACCTGGTACATAAATTTAGTGAATGATGTGATAACTTGTTATGCCTGGACTGATAAAGGAGTGGGTGGACAGAACGTGTCCTTATTGATTGTATATGAGTGGAAAAGATTTACCTGATGCATTGCTATCTTTATTATGTGCAGTAATGTTATCATTATTTTGGTGTAAGAAGATTCATTCTTAATGATATTGGAAGTACTAGATGTAGCACTTTAGCAGTGTTTCTGCTGGTTTCTGTCAGGCAGCTTTGATCTGTTTATGTGTAGGGTGACCACCTTGGTGCATGACGACAAGATCTGGTGTTGTAGAGCTGAGCTTACATCATTAACATGTTTGGCTACGATGTACAAGACCAGTCCACTGTTCACAACTATGTTTTACCACAGTCCACAAAGGCTTTTGTGTTAACAAAGATGTCAACATTTTGTGGCGACATTCTGTGTCTAGATGCCATGTTTTACACCTGGTTCTTTAAAGTGTTTGTGTTCTTCGCATACTGAAGTAATGTTTTGACTATTCTGTCTTTTGCAGGTGTTGTAGAATACCTCCTCTCAGGAAAAGTAGCTCGCACACACATGGACTTCAAAGACATCGGATACGATGATGCCCTACAGAAAATCCACGCCTCCACGGACAAAGACTCATTTTGTCACGACTTCAAATTAAACACAGCTTATGAAAAAGACATCATGCCATTTACAAATTACACGTAGGTGTTTTATGTGTATAAATGCAATTTTAGAAATGTTAACTTCTTTTTGAGGGGAAGGGGGGGGGATTAAAAAACTGTTTACCAATGAATATATTTTTTTATTTGAGAGAGAGAGAGGACTTAACAGTAAACACATTTAAAATTTGCACTGTTCTCTTGTAGGTATGACTTTAAGGGAATTATTGACTACATCTTTTACTCTAAAGAACACATGAATCTGATTGGTCTCCTTGGACCACTGGATGAAGAGTGGTTCCGTCAGAACAAGGTGGTGGGATGCCCCCATCCTCACGTCTCCTCGGACCATTTCCCCCTACTGGTGGAGTTAGAAATGCCAGCCATGAATCTCTCCAACAACCAGCCCAGAGTCCAGTACAGATAATGCCCACACTGCCAATCTTAGGGGGGCACCTTGCTAGTGCAATGAAATTATTGTGATCTTTTGAAATTCTTTGCAATGAATGATGTTTTTAAAAGGCCTTTCAGAAGTGTATCAGGGATACTTTGTTTGCTATTTTTATACTAGTTCTACACATTTGATTCCCAGGCAGTTGTCATACACTCGATATCATTTCATATTGACCTAGGGATAAAATTTCATATTGACCTAGGGATATTGGTGATGAAATTTTTTTTTCATGACAGCTTTGTGCATTGTGTGTATTTATTGTGGTAAATATCAAAATTTGCTTGTTCATTAATTTGTGCATCATAATTTCATGTGATAGCGTTGTTTTTATACTTGGATGTAAATAGGACTATTTTTTAATTTTTCATGCATTGCAAAGAATATGAACAAACTGAAGGGGAGGCCACTCTTGTTGTACAATAGTAAGCTGTCCCAACAAATCATGACCAGGGATACGATGATTCTGATTTAATTTGTTGTTTTAATTTTAGACATTTAAAAATCATTGTGCTGTGATTTACAAATTATCCCCTCTTACTTATGAAATAACAAATGAATTCTTTTAAGCTATGTTTGATTCCATATTAATGTTCTCCTGTACAGACCCCGTTTGAAGGCTTTATATATCTTGTATGGCTGCTTGCTTTTATGCTACGTTTCTTTAGTTGAAAGATAATAACAAAAACACCTTATTATAGAAAGACCAAAAATACTCAAACAGACCAAAAATGCAGTGGTACCTCTTTTTTCTGTCCTGTTTTCCTTTCTGATTGCAATTTTCTATTTAATGAAACCATGATTTTTAATTCGGTTTTGCATTTAAAAGCAAAATTTTTTTTTTAAATTGGTCTGGTGCAAGGTCTTTTGTAAAGTTATAAAAACTTACAGTTAAGTTTCCTATGAGTATATATTGACAAGGTAAATAATTATACAATAAGTTATGCTTGAATGTATGGTATTTATTTGTGTGTTTTAAATCTGATTGGCCAGAATTGGTGGCCAGTTATATATATACATGTACAATGTTTGATAACATGATCTCAGTCATTGCTGCCCATGCATCAGTTGGCAATATACATATCTATCCATTCATCATTATATTCAGAAATTCTCAGTTTTCAAAACAAACGATTTCACTAACAGACAAATTTGTATGTAATATTTGTACCTTTTTATTAAAAAACATCAACAATTGAGAACAAGTTGTAAAATTCAGAATTTTTAGAAAGTATTTTGTCCATTTCTTTTTTGTAGTCACTTTATAACATGAAATGCATTTTAATATCATTTTGTCTGTCATACCGGATCAGGCAGCTTTATAAGAAATCGAGGTCATGGCGTAATTACATAATTTTGACCGTTTTCTTCTGGCATGACAAGGGCAAGAACACATTCCTGTTGTTAATACATATTGTCAACAATATCTTATGTAATATGATGTATTATAGACTTCTATGAAGTGCCAGGCTTGATGAGGACAAAAATTACAGGGGATAAAACTGTAAATTTTATTTTAAAAAGTATTGCAATCCATATCTTTTTAAATTTTTCTATAAAATCGTCTTTAAATATTAAAAAAAATTCTATCCCCTATTTATTGTGTAAAAACAAGTACATTTTATCAAGACTGGTACTTAGTCTTTTGTGGACAAGGAATATGTTAAACTAGTGCTTCAGGTATTCCATATAAACCAGAGAGGTGCATTTTCACTAAGATCTGACTTCTGTCTCTATGTAAATGGCCTATCAAGATGGTCATTGCCAGCTAGTTTGTGTTAGGGGTTCTTTTTTTAACTTTTTTGGTGGAGTTTGTCCAGAAAATCTCAAAGGAATACCAATAAATACAAAATATAAAGTATTCTAGCCTTATGTTATCACTTCATTACAAGGTGATTACTATTTTATTAACTCTGTAGCAGTTGTTGACTGCCTCAGTCATAACACGGTTTTCTGGATTGTAAAACGGCAAGAATTCAAAAAGAAAGTCAAGATTGAGCAGCTAGTTTGAATTTGAGTCCCCCATTTGGGGAAAAAAGGGGGGAGGAAGATTTTGAGAGAGAGAGAAAAGTATGGTGGAAGCATAAAGGTCAACCTGGACCTTTCAGATTGTGGCCTTTAGTCATTTTAAAGTAAAAAAATCATCACCTACACCGAATGTAAAGTTTCCTTGGAAAACCTTACAAAGAACTTGATATGATAAGAAAACTAGGCATGCAATTTTTTTATTAAAAAGACCTCAAAATTGACATATTTTTTTATGTTTTATTGATAGAACTAACTGTTTAGAATTTTGATGCAAATCTTCAAAAAGAACTATAGCTATCGTCAGGAAACCATTTTATGCATGTTATCCAGAACTGAGCAAAAATTAAAAATTCAGGCTTAATAACTTTCACCATTCTACCTTGAAACAAGATGTTTGTAAAACACTTGCAGCCCTCTCCCAAATAACTGAAATTTTTTTAAGTCCAAGGGGCATAACTAAGTGGCTCGATACTACTTGAAACAGAACTTGACCTAGATATTCTTATGAAAAATCTGTATATGGATATACGTGGAATTTGATATTGATGACATTTTTTCTGTTGAGCCATCTTGAAACTCTCGAATTAATCTCTGTTCTAGCTACTTTCCATCAGAGAAGAGCTGGTGATGTTTCATTGGAAAGGAAAACAGATTCTTGTCATCCTTGATATGTCAATTCATAAGAGTTTGTTTCAGATCAATGAGAAATACAGAAATACACTCTCTTGGTATCAATTTCCTCATTGCTTACTTTTGGGTGTTCTGATGTCGCTAAGATGTACGGGTGAACAACAGATTGCAAGCAAGCTCAGATTGCAAGCTCAAAGCTGTACACTTTTATGAAGGTGACTGGCCAAAGCACAGAGTAATCAATCTGAAATATCCAATGGAATGTTAATAAATTTGAATCAGTCAGCAAACACAAATTTGGAACAGTCAGCAAACACAAATTTGGAACAGTCAGCAAACACAAATTTGGAACAGTCAGCAAACACGGACCTCTAAAACATCAGAGTTAGGATCAGGTACCATGGTGAAGTAAGCATCCCCTGTCCATTGGTCACATAGCTGTGTGCTCCTTGTCTTGATGGGTAAACGCAAATATCCGTAGACAACTCAGTGTGAAATAATGGCTTTAAAACTTGATATACACAGGGCTGAGACGATATGCTTGTGAGCTTATTTTGAGTAACAATCAAAGAATGTGTGTGAGAGAAGTATCTATTTTTGAAAGGTGACTGAATGAACTTGCTGCATGATCTGGAGAATCTTCCTTGAAAGATTTTAAAACAACTGTATAGTAGTACATGCATTGTATGAAACTTATTTTCTATTTCAGTCCCATCTTAGTTCCAGTGTGAACAGTTTGTTGATCTACATCTGTAGACCATTCCGCAATTTGTAATTAAAAAAACTGAATTCATGCAAGTTGGAAATGTTTGCATTCAAGCAAAAAATGCCTACTCTGGAATTAGTTGTATTTATTTTTCATATACATTGTATTCCTATGCAGAACTTTGATCTTTTCTTGTGGCCCAAACTAAGGACCTAAGGATGCTAGCATATCTTTGGAAAAACCAAACCTTTGTGTTCTTTAGAAGTAGTTTTAATTTCCCCTAGATATTCATACCACTTTGTAGCCCCCTCTACCACCATGTACCATGATTTTAACAAGCTTAAATCAATCAATGATTTTAAAGAAGTTTTTATTGCTCAGTTATCTCCCCTTAAACAGATGAAGTGTTGCTGAAGTAAAACAATCTTTACTCAAGGATGACTCAATCCTATGCTTCAGTTTACCTAGACCAGAAATTTGACAAAATATTTTTATTTTTACACTAATTGAAATTTTAATGATGACAAGCTGAAAGACAGTTAATGTACAAATAATCTCACTTGAATCTTTAGCACAGTTGAGCTTAAGTTATGTGCACAACTGCACATATACAGATGTATTTATAAACTTTTTAATCCAGTAGCTACTATAGTTTTATGGAAGTATGCTTATAAATGTGACGTATGACAGCCATTTTGACCATTGAAGTGGCCCAATATCCAAAAAAGTTTGTAATGTATTACTCTACCGATACACTTAATCTCACACTTTTATCACAAAATGCACAATTATTTGAAAATTTTCAGCTTTGCTGCTTGACTATATTTTAAGCTTGAAAGTTTGATGATGGCCAGGCTTTAAATTATCCAAGATATGCAGAATGTCTGCAAATTAAAAAATTAGCCTAGGGCACTGTGACCTACTTCAGAGTCAATATTACACGAGTTCTTCAGATGCATCAACTGAAAAGATTTCATAATCCTAGTCCAATTTATACAGTCTCATCCAAAGGATCCATTATTTAAATAAGTCAAGAAAAGATATATTTTCCGATGAATATATGAGAAGGAAACAAGTTGAAGACAATTATATTTGTCCACCATATTTGTTTCTTTCTGACTGACATGTCCTGCCCCTATTTAACCCTCAGCTTTGTTCAATGTATTTAGCTTCATAGATTCAACCTGAGAATATACACTGTTGTTACATAAAAATTTGACAGCTATTTTAAATATTCTTCTTTATCATGTGAATGTTTAATCAAATTCTCTTAGTTTTTCTCTGTGAATTTTTATCTAAGTAAACTGGTAGTTTTTACCATGTCTACAATATTTAAACATAGTGCATCATTGTTATAAACAAATAAGACTTTTCATCACAAAAAGCAGCATTCTAAAAAAAACAAAACAAGAAACATTCTGTATTTTGAGTTTTTTTTATTGTGCATTTTTTTTTTTAAAACATACAGCAAAAATTTTTAAAATGTAAATCTGTATCTTTTAAGATACCGTGATACCCTTAAATATCTGAAAAATCATAACATCATAGCAAAATCATCAACATAATTTTTTAAAAAACACTTAATTCATATTCATTTGATGTCTAATTAGTAATGAAGGATCACTTAATGAATGGATGAATTATGCAGACCTACACCAGATCTAACGGATTCTCTTCTCAAAGTCAAATTACTAGGCTTACATAACAGAGCATGTAATTTACAACTAAGATAAAATATCATGTTTTATTAATGTCTAGTACTTAGAATTATTCTTTGATGAAAAATTATATTTTTTTATTTTACAGTGGGTATTAAGGACAGGTAATCAACTGATTTAGCCTATACTGTTAATTGAATGGATAGACTCAAATGGAAGAAAATTTAACAGATCTATTTCATAATTAAAAAAAAAAACGTTTGAAAAAACTATTCTCAAACCTCTAAACAACATTTATAAGGACTCTGAACACCAATACAGCAATCTAGCTCACTTTCAACTGAATCTTGAACATCTATATAAATGGTAATACTAAAACAGGGTCTATTGCAAGCAAAATGATTCACTCCACCAACTCTTTCATTTCCCTTACAAAGGCATGGAATGTACACAACACATAAAACATTCACAACATAAGTCCATGGATATTTGTCTTCCAATTATCTTACTAATTAAAATTTAAAACTTAACAAAACAGTCCTAATTATTGATTAAGAATATATCCACATATGAAATGGATTACATCTCACAAACTTAACTTAAAAAATTTTAACATTTTCAATAGTGAAAAACTGTAACTCATCCACATAAATGGTGTTTTAAATTATCACTTCTTTGTGAAAATAATGTGCTATGTTCACAATCCCCAGAACACATTTATTAAATGCACAGTAATATGTCGCAACTTCAGTTCGTAAAACCAAATAAATGAAGCATTAACAGAAAGTTCAAAGTTTTATACAACTGCAGTTAAATGTGGGATGTATTAAAGAATTTGTTTTCAATTATATTCATGCTTTCTTTTGCTCTAGTTAAAATCTATCTTTAAATGTGTCCCATTTGTTAAATAGCATGGAAATTTTCATATCCAGCTAAAACACTGAATATCCTCCATACAGTTACATCATTATAAACATCAAATACATAACAATCTACTAACCCCTCCACTTCATCGTGATCACCACAGATCGAAAAAGACAATACACATATGTAATTTCATTTATAAAATTTTGCTTCTCAAATTCTACGAAGTAAATGTTACTCCATAAATGCTGTATTTTAGGCTAGATAAGTTTTTAACCTAGAACACTAAAATCAGAAGACTGATCTTTATCATTAAAAGAAAATACATAATCTTACATTTCATCTTTAATCACATCAATGTTGACTGTTTGATTTTAAAAATTTATTATTAATTGGAACATGAACAAATTGTAAAGGGGTTGTCCCATGATTGGTGGCATGTACGGCCAAAAAGAAATATTTTTTAGTTTCTCTGCCAAAAAATTTAGATTCAATCAGCAGGGAGATTTTTTAAGCATATTTTATGTCTATTTTCTTGTCAGTTCTCAATGACTATTTTTTTTTCACTGTAATTAAAATTCTAGGTGGGTACTAATTGACAAAATTGGTTATATATTAAAGACCTTGTTTATTTATCTAAATTGAATACTATATTGTGATGACTTTTTCAATGAGTAAATATTTCAAAAACAAGAATTCTTGTCTACGGTACAAAAATCAATCTCAGAAGCCAACATAAAAAATATTTAACTTCAATTTCCCAAAATAAAATATGATTAATATTACAGAACTACAATAGATGGATAGAAGTTGTAAAAGAGTATTTATAAATAAGCATCAGAAAATATTTTGTTCCTTTGTGGAAAAGTAAAGCAATTATGCAAACCGGTATATTTCATGAGATTCTAACCATACAAGAAGAAAATTCAAATTATAAATCTATTCATATACACAATGTATATTTATATATAGGGTACATGAAGAAAATATAAAATAAATAATGCAGTGTTTTGTTCAGATCGGCAGAGTAACTCTGATGAGAGATCATTACATATGAAACAATACCAAACAAGATCACACAATCTCATATCATTATGATTCTCCAAGATCACTGACAGACCTTCAGCTGGCAGTTATAATATTCACTCTGACATACACTTCAAGATTACTTACATTAGCATAACCAGTAAAACACACACACACTTCATAAAAGTCTAGAACACGGAATATTCACTCATAACTTGTTAAGAAATTAAGACCTACACAGTTAACTCCCCTGAGTTATATAGCTGTTAAAAGCTTTACCCAAAATACAGCAGCATAATGCCATTCTGAATTGAAATACAATACATACGTATATATTTTGGCATGTATATATAAGATCACTGCAGCATAAAAGAATCTCTGACAAATGCTTGATCCAAGAACAACAGACAATCTGTCTACAAATAAACATCCTGTTTCATCTTTTTTTACAAGAAGGATTTATATGCATCTCTTTAGCCAAAAACGTTTACATAATTCATATAACTTTATTAATTATCATTTAACTTTATTAATTACTATGTATTAAGGAAGTTCTAGACACGAAGGTGAAAATACTAATGGACTTAAAGAAAATTGTATCATAAAAAGGTGTACATAGTCATAATGAATTTTTCTAATTCACTTTGCCATATTTCTCCAGGCAAAATGTTATCAAGATGATGACATCTTAATGTACAGTCATAACTGTTGTTTATTTACATATAAAATACAAGCAAATAATGTATTTAGTTAGATTTAATCTATCTAAAATTTAATCTATTTAAAAGTATGTCTTTACTGTAAAAATTTCTATTTATTAAACCTCATATCGTGGGCAGATAACTCTGACTGAATAAAACTATCAAAGAATAAGAACAGGAAGGATGTTTAGAGCTTCCTAAAACCAAGCATTTTAAAGATTTACTCAAAGAGACAAGACTTAGAGATTAAAAACTTTTTTAAGGTGTCACTAAAATAAATACGTTTCATTTTCACACCACTCTCACACACAACGAAGGATTCTAATGAGCACTGTTGTGGGACAACACAGATGAAGCACTATACTACTGACGGAGACAGCCGACATCAAACCTCCAGAATCTCCTGCTGATCGGCCAGGGACAGGACCCCTGGCCCCCCCTCGGGGGGATTCAATATACTGTCCTCTATATCTTCTTGTATATCATCAAATCTACAATACAACAGAAGAAAAATAAAGAAAAGTTCAGATTTATATGACAAAATACTTAGCCTTGAGGTTTCAGAAAGGTTTGATAATACTGATAAAAAAAGAAAAGAAAAAGAGGGATGAACAACAAATTATAAAACATTCTCACAAGAATGGATAACTGGTACAAGTGTGTGTTAAAATTTGAATTAACATTGAAAAATAAATTGAAGAGTGTCTTAAAGCTGAGAGGCTTTTTTTAATGGTACTGAACAGATAGTTTTGGTTGCCTGGTAAATAATATCAAAACATATACTGTTTTTTCATTTTAATTGAAAATTAAAAAAAACATCTAAAAAAGAACACTTGAACTTTCTTAAAAGGTATAAACCACTTTTAAAAATACATGTATGAGTATGAGAAGATAATACATCAAGGTCAGGTTACATTCTACCACATGTATGTCCATAATAACAGTGTATATATAAATAATGATATAATTTCTCCCTACACAACAGTCATCTTACCTATATCTCCTATACAGCAGATTGAATTAAAGAAGAAAGATGTTGTTATCGTTATTGAAAAATAAAATATTTTCAGATTTTTTCACAACTCTTAGCCTTATTAATTGAATTTTTGTCTTGGTAAATGATATCCTTTACCGCAATGCCATTATTACCACTATCTGCTACAATGACCTACCTGTCATAAGTTGCATTATGGGATACTTTTTCTAATGACTGTTCTTCTTTGTAACATGATTTCAATCCATAAAATACACTACTAAATATAAGCATGACACCTGAAATAAAAACAGATTCATAAGACCAGTAGTCATTACAAATATACAAGAGAAAATAAAATTAGTTATACATCAGGAGAGATAACTTCCGATTCATCATGGTAAGACTAAAATACTTTATATTTACATGTCAACTGACAACTTACTACCAAATGCCAAAATTTGGAATTTTACAGAGTCATTAATTTTAATTTGCTGTATCTGTATCCATTGCCTGTAAACATGCTGCAATTTAATATCACCTGAAAATACCAATACACAGTGTGCGGGGCTGGATAAAGCAGGGAATAGAAAAGCTACTCACCTGTTATAATACCCATCCATACTGTGTGGGGCTGGATGAAGCAGGGTATTGAAAAACAGAAGTAAAGAATTCCCTTCTTCCAATTGTCTATCCATAACACTGCATCCCAGAGTCTCTGACAGAGTGATGTGGAGTCATCATTACTGAAATCAGAGGAAAATTGTTAGTTAGGCTAGGTTTATTGATAAACTAATACATTTCCTTGCCTAATATCATCTTAGATTTCATGCACAGGTAATTGTGGACAGGACCCCCCCTGATATTCAACTCGGGGCTTATTGGAAATTTTTTTAAAAAATTATATTTATTACACTATTCATTACGTGTACAGTATGAAAAAATCGACAAAACCCCAAAACAATCGCTCCACAGTTAAAAAAAAAAATACCCCACTATACAGTGAACAATTTAAATCTTTAATTGTATTTTAAATTTAAAAAAAAAAGGCCCATGGGCCACAATGCTCACCTAAGTAACTAATGACCCTTCTGTTCTTCATCAGATTTCCCCCAAATAAATTAAAATTCCAAGGTAAAATTATATAAAAATTGTGGCCCCATACTACCCCAGCCCTCCCTTATAATGTATAGTAGGGTATTTTTTTGTGGAGCGATTGTTTTGGGGTTTTGACGATTTTTTCATATTGTACACATGTGGTATAGTCTAAAGCATTTCAATGTGTCAAAAAATAAAAATAACAATAATGCTTTAAGATCCTTAATTCCAATGGCAACATTTAATTATGGATGAAATAATATAGTCTAATGGAACTCCCAAGGGTAATACATTTGTATACAAGTAATCTCTTGAATTTTGGTTAAAGCAGATATGATCCCTTGACTTTTGGTTACAGCAATTTTGATCCCTTTCTTGTAGGTTACAGCACGTATGATCCTTTGAATTGAGTTACAGCACATATGATCTCTTGACTATAGGTTACAGCACATGATCCCTGGACTTTTAATAGGTTTATACAGCACATATGGTCCCTTGACTATAGCTAGGTTACAGCACACAGTACAAAACTTACCCCACACATACTAGGACACACATGTTGATGGCAAACACAGACTCTAGGAATGTCACCAGTATGGCTACAATACTGTAAAATAAAATGGAATTTATATCCTATTCTTAACATTTTACTTAATCTAAACCAACAAGTCAAAGAATGACAAGACTAGATTGACTTACATCATGTAGAATCCCAGGTAATGTCCATAGAATGCTGCCTCTACTCCTACTCCCCATAGACCTACAAACAGAGAGCAGAGATACAAGTATTTATCTACCCCTACAGACCTACAAACAGAGAGCAGAGATACAAGTCCTACAGACCTACAAACAGAGAGCAGAGATACAAGTATTTATCTATCCCTACAGACCTACAAACAGAGAGCAGAGATACAAGTATTTATCTACCCCCACAGACCTACAAACAGAGAGCAGAGATACAAGTATTTATCTACCCCCACAGACCTACAAACAGAGAGCAGAGATACAAGTATTTATCTACCCCTACAGACCTACAAACAGAGAGCAGAGATACAAGTATTTATTTACTCCCACAGACCTACAAACAGAGAGCAGAGATACAAGTATTTATCAACCCCTACAGACCTACAAACAGAGAGCAGAGATACAAGTATTTTAATTACCCCTACAGACCTACAAACAAAAAGTAGAGATACAAGTATTTATCTACCCCTACTCCCCACAGACCTACAAACAGAGAGCAGAGATACATATATAATTATATACAATGTACATGTACATTTGTATTATTATAACAGTAACTTCATCCAAAGAATAGTATCACATTGAATTGAAAGGCGTGAATCATCAGATCAACCTAGTCTATGCACAAAGCACAGGCACCCCTTCTCATACCTAGCAGTTATTCATCAAAGGCTTACAAACATATATACCAGTCATATTTATGAGAGTCAGCCCCACCCTATCTTAATCTTATTATCTAATTTATTGGGTCTCTGCATCTCAAAAGAGGAAACTGTTTGTAAATACACAACAATTACTAATGTGAACAACTAAGTTTATTATAAATACATTGATCAGTTTTGTAAAAATCCATTTATTCAGTCATTCATTACATATTCCTCCAAAATCAATTTATAATACATATCCCATGTCACAGTTTCAACACCTATCAATTATTTTTTCTAAAGTGATCTTTATCTAGCCTAGACTGACACTGATATGTTGTCTAGTACCTGTGTGTAACAAGCTTTCTTACTTAAACTGAAAAGAATAAACAATTTTCCTAAAACTAAATAAATTGAATCCCACAATCAGTGGACTCTGCTCAACCTACAAAACTAAGGCAGTAACTAATGACTTTTTTCTAGTGATACTAAAACTAGAGTTTACATTCTTCCCATTTTTGGAGCAAGAATAGGTTTGTATATTATACCAGTATATATCTGGGTTAGGCTAGGTGTATGCCAGAGACACAATATGTACTTTATCAAGGGCCCTATATATTTCTGTACTACCCCTTAGAGGGTCTACTTGTTGATTTTACAGTGAAGTTCAATTTCTCTGAGTGTAGCAACCAATGTAACAAATAATAGCAATAATCTACAGTTGTCTGGTGTCCATGTGACATCAGTGCTCAGGCTCCATGCAATGTCATACGAAAACAGCATATAGAATTTAATATGGTAAGGAACATGAAGGGTGTGAATCTAATTAAAATTTGGATAGCTGGTCATGTGGACATGGTTGAGGAGGCATTTTTATAATATCATGTCAGTTGGCAACATGATACAGTTTTTTTTGTTAAAGTTGTAACAGGAAAGGAGAAAGTGCTAGAGAACACCCAGGATTCGAACCCCTGCCCCCTGAATCTCTTGTCAGGTGCTCTAGTGAGGTATCTGGTTAACAGAAATCAAAACCTTCTAACTGTCACTTTTCTCCCTCCTTTAAGGTCTTTGTTCCCAAAAGACACCAAGCCTGTCTCATTCCTGGCAGGTCTTTCACCTGTAACTTCCAGAACATGTCATGGTTTGACATGTAACATGAAGTGTTATGCAAAAAACAAGATGTACCTCCAGTCAGTTACTTGTCTGAGCTATCTGTACATCCAGTCAGTTAATTGTCTGAGCTATCTGTACCTCCAGTCAGGTGCTTGTCTGAGCTATCTGTACCTCCAGTCAGGTGCTCATCTGAACTATCTATACCTCAAGTCAGGTGATCTTCTGAGCCATCTGTTCCTCTAATCAGGTGCTTGTCTGAGCTATCTGTACCTCCAGTCTGTCAGGTGCTTGTCTGAGCTATCTATCCCTCCAGTCAGGTGCTTGTCTGAGCTATCTATCCCTCCAGTCAGGTGCTTTTCTGAGCTATCTGTACCTCCAGTCAGGTGCTTGTCTGAGCTTTTTATACATCCAGTCAGGTGCTCACCTGAGCTATCTGTACCTCCAGACAGGTGCTCGTTTGAGTTATCTGTACCTCCAGTCAGATGCTCTTCTGAGCTTTTTATACATCCGGTCAGGTGCTCACCTGAGCTATCATTACCTCCAGTCAGGTGCTTGTCTGAGCTACCTGTATCTCCAGTCAGGTGCTCTTCTGATCTATCTGTGCCTCCAGTCAGGTGCTCTTCTATGCTATCTATACCTCCAGTCAGGTGCTTGTCTGAGCTTTCTATACCTCCAGTCCAGTGCTTATCTGAGCTATCTGTACCTCAAGGTGCTGATCTGAGCTATCTGTATCTCAAATCAGCTTCTCAACTGAGCTATCTGTACCTACATGCTCTTCTGAGCTATCTGTGCCTCCAGTCAGGTGCTCATCTGAGCTATCTGTACCTCCAGCAAGGTGCTCATTTGAGTTATCTGTACTTCCAATCACTTGCTCTTCTAAGCTATTTGTACCTCATGTCATGTGCTTGTCTGAGCTATCTATACCTCCAGTCAGGTGCTTTCCTGAACAATCTATATCCCTAATCAGGTGTTCTTCTGAGCTATCTATACCTCCAGTCAGGTGCTCTTCTATGCTATCTGTACTTCCAGTCAGGTGCTTGTCACAGTTATCTACACCTCCAGTCAGGTGCTTGTATGAGCTATCTTTACCTCCGTACGGGTGCTCTTCTGAGCTATCTGTACCTCCAGTCAGGTGCTCTTCTGAACTATCTATCACCACACAGGTGCTCATCTGAGTTATCTGTACCTTCAGTCAGGTGCTTGTCTGAACTTTAAGTTTTGTACCTCAAGTCAGGTGCTGATCTGAGCTATCTGTACCTCCAGTCAGGTGCTCTTATGAGCTTTTTTTTACCCTCCAGTCAGGTGCTTGTCTGAGCTAGCTATACCTTCAGTCAGGTGCTTGTCTGAGCTATCTTGTCCTCCAGTCAGGTGCTCTTCTGAGCTATCTATACCTTCAGCCAGGGGTCTTCTGAGCTATCTATACCCAAGGTCAGGTACTCTTCTTAGTTATCTATAACTTCAGTCAGGTGCTTGTTTAAGCTATCTGTACCTCCAGTCAGGTGTTCTTCTGAGCTATCTATACCTCCAGTCAGGTGCTTGTCTGTGCTATCTATACCTCCAGTCAGGTGCTTTCCTGAGCTATCTATATCCCTAATCAGGTGTTCTTCTGAGCTATCTATACCTCTAGTCAGGTGCTCTTCTGAGCTATCTATACCTCCAGTCAGGTGCTCTTCTAAGCTATCTGTACTTCCAGCCAGGTACTCTTCTGAGCTATCTGTACCTCCAGTCAGGTGCTCTTCTGAACTATCTACCACCAGACAGGTGCTCATCTGAGTTATCTGTACCTTCAGTCGGGTGCTTGTCTGAGCTATCTGTACCTCATGTCAGGTGCTTGTCTGATCTATCAGTACCTCCAGTCAGGTGCTTGTCTGAGCTATCTGTACCACCAGTCTGGTGCTTTTCTGAGCTATCTGTACCTCCAGTCAGGTACTTGTCTGAGCTATCTGTACCTCCGGTCAGGTGCTTGTCTGAGCTATCTATACCCCCTAATCAAGTGCTTGTCTGAGCTATCTGTGCCTCCAGTCAGGTGCTCTGGCTAACTGGCCACTGGTGATCAAATCAGTCTGACCACCACACAGTATTTTTTAGGACCAAAGAAATCTTAAATTTTTCATCAGGGGGTAGGATATACAATTAATAATTACAGTATATCAGTAAATACAAAGATTTAAGCGTTTAAGTTTTACTGTTTTGATGAGTTAAAATAATCCCTGCTTACAAATATTCATGGCACACATCCAAGATTTTGAATGAAATTTGTGTTCTCTCAATGAATGGATAAATATTTTTAATGTAGGCTTACTTTTTACAAGATAATTTGAAATTGGTATTGTTTAAGGTCTTTTTATGCATATCAAATAATTAAACAGTTCAGTCTATCTTTTAAAGAAAAAAAAACATTTTAATAGAAGAAAGATTATTATAAACAGCGTTATTTTCCCTCTTGTAGAAAAGAAGTTATTTTAACAAGTCAGAATAAACTAGGTATTTGAAATTTTCAGTCGGTACAGAAGACTTGATCAATGCATATCGAAGAGCGTTGTTTAAATCTGAAATTAACTCACTTAGATCTAGCCTTCGCTTTTAACTCTTAAAGTTTATTTACTCGTTTTCTCGTCATTTGAGATTTTAATTCTGTTTCAAATGAGTAACTGTGTAAAACATAATAATAATCGGCGGGAGCACATGGAAAGGTGAAAATGAAAATAATAAATATGATTCCAAAAATAGATCTGGGGAAAGTGGCGTGATCCTCGATCGCACCACGTTGCTATGCAATAATTCTTAATTCAATCTTACCCAAGGCTGTTATCAGTCCAAAAAATCTACAAAATCCAATATAAATATTCCACAACATGAACGTACATCTTCTGTCGCATCCCATAATAAAGAACGGTTAAAACTTCAAGAAACATACAGTACAACGTGAGTTCAACCTCTAACTTACAATAATACACAAAAACGGAAGTACCTTCAATGGACCTTTACTTACTTATCTGTAAAACATAGACTCGTCAGTATGATATGTAGCCCGGCTAGCTCAGTCGGTAGAGCACGAGACTCTTAATCTCGGGGTCGTGGGTTCGAGCCCCACGTTGGGCGATTTCTTTTTTCATCATTAGTTTTTAATATTGTCGAAAACCCCGAGTTCTTCTCCTATTATTCAGATATCATTCAATGTTCTACAACAGAAAGAAACTGCGGGTTCTGTCTATAATTTTCCAATAATAAACGAGAAATATCATCAAAAAGCATAATTCGTTTGTTAGAGGCCTACTACATATTTAAACTTCTGTAAATTATACTGCTTTCATATTCTCTTCATATCCTAATACCAAAGAAATGCTGATACCATCAACGCTGTTTTCTCAAAATATTCTTCTCATAATAATTTTCGCGGCCTTTGAACCCCTCTTTGTGGTAATTTTTTGTCCCCCGCTTGAAAAGTGGGGGATATTAATTTGGGTCTGTCCGTCCGTCCGTCTTTCTCTCTGTCTGTAACGCTTTCGTTTCCACACGATATCTCGATAACCCTTTGAGCTTTCACAATGAAATTTTGCATAGCAACTTCCTATGGACTAAAGAAGAACCCTATTGATTTTGAGGTCAAAAGGTCAAAGGTCAAGGTCATAAATTCGCAAATTCTGTCTGTTAAAACACTTTCGTTTCCGCGCGATATTTATGAAATAAGGTATCATTTTTTGAGTTTTATTGGGATGTAAAACGGGTTGGTCACGTGATCAAATCTCATAAAGCCCGAAGGGCTTTATGGAAGATTTGATCATGTGCCAACCCGTTTTACATCCCAATAAAACTCAAAAATGATACCTTATTACTTATATTTACATTTGTGACTTATTCATACTTTAAATTTGCCTGATTGTGACTTTTAAAGTGTGAAATGCATCATTTTTCAAACCCAACGGCATGTATGTAATCCACCGAACGCGCGTTGACCCTTTATGACGTCACTGAGAAATTACGTTTATCCATACGAACTTCTATGACCTCTTGACCCCGTACCTGTATTTATACAGTTATAAAAACGCTTGCTTTCAGTAGTGTTATATAAAGGAAAACATTTGCAAATGTAAATATTTCTTTTTGGATTCTTTGCCACAATTATAACATGCTTTTTGGCATCTTTGCATTAAACTGAAACGCCTAAATACACAAAATAAGTTACTGAAACCTTTTACATCGTTGCTTTGAACATTGTAGTATGCCTGTATTCTGTTTAATTTTTTTAGTGTGAGTCGAAGGTATAAATAGGATGCTTAAAATACACACCAGGGCTATTTATTCATATCTTTATTATTTAACAAAAAGGTCCAATTTAGTTGTTCAAAAGAAAATCAGGTAAGACTGGAATATTAAGAAAAAGATCATTTAAATATTCTTATACTTTACATATAACTTTCTAAATTCTAAGTTGTGAAAGACTTATACGACAGATAAATTGTTTCAAAAGTGAACACACGATATAAGATTTTGCATCAAATCAATTAACCAATATTAAACACTACAGCTGAAACTATTTCAAAAATCATTTGAAAATAAATTGAATAATTAAACGAAGTTGTAAAGTAGTTATAAACAAGAGGCCCATGGGCCACATCGCTCACCTGAGCACTGTGGCTAGGAAAAGTAGAAATTGGTTTAATATTGAAAAGTTTCAATCCAAACGTAGTCCCATGACCAATCATGGATTTGCTATTCGTGAGAAGATGATTTTTGAAGAAATTTCCCATATATTTCTATGTAAAACTTTGGTCGGCCATTTTGACCCTGCCCTACCCCCGGGGGTCATGATTTGAACAAATTTGAATCTACACTACCTGAGGATGCTTCCATATAAACATGATGAATGATGGCTTTGTCATTATTGAGAAGAAGATTTTTAAAGAGTTTTCCTATATATACTCTTCAAAAAAAGAAACGCATCGTAGAATTTTAGTGACACATTGAACATAAAGATTATTTAGTAAAATGATGCATTGATAAAACAGAAATGTGGTAAGCAACAGGAATACTATCTAAATGTCATAATTACTCAACAATTTTAAAATTATAGACAGTTTAAGACTATTAAAGATCAATATCTGGTATGCCCCCCGCAGACACAAATGATAGCCACAAACGGCATCTAATGAAAGCAAATGTGTGTAATAAAAACTGTATAGGAATACTCTCCCACTCTAAATTTAGAACTTCAGTCAGCTGTTGCAGAGTCTGGGGATGCGATTGTCTTTGGCAAATCATGTCAATCCATTTTCTCCAATGCTGCTTAATTTGGATTAAATCTAGCGATTTAGATGACTGTGACTGAAACAGGTTGTTGTTTCTTTGCAAGAATAGGTGTGTCAAACGAGCCATATGTGGCTGTGTATTGTGAGATTTCCATACGGCTCTAGGATGCTGCAAAATTGAATGGGTATGTGTAGGTAGAACATGGTAAGAGTACCTTTTTCCATCAAAGTCCATTGAATTCGAACCAAATCAATCTTACTTTTTTATAATACCATTTTCCAGATCATTACACTACCACCACCAACTTTTTTAACGTCCTGGAAGCAGTTATCTATCTAACCTTCATTAAAAAGCATTAGCACTCTTAAACTTATAAGAGGCTTTCAGATAAACATTCTGGACTAGCAGGTTAACCAAAATGTTCAGCAGTGATGCTGTGGTCATACTCTATTCATCTGAGATCTTTGAAGTCGATATTAGGGGTGTTGTGGGGTCTTAACAATGGCATGAGTAATCCTCTTGCAATAATTCGTAGTCAACTGAAAACGGTCTTGTTAGATGATCTGTGCAGTTCAGGGAAAGCTAATGCTTTAGATGACGCCCTTGCATTACATTCATGCAATTTGCGTAATCCTTGGAATTGATGCTGTGCTGCTGATGTCACACGTAGTCTTCCATATTTTTTGCGAACATTGGGTGTTCGATGTTAATGGTTTATGTTTTATAAGTTAGATATGGGCTGTGTGTAACATTAAAACCTCTTGCAATTGTAGATTGCTGTACCCCTGCTTCCTGTCGCCAATTTTCCTTTTTGTGCCACGCAACATTCAGATGCAGCAATTTTAGGAAGCGTCATTTTTCAGATAAAACCAGATTCAAAATATCGAGAACCCCCGCTTTTGATAGCCCCTTTGTACCTAAAGGAATTGCATCGGAATTCAACAAATGAAAATTGAGATCAAAATTTTGGGGGAAATTTTTCAAAATCAGGTCTTTTTGTCTGTAAGACTTGTAGAATAGCTGTAAAGTTAACAATTGAATGAAAAAAAATCATTCATTTCACTCGAATACATCGTATCCATACAAAAATAAAAGGTATGACAAAACTATCACAAATTTTCAGGGCATTGTTCCTACTATGCGTTTCTTTTTTTGAAGAGTATAT
>PRKT01000023.1:2999275-3019190 GCA_003671525.1 Saccostrea glomerata
CGAAATAGGATTTTCGACTTTGGGCAACTTTTCCCCCCCTTTTTTTTTTTTGCTTGTCAACTTTTTCAGGTAAGTAAAAAAGATTTTTTCTCTGGCTGCCCCCCCCCCTTTCAAAAACGATGCTACGCCACTGAAATTTTATGGCGCTATTCCACGAACTTTTTGATAACCCCTCGTATGCAAGGATTCACACAGTACACGTGCTGCAAACAATTCACATCATTTTCCCGCGTTTTTTGCAGTTAGACATTTATAAAAGTTAACGCATAGTTATTGCCATATCGATACATTGCAAGTATGTAAATACACGAACCACACCTCAAAGCTACCCGTACCCTCTCATGGTCTGTTTTAATCATAAGACGAAAATATACATTTTATATACTATCTGCAAACTGCTGTTTATCGACACATGTACTTTTAAAGTTTTTCTCATTAGTGTTTAGGTTGATTTTAATTTATTGAGCAGTCTATACAATTTATATTATCGCATCATGTCATTTGAAACACTTACCGTTGTTAGCATGCTTCTCCATCGGCCTGGACCCAGCTGCACACTGAGGTCTGTTTATTTGGTCGTTGCTGCACAGTATGACCAAAAGCAGCCAGAAACAGGTCAGCGTGAATCCGTTTGTATACACGTGTGAAACCATGATATTATCACCAACGAAGCGCTCGGATTTCACTTGATCCAGAAGCGAAAGTTTTATTTGATAACTTTGATAACTTTTTTACGAAAAAAATAAATAGATAAAAATTACCAAATATATGACTTAAAACAACACATAACTAGTGCTAATTGTAACGGGAACCGTTACAGATGTTCCCCAAACGCTCCCCAACTCCCTTCTCGTGCCATTTTCTCTCCTGTAAGTTTCATAAAATCTTCTGAGCTATCTGTACCTCCAGTCAGGTGCTCTTCTGAACTATCTACCACCAGACAGGTGCTCATCTGAGTTATCTGTACCTTCAGTCGGGTGCTTGTCTGAGCTATCTGTACCTCATGTCAGGTGCTTGTCTGATCTATCAGTACCTCCAGTCAGGTGCTTGTCTGAGCTATCTGTACCACCAGTCTGGTGCTTTTCTGAGCTATCTGTACCTCCAGTCAGGTACTTGTCTGAGCTATCTGTACCTCCGGTCAGGTGCTTGTCTGAGCTATCTATACCCCCTAATCAAGTGCTTGTCTGAGCTATCTGTGCCTCCAGTCAGGTGCTCTGGCTAACTGGCCACTGGTGATCAAATCAGTCTGACCACCACACAGTATTTTTTAGGACCAAAGAAATCTTAAATTTTTCATCAGGGGGTAGGATATACAATTAATAATTACAGTATATCAGTAAATACAAAGATTTAAGCGTTTAAGTTTTACTGTTTTGATGAGTTAAAATAATCCCTGCTTACAAATATTCATGGCACACATCCAAGATTTTGAATGAAATTTGTGTTCTCTCAATGAATGGATAAATATTTTTAATGTAGGCTTACTTTTTACAAGATAATTTGAAATTGGTATTGTTTAAGGTCTTTTTATGCATATCAAATAATTAAACAGTTCAGTCTATCTTTTAAAGAAAAAAAAACATTTTAATAGAAGAAAGATTATTATAAACAGCGTTATTTTCCCTCTTGTAGAAAAGAAGTTATTTTAACAAGTCAGAATAAACTAGGTATTTGAAATTTTCAGTCGGTACAGAAGACTTGATCAATGCATATCGAAGAGCGTTGTTTAAATCTGAAATTAACTCACTTAGATCTAGCCTTCGCTTTTAACTCTTAAAGTTTATTTACTCGTTTTCTCGTCATTTGAGATTTTAATTCTGTTTCAAATGAGTAACTGTGTAAAACATAATAATAATCGGCGGGAGCACATGGAAAGGTGAAAATGAAAATAATAAATATGATTCCAAAAATAGATCTGGGGAAAGTGGCGTGATCCTCGATCGCACCACGTTGCTATGCAATAATTCTTAATTCAATCTTACCCAAGGCTGTTATCAGTCCAAAAAATCTACAAAATCCAATATAAATATTCCACAACATGAACGTACATCTTCTGTCGCATCCCATAATAAAGAACGGTTAAAACTTCAAGAAACATACAGTACAACGTGAGTTCAACCTCTAACTTACAATAATACACAAAAACGGAAGTACCTTCAATGGACCTTTACTTACTTATCTGTAAAACATAGACTCGTCAGTATGATATGTAGCCCGGCTAGCTCAGTCGGTAGAGCACGAGACTCTTAATCTCGGGGTCGTGGGTTCGAGCCCCACGTTGGGCGATTTCTTTTTTCTGGGCGTCCTCCTCTCCCACGCCCTCTGCCTCTTCCCCCTTCCCAAATCTGAAGAGGATGAGGATTCTGGGGATGAAGACGTGTGTCTTGATAAATTGATATTCTATTATAAAAATTATACATTTGTATTCATTCTATAATAAAAAATTTTATTCATAAAAATAAAATACATGTTCATGAAATCAATTTAAGCGAAAAATACCTATCAAAAACACATGATCTTCAATTACTTAATATTTTAAACATGAAAAATATGTCAAAACCCCCATAATTGCAATTATTTTAATTAAGTTTTGTTAGCATTGGTATATGTATCATTTCGTAAATTCTATGGTCGATACAATGACCTTGTCAGCAAATACAATTTATCATTGAGTCATATGCTGACTGACGTTTTTCATATCAATTGTTAATACTTTTTTTATACACTGAATTGACGACGGATTTTTTCCGTTATTTCCTGATCATGACAACGAGCACAAGGCGGGTGTGACCGGTCGGCAGGGGATGCTCACTCCTCCATGGCACCTGATCCCACCTCTGATGTTCAGAGGTCCGTGTTTGCTCTGATCTTATTTTGTATATTGTTTAATGGATGTTGAGATTGAATACTGTTCGTTATCTCCATATCCTTCTCCCATACAGTAAATTAGGAGCAGGCTATCTTATATTGATATATAATTAATGCATGTATGTAATTGTTCATATGTCTGGTAAAAATATGTATATATTAAAAATTTTTAAAAATTCAAAACTTAAAAAGCTCAACTTCATACATGCAGTTTCAAGTTTGAGATTTGGGAGTCTTTTTGAAATATTAATTCAAGGATTACTTATGCTGTCTATTTCATATTATCAACATATGTTCAGGCCTTGTTTAAAATTCCCCCTCTTTATTTAATCTTATTTAAAAATGTATGATAGAAAAGGGGATTTTTTTTAGTTTTACATGATTTGTTTTTGTCTGTTTTCAAACAAAAACAAAAAACTGCCAACGCAACTATACTTTCTGTACTGTAATGTTTGTTGATGAGATAACCCTTATGAGGCCCCTCACATATTATAACCCGTTGGAGGTCACTCTGTTCAACTGAGGTATGTTTTAAGTAATATATAAATGTAAATATAACTTTTTAAGTATAATTTAAAGGTTCTCTAAGCTTTAAATACATAAAACTTACCTCTTCTGTGTCCATTCTCTGCTACTAAGCATCCAAAGTGAAAATAATAAGATGGTCAGCATCTCCCTGCTGAGTCGGCTATCTTCGGAAATCATGCCGAGCAATAATGAGGGCAGTAAACAGACTTCACAGATGGTGATAATATTTATTGATTCTGTTAATCAGCAAACTTCTTTTAAGCTTGCAGTAATGAGGGATTGTCCTAATAATGTATTTCACACATTTACTTGCTGATTTATTGCCTACGAAAATAACGTTCAGACCTTATAGACTATTCCTTTAAAATATTTCTTGAAATATTTGATAATTGGTGTTCCTAAAGGGTTTATCTTCACATTTTGTACCCAAGAAACCATTGGACAAGTACCGGTAAAACTGTTGATACAGATTTCTCCATTTTGGCAGGGATCAGGCAAATCGTGCCTATGATGTTTTAGAGGTTCGCACAGTATATTTAACCAATGTCCAAGTAGCTGGTCCTCCAAGAAAAAGTCTGTTTTTGTTTGATTCATCAGAAACATTCGTCAGAAACGGAAAACTGGTGATATCAGTCATACAAAGTCCTATCATTCCTTAATGTGATGGAGACATAAAGGGTTGAGTTCTTTCCCTTAATTCGCCAGCTGGTGAATCAAGTCATTTCCTTTAATATATCATTCTTCTAGTATATTTAGCAGAACAAAACGCGATAAAGAAAATATATTTTCATTTCTAGATCATTTTAGTTTAATACAACCAAATAATATTATTTTGCAGCGATCCACTGTCTTTTGTATTAAATTATAACGGATAATGAATGATTAAATGTATTTATAGCATGAATGGGTTATTTATATTTAAAATGACAAAACAAAAAAATCTAAAATTTTACAGATGAAATAAAAGTTAATATCTAAACAAAAAGTATTGGTTACATCATCCTCGAGACTTTCCACCATTCGCCTTAAGGAATCTACAGTACTGGTTACATCATCCTCGAGTCTCCTCACCATTCGCCTTAAGGAATCTACAGTACTGGTTACATCATCCTCGAGTCTCCTCACCATTCGCCTTAAGGAATCTACAGTACTGGTTACATCATCCTTGACTCTCTTCACCATTCGCCTTAAGGAATCTACAGTACTGGTTACATCATCCTCGAGTCTCCTCACCATTCGCCTTAAGGAATCTACAGTACTGTTCACCATTCGTCTTAAGGAATCTACAGTACTGGTTACATCATCCTCGAGTCTCCTCACCATTCGCCTTAATGGCCGTGTTAATTTTTTTTAAAAATTGAGTCAAACTCAAAGGTCAATGTCAAAAATATTTACACTTATTGAAAGGTCTTGTCACAATTAATACATAGGTGAAGATGAAAGCCCTAGAACTAACAGTTCAAAAGTTTGTCTTTGAAAATAATGTACTGAAGAAGCAGTTTTAAAAATGAATATTTCCCAACAATCCAATTATATCATAACCAACAAATTAAAGGTTATAAACATTATATTAGCCCTGCCAACTGAAACTGCTTTCTGGACAATTATAGGATTGCTTTATAAGTCCGAGAAATTGCTGAGTACAGTATTTTAACAAGCTGCTGATTGGCTACAGGGTCAAAAGACATATACTTTTCCTGTGTACCATGACACTAGGTATACAACAGGAATTTATTGATTTAAACAGGTGGTTCAGATTTGAGCCCAAGTCAAAACAAAACAGAATAGAAGTTGCCAAAACATTTATTTTAAAATTTGAAGAAATTGCAAATTCTTTTGACAATTGACAAAACCTTTTTACTTATGTTGGAACCAAATATACACAGTCTCTTCAAAATACATGGTTTCTTTATCCCCAAATCATACCTGATGTTACTTTACTTCAAAACACAAACAATATCATAACAACATTATCTGGTCTATACAACTAAAAGCTACACAAGACTGAAAATCTTGTGCATTTCATATATTATCAAAATTTCTCAACATCTGAAATATTTTCCCTCTGTTTATTTTTCTTCTTTTAAAAATTTAAATATTGTTTCACATAGTAACACATGGTGAGATTATTAAACAGTTTTAAAAAAAATCTTTTTTTATGGATTTTTTTTTAATGTTCTATTGATTTTACACAAACAAGTCTAAAAAAAAATTGTTGAAAAAATCTATGCATGATAGAGGTAAGCCAGAGTAATGCTTTTTTTTTTTTAAATAAAAAAACATCCAGTGAATGGAATAAAAATTTTAAAATGAATGCAACAACTATTCTAAGAAAATCATAGTAAATCAGCTTTAATAAAACAGCTTTTATTAAATAATTCTAACAGAAAGCACCATGTATTTTGTCAATTTTTGTATTGGGAAAATGGATAGTAATTTGATAGTGCGTAAAAGATGGATGTAACATGTACATCCAAATACTGTAAACCAACTTTTATTTGCAACAACTTTATTTCGCAATTTACTTGGGTCAAACTAGTTGGCGATGATTAAATTTTGCGATCAGGCCTATTTCGATCTGTTGTAATATACAGAGAGACTTTAAGTACCGGTTCACAGCGAGAAATATTCACGATGACAAGACTGTCACAAACTTCACGAAAATTTCTTGCACGCGAATAAAAGTTGGTTTACAGTACACCCCCCCTTTGACGAAAAAAATAAATAGATAAAATTACCAAACATATGACTTAAAACAACACATAATTATGTCGGGTGAAGGGGGGGGGTATTCAACATCCCCATCTTTTGTGTCTTCTTTTTCTGTAATTTCTAATGTTTTTGATGCTAGTCTTTAAAAAAAAAATCTTTTTGTTGCCGCATTGAGCATTATGTACAGTATTAAAAAATGTACCCCCCCCCCCCCAAAAAAAAAAAAAAACAGAGAAAAAAAGCTCTTTTTTCTAAAAACTCAAATTTTTCCACGCATTCCTTTCTAAATTTTTGTTTGTGTGCAAAAGTCGTTTACCGATAAATGTAACAGTTGCTATCATCTTATGAAGGTTGTTATCATCTTATGAAGATGATTTCCGGCATTCACGAGGGAGAATCTAGTAAATCGGCTTAACAGCATGCGCATACAGGGGCCGGTGTAACATACTGTTTTTGATTTTACGTAATCACTATATATGTACAAAAAAGGAAAGAACATTTGTCCTTTATCAGGTTTCGGGGGAAAAAGCTTTCGCGCGGCTATATATTTAAAGGAATCGTAAACTCCAACGAAATTTTATTCCAGTCATCTTTCTGCGGTCAAGATTTATTTCTATAGCCCACTGAATAAACCAAATTAACCAATTACTACTGTCCTCTACAAATATTTGATTTTTTCAATTAAAATTTGTATATAACATCAACTGAATCATTTACTGGCCTCTTTGAGACAATAAGGCTTTTTAATTTCACACAATATATATAATATTCTGCAATAAATCTTTACGTTAAATGTGTCTTTCTTCTGTTATCTTATTTGTTTCTTCCCATGGTAGTTACGATTTATTCACGGTATAGTTTATTTGATGGTAGTCCACTACAAGTACTTCGACCCTAACATGCCTGATGTTACGAAACAGCGGGGCTCAGTCGTGCAGTCGTATAAATGCCACACAGCTAGATTGCCTTAGATATAGATATAGGGGGGGGGGTCTTAAACTAATGGGGAAAAAAGTATTAATGGATTGGAAAATATCAAGTTTATTGAATGTTACATAATATAATTATAAAAAATGGCTATAGGCCCGAAGAGACGTGTGTTTTAATTCATATTTTATGTATATTTGCTTTTGTAATTCATTACTGTAAAGGGCGCTAAGGCTGCTTTAATTGTTTTGTTTTTTTAAATAGAAAAAAATTAACTCAAGGTTTGATGTTTATCAAAATGAAGAAAATGTAAATGGATTTAGAAGTGCAAGTATTTTTTAAAACAAAATTTATTACAGGCACATTGCACCAGAAAGCCCGAAGGATGAGGATGGGGTCGGGCCCTGCTCATTTCCAAATGAGCCGAAAATTGCCGAAAAGTCAATTTAGGATGAAATAAGGAAATAGGGACAATACAGTAGAATATAGATGGAGGAAAGTTGCTACAAAAAAGTTTGACCCCCCCCCCCCCCCCCTAGATAGAATATTTCAGATTTTGTACTGATATATTCCCCTTTAAAAACGAGACTGTGTCCCTGAAAATATACAAAAAAATTAATGATGATGAATTAAAAGTCATACACAGTGTATCTGTTTCTCAATCAGGTCAGTTTTTTTAATAATATTTTTCACAATATTTTTTTTTATTTTGTTCCATATAGTGTCTAAATAACATGTTTTAAAATGGATTATATACAATATTGCATTATAACAAAAGGCAAAAAAATAAAGAAAAGTTTTTGTAAAATATTAAAAATTATTAATTTGAATCTTAAATATCTGTAAAAGTCGCTGATTACTAAATACACGTAATCGGAAACCTATTTAGTGTACGAGTTATCCAAATGACGCAATGTCACAAGACCGGAAATTCCTTTCCTTTCGTACTTTCTTTTTCTAAAAAAGGAAGTAATGGCTTGATAGCGTCGTCATTAGTGAGGGCTGTAAACGAGGAAAATGTCCTTCAATCCATTTGTTTTGTCTAGTGGGACAGCCCCCCAAGCAAACTTCATGAGACAAATGGTCCCTGGAATGCCGATGCAGGTCGCACAGTTTCCTCAGCAGATGCGACCGATGGGAGATTTTAACCAAGTACCCCAGTATCAAATGCAACCCCAAACACAGATTCCACCCCATCTCCAGTATCAACACCAAATGCAGCCACAATTTATGCAGTACCAGCAACCAATTCAGCAGATTCAACCACCTGTTGCTGAAGTCTACGAACCACCACAACCTGTGCCAAATGTACAACAGCAGCCATTGGTGCAACCCCAGCCCCAGCAATCCTCGTCTTCAGGACACGATTTTAACCAATCCATTGTCAGGAAATCCATAGAAATTCTCTGTCAACAGAAGAAACCCATTACTGCAGCTGAATTATCCCAACAGTTAGCTTCGCATATTGTTAGATTAAGTGAAAAACAGCTCATTGAAGTTTTGAGTAATTATCCAAACAATTTTACAATTTATACAAAAGAAGGAACAGATGATCACATTCTATCAGTCTGCACCAAGCTTGGTCTGTGTAAAGAGCACTGCTCTAAACAAGGACAGTGTCCTGGGATACCGGTGTGTGATGGACTCCACATCTGCAAGTTTTACCTGCTGTCCAACAGCTGCAGAGTCGAAAAACAAGGCAAAAATTGTCTTTTTGGCCATGATCTGACATCTCCACATAACATGTCATTGTTGAGACAGAATATGTTAGAGCATTTAAGTGTACACAGTATTAAGAATCTATTTCGTACCACTGAAAGCAGAGGAAGAACCACCATGCCAAGTATATGCAAGTTCTATAATATAAATGTAGGATGTCGGGCCCAGGAAGAAGGGAAGGCTTGTCCTTACTTACACATTTGCAAATTCTATGTAATAGGACAGTGTAGATTTGGGAAGAGGTGCAAGAGAAGTCACAATGTTTTTGATCAGCAAATTACAGGTTTGTGTTTTGGTAATATTTGGCAGCATGCATGATTTTTAATTTCCATATCAGATGCCATGTAAAAGAAAATCTTATTTTTTAAATTCAAATTTTACAGACTAAGTTTGTTCATTTAAAGGGACTATCTGTATATTTTTCTACAGTATATGAATTTGTCTATGACCATATTTTATATTATAAAATAAATAATTTACTCCTCAGATATTTTGACAAAGTATGGGATCAACACAAACAGAACTCCCAAAGAAATTTTACAAGAGATCCGTAATGTGGAGTTTGATGTGGGTGACGACACCAGTAGCCAAGCTTCTGCCCATAGTAAAGATCCCTACAGGTAGTGTAGCCTCTGTCAATACTAAAGATACATAGAGGTAGTCAGGTAACCAAGCTTCTGCCCATAGTAAAGATACATACAGGAAGTCCAGTAACCACTTCCCATAGTAAAGGTAGTCTAGCCTCAGTCAATACTAAATATCATAAAATCTAGTAGCCAAGCCTCTGCCCATAATAAAGATCCCTGCAGGTAGTGTAGCCTCGGTCAGTACTAAAGATCTCTACAGATACTGTAGATTACTAAATTTTCGCAACACCTTATTATTTTCGCAAGATTGTCATTGACTCTTTTTAAGCTAGACATAATTTTCATGAATAGCTATTATTCCTCTATACAATTGTAAGGAATATTTTTAAACGCGAGAATTTAATTTTTGCAAACACATTGTCTTGCGTAATTACGCGAAAATAAAGTTCTCGCGAAGAAAAAGTGATTTACAGTAGTCTAGCTTCAGTCTATACTAAAGATCTTAACAGATAGTCTAGCCTTGGTAAATACTAAAGATGCATACAGGTAGTCTATGATCCAAGCCTCTGCCCATAGTAAAAAATCAATATATTGTCTACTGGTAGTATTTTTAAGCCTCTACTCATAGTAAATATCCATTCAGGTAGTCTTGTAGCCCCTGTCCATAGTTAAGACCCATACAGGTTGGCTAGTAACTAAGACTCTGTCAAGAGTAAAGATCCATGCATGTAGCCTACTTAAACACAAGTTTAATAATAAGAATGACATGGCATCACTGGTTTTGAGTAATCCCACCTCTTTTATCAGAAAAAATATATGTTATGAACATCCATATAAGCACTGTTTAATATTGTGTGAATTTAAGTACCCCCTTGGTAATGATAATTTTTTTTTTAGGTCTATTGAATTTTAAAACTTTTTTTAAAACTTTTTCTCGATATAGATATGAAAGGCATATCTGAAGATTATCTAGAGAGATTCAAGAAAAAAGTCAGATGGTTCTATATAATTTTTATATGATTTATATTAACAGAACGGGGATAGATTCAGATAATGAGGACCCTTCAGAAAGTGAAGATGTTTCTGTCAGTTCCTCCGATGACCCACCAGCTGATATCTGTATATTTCACCTGAGAGGGCGCTGTGCCTTCGGTAAAAGTTGTCGTAAATCTCACAAGAACAAGACGTACCAGTGGCAGTATCGTAAGAAGAACCTGAATCAGTGGGAGGACTTCCAGCACCCCCACAACGTCGAGGTGGAGTACAACTTTGGTGATGTCGCAAGGAACGAGTGTTATGTCAAAACTGAGTATGTATCTCATCAGTTAGGCTTTAATGCAAGTCAAAGTTTTGGTATTCTTCATTGGTTGAAGTAAATTTTGGATAAATGATTTTATAAATGATAATTAAAGTGTTCACTTTTATTTTTGTTTATACATAAAATATGAATTTGGAACCGAAAATCCTTGCAATGTATCTAGGTACTGCATATTAGTTTATGTAACATTTTATTCCATCTGCCTGTTCATAAGGTTGAAGATTTGTTAGGGCAAGCTGTTAACAATCTTTGAATTTATATGCACTTGCCAAAGCAATTTTAAATCATTTTAGGTCAGGAGTGTTGAAGTTAAACTTTGACACAATGGAGGGCGTTCTACAGGAGAATAACCAGGTAGTAGTTCAGATGACCCTACGTCGACTTTCTACACCCTCCTCTGAAGTGGAAAAGTTCCAGCCGCTGGCCACGGTCTGGAAATGGTTCTGGCAGAGTGAGGATGGAAGCTGGCAAGAGTATGGACAGGTAAAAAATTAAATTACTCACTATTAGATGTGTAGCTTTTTAGCTCACCTGAGCCGAAGGCTCAAGTGAGCTTTTCTGATCAAAATTTGTCCGTTGTCTGTCGTCGTCTTTGTCGTTGTTGTCGTTGTCGTAAACTTTTCACATTTTCATCTTCTTCTCAAGAACCACTGGGCCAATTTCAACCAAACTTGCTACAAAGTATCCTTGGGTAAAGGGGATTTAAGTTTGTTCAAATGAAGGGCCATGCCCTTTTCCAAGGGGAGATAATAATGAATTAATGAAAAATTAATGGCATTTTTAAAAAATCTTCTTCTCAAGAACCACAGGGCCAGTAAAGATGAAACTCATGTGGAATCAACCTCAGGTAGTGTAGATACAAGTTTGTTCAAATCATGACCCCCCGGGGTAGGGTGGGGCCAAAATGGCCGATCAAAGTTTAACATAGGAGTATATAGGAAAAATCTTTAAAAATCTTCTTCTCGAGAACCACTGGGCCAGGAAAGATGAAACTCATGTGGAATCATCTTCAGGTAGTGTAGATTCAAGTTTGTGCAAATCATGACCCCCGGGGGAAGGGTGGGGCCAAAATGGCTGATCAAAGTTTTACATAGGAATATATATATAGGAAAAATCTTTAAAAATCTTCTTCTCAAGAACCATTGAGACAGGAAAGATGAAACTCATGTGGAATCATCCTCAGGTAGTGTAGATTTAAATTTGTTCAAATCATGACCCGGGGGTAGGGTGGGGCCAATATGGCCGACCAAAGTTTAACATAGGAGTATATAGGAAAATCTTCAAAAATCTTCTTTTCAAGTACTTCAAAGCCATGATTAGTAATATTTCTATGGAATCATCCTCAGGTAGTGTAGATTCTAGTTCGTTCAAATCATGATCCCCTGGAGGGTTAAAATTCAAGCCCCCCCCCCCCCCCCCCAACCTAAGTAAACTTTCAGTTCTGATCTGATATGTGCTTTTTCCTAGCCGATGTGCTCAGGTGAGCGCTGTGTTCAGTAAATGGTAGATTGTGTAGCTTTTTTCAGTGTAAGTGGTATAACACACAGAGGAATGGCATGTCTTTTAACAATCCACCTCTAGCTATCTTGAACTGAATGGAGTGTGCTTAGACTAGCAACCCATTGTACACAAATTTTATGTCATTGGAAAGATGTTATTAAAACTTGCATAATACTTTTTATTTCATAAAGATATCTTAAGTAGAACTAAAGTTATGGGAGTTTAAAGTTGAAAAATTTCAGTCGTTTTCTAGAATTTCTTGCTACAGTAATGATAGGTGTCAACTCGCTTGTGGATGGAGCCGGCGCATTTCAAAAAAGTAGTTATTTCCTTTTTATTTATTTATTACTTGGCAGAATTTTATAAAACTAGACACTCTGACTGAAAAAGTTATGCTCTTTCTGATTCTGCTGTTTTTATTTTTCTCTCTCTGAATTGACCAATCAGAAATAAGAATCTATCTTTGGTTGTGCTTAGATGTAAAAAAAAAAAACCTCCCTTGTCATTGTTTAGAACAATCAGATAATGACTCGGGCTTTTCCGTCAGCAAAAAAAAAAACAACCCAGAATTTGAAATATTATAAATATGAAGTTATCTTTAAAGTGTAAGCTACACAATAAATAAACAGTTATTTCATGCTACAACACGATACAACGAAATTGTTATCGTACGGTCTATCTGTAGTAGTTTTCACAGTTTTCCCAGAATGCACGACCATGGCGGCCGAGCATGCGTATTCAAGGAATTTGGACTAACTTAGTTGCTAGCGCTCGAGAGCGCTAGCAATATTTGGACTTCGGTTTACTTACAACTTCCATGTTGTAGAGAGACATTAGATCTGATTGGTTGGAAAATTTCATGCATATTCATAAATATTTAGACTGCCGCATTTTAGATCTTGTGAACCCGGTAAAATTAGGCCACGCGCGGATCTTGTAAACTCGCCATTATCAATATTTACTGGTGTGTATTGACTTTAACGCTTAAAAAAACACTTTTATGAATTAATAAACATAAAAATATGCACATAGATCAAAAGTTTAATTTATCCTCTTTCCAAATATATAAGTTTTGTTTTACATAACGATAGGAAAACGTTATTTTAAAGATGTTGAAATGAATTATGTGAAATTTTGTTCAATTCTTAATGGCACACGGTGATCAGCGGGGGTTGCTACTTAGACCAAGTTTTTCAGACATTCAATCTAGTATTGCTTTAAAAAATTCATACATGTATATCCTGTCATCATCCACCAGGTGAAGTTCAGGGAAAAATTGATTGTCATTCCCCATTAAGTTCAAATTCCTTGAATTCTTATTGTATTGTATTTCATAAAAAAAAATCTCAAGAATTCTGATTGAATATTTGTAGTAATGAAATGTGGTGTATCATTGCTTTGGTGGTTCCCCAAACTTTGCTGATAGTAGTTATACAGGTGCACTGAATGGTATTCTCTCTTTATAGGGAGGATACGGCGCGGGAAGATATCAGTCGACTGTGGACAGCTCCAGTATGGAACAGAATTTCCTGAAGAACCCCACCGGTCAGCTGCAGTTCAATACCCTGGGCTACGAGTACCTGATGGATTTTGAGCAGATGATTCAGCAGAATCTTCAGTCAGGAACACAAAGAAAAGTCCGCAGGCGACCAGTGTACATTGACGAGAAACAAATGGAGAAAAACAAGAAAAAGTATGTGTCAATCTGTTTTGAAGTAGTATTAATGCATATTCATCAATATTGAGTTTTGACAAGACAAGTAAACATTGTATGGATATGAGATTTAGATTTTGATCAATTGTGTCCATGAAATTAAATCATGTTTTAATGAATTTGTATAAAGAATTAAAAATCCTTATGCACAAAATGTAATGCAAAGAAATGTAAACCCAGCGGTCAAAATATACCTGGTACATGAAAATTTAAAAATATGTTTCAATAAGGTCATTCCTATAACCGGAAAAAAAATTAATTTTAAGAAAACTTGAATGCTTTAATGTGTGTTGCAATATAAAACCATTATCCTCACATTAACAAAAGAAAGCATTTGATTGGTTAAACATGTACTCAAGGAGAACAACAGTCTCCAATTTCAATAACACAAAATCTTTTGTTGCTTCAGAGCACCAGAACCAGGTTCACAGACAGGAAAAGAGGTATCCATGGTAACAGGTCCAGCACTGACCCGCCCGATGCAGAACTACATACCAACAGAGTGGGAGATTCACTTAAAAATGATGGGAGGTCAACAACATGTCATAGAGCACTTCCATAGGACAGTGGTAAGTAGAGTATGTCAAGGTCACATTATATTAATAGCACAAGTACAGGATAGATAAAATGTTCTATCATTAGAATGATAAATGTCCTACGGAACCGGTTTAACGATAGAATTCGTTCTGTGTATTCACAATGTAGCCAAGTAAACACAGGCGATAACTCGTACAATGCATTTACTTTGAACAATCAAGAGAGTTCCTAACGTAAACATGGCGTGTAAATTTGAAGCAAGAAAAAACGTTGAGAAAATAAGTTTAATTTTCGTCTTTATCCGGATTATACTTTAAGTCTAAATACTTACGCAACCCCAAAAAGGTTTGTTATAATTAATTTGGAAGTCATTTTCAGTGCAAATCCCTTTGAATTCTTCAAAATCATTTCGGAGTGATTCTGCAATTTCTTGCTACATTGCGAGCATATGGGAGGTATTCTAACTGTGGTGAGGGCTTGTCCCGAGACACAGTTAGATTATTCTAACTAAAATACAGGATTGTAGCTAGTAAACCATTACACATTATAATAATAGCACACCCAGAGGATTGTAGCAAGTAGAACATGTCAAGGTCACATTCTATTATATAACACATTCATAGGACTGTTTAAAGTAAAGTTTGTCAACGTAACAAGGTCACATTACATTCACCCATAGGATCAGCAAGTAGAGCATGTCAAGGACTCAGTACAGTATATAGCACATCCATAGGATGGTCGAAAGGTTATTTATGTCAAGGTCACACAGCATCATAGAAAATCTCCATACTACTTGGTTAGATACATAGTTTAAAATTTTGCAGAATCATGGAAAAATTTCCTTGTCACTTTATATAGTAGAATGATCAGGATCACCTGGGAGAGAACATTTAAACTGTGTTATAGAGCATCTCCAAATGTTGTTAATAAAGTTATTAAAAAGGAGGAAGTTGTAAATTGCACCATATAATAAATGGCAACTATTTAAAGCATTGTTTACCATACCACTTTGCTCTTTACATAACATGGCTTGATTCTTATAAGAAAACTAATGTAATTTACTAATGATATGGAAAAGTATGATAATTCTTTAGTCAGTAAGTCTTGTTGATGCATAAAATACAATTATGGATACATCAAAGTATAATAAACATATTACATTTAGCGGTGTACTCTATTTAGCGATTCTGGCAGAAAGCAGAGTCTGCTAAATCAAGTACATCACTAAATCTCTTGTATATCATACATTCATATGTAGCAAATTCAGATACCTCTAAATCAAATCTACGCTAAGTTGTTAAAAAATGAATTTTCGCCAAATATCAAATGGCCAAATACATTTACAGTAATTCCATCGGTCCCAGTGACTTTTTTATAACCATGTTTTACTGTAACTTTTTATAAATAAATATTATTTCACTGACTCTTTATATACAGATAACTGGAGACAACTCACCCAAGATAGCAGAGGAAGTGAAGAGAATCAAGGAGTTGTTCTACCAGACCATGTCCCCTACCCAGTACATCACCTGTATAGAGAGAGTAGAGAATGGAGAGCTCTGGATGAACTATGTTAGGTAAAATGAGAGAGTAGAGAGTAAGGACTATGTCAGCTAAAGTCTTGTAGAGAGATTAGAGAATGGAATGTGGGGATCCCTGGATGTTCTTAGTGGAACACTAACTAGCATTTTCCACAACTTTGTGAAATTTGTTTTGTTTATGAAATAAAAGATAGTATGATAAATATTGGATAAATGGTCAATGAAATTTATTGGTTGTGTTGTTATTGAAATTAAGAATTTGACACAAGGTTAAATAATATTTTTTTATGTTGTAGCAAACGTGAGAAAATGAGCATGAAGAGGCGCCCGACAGGAGACGTGAATGAGAAAAGGTTGTTTCACGGCACATCTAACAAGTTCATTGACGCCATCTGCAGACAGGGATTTGATTTCCGCTTCAGTGGTCAGTCAACAGGGTCAAAATATGGGAAGGGAAGTTACTTCACTAAGAGTGCCAAGTTTGCTGACAGCTACACGGACCGAAGTCGTGACAAGGAGATGTTCTTGGTGCGAGTCCTGACAGGGGATTACACGCTAGGCCACAGCAGTATGGTACGACCCCCACACAAAAACCCCAAAAATCCCTTTGATTTGTACGATTCTTGTGTGGATGATATGGCAAATCCCAACATCTTTGTCATTTTCACATTTGATCAAGTTTATCCTGAATATGTCATTAAGTATCGATCATAGAGTGTTTTGTAAGGAAGGAACAAATACAGTTGAACAAAATATCTCAAGCATCATATGGTCAAATATCATGGATAAGTCCAAGGGGTCGGGGGTGTTGAATGCATATTTGACTCTTAACTTCAGTAACTCAAACTCTTCGATGGCTTTCAGTTTTTGACAGGCCCACCATATTTGAGATATTTGGCTTTAACTGTAGAGTAGGAAATCCATAATAATTTGTTGCTATAATGAACTGCGTTCCATTTCCTTCATCTTTAGAGTAGAAAATCATTTCATTTGTTGTTAAAAAAAATGTTAAAAAAATAAAAACAAATCATTTGGTTGACTCATTTGCCATAAAAATATGATAGAAATCTACTACTTTCAAATTCTTTAAAACTTGAATATTGCAACATGCCAAGCAGCGTGTGTCAGATTGTTTGAATGCCTAGTAGTAGAGATAAGGGATGTATTGTTTTTCTTGGAGTTTATCTGTTCACTGCTTCACTCTAAGTTTTTGTCTGACAACCTAATCTTTGACAATGATATTCGAGCCAAATGTAAATGAGAAGGGAATTTTACCTATGGTTATTGAAAAGTCAAGACTTTCAGTAGATCACATTCAAGTAGGTATGCAGGTACTCCCACATTTGAGGTGAAATACTTTGGAAATTGTTGTTGACTAGAAGAAACATTATCCTTGGAAAGGAAGAACTCATGAGATCTGAAATTTTAGCAATGGATCGCTTCTTTCTATTAAATATTTAGTATAGGGTAATATTGAAAGCATTTTGATGCTACAAATTGAATTTTCAAAGTGAAAGGTGTATTTGAAGATTTTTTTTTTACTTTGTTTATTATTAAATATCAAAATTTTATATGAATATATGATGTAATTGAAGGTACATGTATATGTAATCAAAAAATCTAAAAAGGATGGCGATGTAGTATCATAATAGGGTTTTCAATAATTTCCAAATGAAGAGGTGAATTAATTCGATTAAGGAGGCTGTTTACGAATTATTTCCAATACTAGTAGGTATAATTTTTCAATTGTGAAATTTGAAGCAGCAAATTCCAATCACTGAAACAGTAAAAAATTGTGTCTTGCATCCTCTTTTTGAAAATCTTGTCATATGATTCAATGTTTTTTTTTTTTACATTGAATGCTTTTTAAGCAATTACCACATGGTCATATAGGTTTTGTTATTGTTGATGTTCATAGTTTTCATGATGATGTTAGACTTTTTGACCATTTCTGAACAATCTATAAACATTAGTATTCTTTTTTAATAATCCATGTGTCAGAAAAATGTTATTCTGAGTAGGAAACAAAAAGTCTATATGGATGTGTTTCTTTATAAATCCCCATAATGTGCAAATTGGGAGCTTACTAATTATTAAATACTTATTTTTACCTATTAAACATAACATTTGTTGACAAAATGAAAATGTTAGAGTACTCTGGAAAAAATTTCTTTTGTACATTAGTGATATCCCTAGACATGGTTGTATAATTTATATATTTTCTAAAAGCATTTGTTTTTCTGCTCTCCTTTTTCAGTGTTGGTAACATTTCTTTGTTTGTTTTATGTATTGTTTTCACAGTTTTAGTTTGAAGATACACTTTGTATAGATTAACAGATTGTAGTACAACTGTAGTCTTCAAACAAATGTGAATTTTTTATGACTATCAGTGTGTTTATACATGTATACAAAATACTCTCAGCCTTGTTTATTCTCTGGATTTAAAGGTTACCTTATAACCAAATAACCATTAATTGTGAAGGGAATATGTACAATATGTATGTAAAATTTTTAGATTTCACAACTAAAATAAAGTATTTGGATTGGCCCATAAAATGCACAAGCAGTCAGACATGCATTCAAGCATTTTAAATTACAAGACAATAGGCCTATAGATCTTTGCACAAAAACATGAAGAGTAATATTCACATAAAATTTTAAGAATGTTTTGAAATTTGTCCAAAATAATCATCATAAAGAAGACAAAATCTTCAGCATTAGGTTAGATTTTACCGAGAAAATGATAGAAAACTATAAGAAACCTTGGTTTTGAGCATAGACAGATCTGTAAATAATATATGTAATGTGCACAGTGTCTTGTAAGGGGTCTTTTGTAATATTTTTGCTATTGACTTTGTTTCTGCACTTGTGTAATCTATAGACATATGAAATATACATATACATGTATGTATGGGAATTTCATAAGGACAGTGGTTTTTTCGTGTTTTTGTTGTATTATATGTTATTTATTATAGACTTATTAACCACTTGATGTGAAGGAATTCTAATGAAGACACGGTAAATTCAATGGAGGATGACATTTTAGAATTCCTATCCATCAGTTAACATTGTGTTAAAATCTCACTTAGTGTTTTTAGAAATGTGAATTTGGATTGCATTTTAAAGAATAACTTTTTTGAAATTTTATAGACTTTTTTTATTTGTGAACTTTAAAGCTGGGCATCATATTTTATTGAATAGAAATGCAATCCAGATTTATATCTGAGATTTTCACAATGAAATTTCACTTGAAAAAGTACAAAGAAAAAATATATAAATTTTAAAACAACAAATGTTATCAAATTTCTCATCACTAATTTCATATTGGCATGTATATTTTTTATTTTTGGGGACATTCTCTGAATTACAATTTGACAGCAGTTAACCATAATGTTTTAATCAAGTTTCACTGCATACAGCAAAGCTGAACTTCTCAATTCCTGCATGACAGGTTAATAAAAACAAACAAATTGAAAGGTTGATTTGTGGGGAGAATACACATTAAAAACTTGCTTGAATATTATTTTGTAAGATTGTTTTATTTTTTGAATGAAGTCAAAAAGAATTTAAATACCTTATCTGTAAAAGTGAGTGGTTGTGAAAATTTGTTATAAGAGCCTGTGTCATGCAGGAATCAACCATCAGCCAATGTAACAGCCATTTTTAGCCATTTTTATAAATCATGAGTTAAGCATACCATCATGTATTTGACTTAACCATTTAAAAAATCATCTATTAGCTTTAACTCGTGCTATCCATCAAAAAAAAAGCAACATCATCCTATTGTCCTTTTGATTAGAAATAAACTTATTTTAAATTGAAAATATGAAAAGTACAGTGTCTAATTTAAAAAAAAATTATTTTAAGTACGTTTTAAGTTAAATTCTATAAGGATTATGTTATGAGTATATAAAAAAAGTAAGGCCAGTGTAATGCTTTTTTTGGCAGGAGGGGGGGGGGGGGG
>PRKT01000024.1:0-24038 GCA_003671525.1 Saccostrea glomerata
AAGTTGTTGCTTGATGCTCAGGTGACCTATAAGGCCCATGGGCCTCTTGTTTTCTCAAGAATCACTGGGCCAATTTCAACCAAACTCAGCATGGTGTATTCTTAAGTGAAGGGGATTTTCTTTTCAAATGAAAGACCAAGCCCCTTTTTTAAGGGGAAATAATATGAATTTATGAAAAATTTATGGCATTTTTCAAACATCTTCTCAAGAACCACTGGAGCAGAAAAGTTAAGATTCATGTGAAAGCATCCTCAGGTAGTGTAGATTAACAATTGCCCAAATCATGACCCCCGGGGGTATGGTGGGGCCACAATGGTCGATGAAAGTTTTACATAGGAGTATATAGGGAAAATCTTTAAAATTCTTTACCTCCAGAACCACTGGGTCAGGAAAAATTAAACTAATGTGGATGTATCCTCAAGTAGTGTAGATTTAAGTTTCTGATCAAAGTTTAACATAGGAGTATATAATGAAAATCTTTAAAAAATCTTTCTCTTAGGAACCACTGGGCGAGGAAAAATGAAACTTAAGTGAAATCAACTTCAGGTAGTGTAGATTCAAGTTTGTTCAAATCATGACCCCAGGGAGTAGGTATTGGGGGGACAGGATGGACAGAAAGTTCTAAGTAGGACTAGATAGGGAAATATTTGAAAATCGTCTTCTTAAGTACTTCGAAGCCATGATTAGTGGCATTTAAGTAATAATCCTCAGGTAGTGTAGATTCTAGTTCGTTCAAATCTTAACCCCCAGGGATAGGGTGGACCTCAATGCAGGATCCAAGTTTTACATTAAAATATATTTTAAAAAAATCTCAAGAATAGCAAGGCCATGAGGCATGATTAGTTATACCTGTATTTATATGGAAGCATTTATGGGTAGTGTAGAATTAATTTTGTTCAAATTATAACCCCAAAGAGTAGGTAGGGGCCACAATGGAGTTTTACATAGAAAAATAAAGGAAAAAAATCTCAAGAACAGAAAAGCTATGTTTAGTCATATTGACATTGAAGCATCCTTATGTATTGGAGATTTGAATTTATTCAAATCACGGCGCTGTATGGTAGGGGGGGGGACAATTTGGAGTCAAATTCAAATTATCATAAGGTTATATATAGGAAGAAAATGTTAAAAAAGATCTTTTTATCAAGAACTGCAGAGTCATATGCTGTATTTTTATGAAGGCAATCTCCATTAAAATTTGATACCCCCCCCCCCCCCCCCCCCCCCCCTCCCCCTGGTCCCGTCTGATTTGTGCTTTTTCCTAGCTGGGTTGCTCAGGTGAGCGATGTGGCACCTGGAACTCTTGTTATGCAGTTAATTGAAATGTCAAGTTTGGTGACTTAAGAATGGGAGAAGGTGATTACCACATTAAATTCAGATATTATTAACTCACCTGAGCTGAAAGCTCAAGAGAGCTTTTCTGATCAAAATTGTCCGTCTGTTTGTCTGTCTAGCTGTCTCTCTGTAAACTTTTCACATTTTCTACTTCTTCTCACAAAGCAGTGGGCCAATTTCAACTAAACTTGCCACAGAGTACCCTTGGGTGAAGGGGATTCAAGTTTATTGAAATGAAGGGCCACGCTCTTATATTCAAGGGGAGATAATTCAGAAATAGTGAAAATTTGATTCTATGTTTTAAAAATCGTCTTCTCAAGAACAACTGTGCCAGGAAAGATGAAACTTGTAGGAAAGCATCCTCAGGTAGTGTAGATTCAAGTTTGTTCAAATCATGACCCCTGGGGTTGGGATGGGGCCACACTGGCCGATTTAAGTTTTACATGCAATATATAGGAGAATTCGTTAAAAATCTTCTCAAGAACCACTGTGCCAGGGAAGATGAAACTTGTAGGGAAGCATCCTCAGGTATTGTTCATTCAAGTTTGTTCAAATCATGACCCCTGGGGGTAGGGTGGGGCCACACTGGCCGATCAAATTTTTACATAGAAATACCGGTATATAGGAATTTTTAAAAAATCTCTTCAATAACAAAGTCATGATTGATCATATTTATATGGAAGCTTTCCAGGTAGTGTAGAGTCAAGTTTGTTCAATTCATGACCCCCGGGGGTAGGGCGGGGCGAAAATGGCCCACCAAATATTTAACATAGAAATATATAGAAAAATTCTTTTAAAATGTTCTTCTTAAGAATAGCAAAGCCATGATTAGTAATATTTATAAGGAAAAATCCTCAGGTACTGTGGTCTCATCAATTTTCGTTGGCATCAATTTTCGTGCATTTTCGAGGATACGTAATTTCGTTGACAAATACATTGCCAATACAAATGAATGTCATATTTCGTGTTTCAATGAACATTTGAAATCGTGGATCTGCTCCTTAACGAAATCGACGAAAATTGGTGCTCAACGAATATTGATGAAACGACAGTATTGTAGATTCAAGTTTGTGCAAATCATTACCCCAAAGGGTGGGGCGGGGCCAAAATGGTGACCAAAATATGTACTTAGATATGTATAGAAAATTCTTTAAAGATCATATTCTCAAGAATAGCAAATCCTAAACTTATCAATAATGAATGATTTTCTACTTTTTTATAGCCATAGTGCTCAGTTGAGCGATGTGGCCCATTGGCCTCTTATTGAATAATCTTTTTTATCACCTGGAAAAAATCTAAATATTGCAGATTATATTGGCGGTGAAAAGTATATACCTTTAAAACCCCCATTGGCCCCATAGTAAATCTAATATTATTAGCCAGGCTGAAGGCTGCGCTGAAAGATTTTACTGGCAAGTTGTAAAACGCTTTTACCTTCTTCTCTACCTCTTCAAGGTGAAAGGAAGTTCCCATGATCTATAATAATTGAATTATATAGTGATAAAGCCAATTTATAATTCATGTCGCCCGCGTGGCGCAGTGGATAGAGCGTCTGCTCTAGAGTCGCGAAGTAAGGATTCAATCCTCACGTCGCGGGTTCACTGTGGGACGTGGAGACCGGTCTTTCGGATGAGACCGTATAAACCGAGGTCCCGTGTCGCAGTAGGTGCTGGCACGAAAAAGATCCCTCACTGCTCAAAGGCCCTGAGTGCCGAGCATAGGACAAAATTTGTAACCCTCCACCGGCAAGTGGTGGCGTCTCCATATGAGTGAAAAATTCTCGAGAGGGACGTTAAACAAGCTGTTTGTGTGTTTTTGTTTATTATCTAAGATATGTATAGATATTGTATACAAGGTATGAATAAATTACATACTATAGAGTCACTTGTCAGCTCGTATCCGTAGATGTCTGAATACGCTGCTTTGACAATCTAAAATTTTCCTCCCGTCTTTAGTTTTGTAACGTGTGTCCGGCCGAGCGGTCTATATATTCAAGTGAACACGTACCTGGTTACACCCGGGAATTATGCAGTGCAATAAGTAAAACAAATGATTTGTCCACTAGGACACAAACTTAATCAATATATTTACGATTATTATTCCAACAGTTTACATATTTACTACGATTTGCATAACAAAAATCAAGAGACAATTTGACTATGGACCACCTGTCCCACCCTTAACCAATGTCCCCGGACAACTGGCCTTACCAAGGGTCATGGTTACCAAACAAAAGGTCTCTAGTCAGCTGGCGTATCCAGTTCAATTTGACACTAGGGTACAGACTTTTTCAACCTTTATTTCTAATGCCAAAGCTACTGAGGTCGACCAGTAGACGCAACCTATAACAATAAGGCTTATTCAGCCCTACAGTAACCTTAATGTGACTCGGCTTATTCAGCGTCGTAACTTATCCTATCAACCTTACCTGGCCACTTCCTAGATCTGCTGCAGCGGACATTCAGTGAACGGATTCTCAGATGGAATGTGCGAATCTGCCAACAGCCGCTGTATATGCAGTATAGGACTGGTCCATTTCATTGAAGGGGAGACAGGTTATCCCATTTCAAGTATACCTAACATTCCTTGTAACACTAAATGGAACTAGAGTTACTGTGAGCAATGAGCTCACTAAATAATACCCCCCGCCTCCCATAATGCATGTGTTGATATATATTGTTTTACGGTAATGTGTAAAGAGGAATAACTCGTCCTTTCAAATTGAAGCTTCTATATGTAAATTCATAGGTAAACATATAATGGCAATGACCATGTTTTGCTATGGAAAACTTAAATATGTGTCGAATAAAAAAGTAAAATAGGAGGTGCACAATAGCAATATGTAATAAATATTATGTGAAAGTTTCATAAATTCCACTCAGTAGTATAAGAGGAGTTGCGGATAAGAGAAGAAGCGTAACAGACGGACGGACGGACGTACGGACGGAAATCCCGATCACTATATACCCTCCCACTTTTCAAGCGGGGGGTATAATAACCCTGATTCATTACACTGTACAATGTACAGTCCAGTGTAAGTTTACTAAAATTTTAATCGATTTACAGAAGAAAATATAAACAGAGTTATCTTCATCAAACATCAATTTCCAACAACTATTGCCCCAGTTAGCATAGTCAGATATCTCACCTGCATGTGCACCTTCAAGGAGAGACTCAATCATTGCATCAACAGAACCCGATCCTCTATCCGACTCTCCATCATTAAACCCTCATCAGTCAGACGTAGAGTTTAATGATGGAATGATTGATTGGACGTTAAACAAGATACAATCAATCAACCAATCCATCATTAAACTCTACATCTGACTTATGAGGGTGGTCTCCTACAGAAGAAAATATAAACAGAATCATCTTCATCAGACATCAATTTCCGACAACTATCGCCCCCGTTAGCATAGTCAGAATGCTTCTATAGATTCCAAGTCCCACTTGACATCTCTTTGAAATGCTTGCAATGTTGCTTTTTTTCCTCAAAATATCTGAAATTGAATTTTTAATTTAATCCTTTCATGCATGTGGTAAGCATTTTATAGAAGATTCATGTGAAAAGTTTTTGAAAATCTGTTCCACAAGAGAAGGTTTTAGGTGCTTAAGGAAAATAAAAACCAGTTAAGACATGGGCCAGTTGTGCGACGATAGAGAGGGAAGAGAAGGTCAGCTTATTTCTTCGCAGGACTGGCTGCAGGGACGGGGAAGAGGCTGAGGACAATTATGGGGAATACACTTATGAAAAGAGAACTATTTATCTCGGTGAAGTTTATAGTTGAATGTCGCATTATTTAAAAATAACATAAAAACTGCAGGAGTAGTAGCAGTTTAAAAATGTTTCATGAAAATGTCTATTTAAGGTAACCACGGCAACAAACGTTCATCAAAATCTGATACACAGAATTATATAGACTTCCTCTAGGATATTGTAGTATACTTTTCTGAACTATAAAATGTATGACGTCATAAATCAAAATGACGTCAAGTCACTGCATACTTGAGCTGCAATAATAGGGAGAGTATCACAAGTGGTCCCATGAATTCTAAAAATATGTTCCGAAATAAAAGTTGTTAAATCAGAAACTAGGGTATTCATAGTTTTTGTTTGACAAAGGGTTGAAAATTCAATATTTAACAGTTTAGATGTACAAACAAGATGTAGTTATTCATATTTCAACTTTCTAATGTATCGATTCTGAAAGAATTTACTTTAAACACTGTCAGAAACAACATTATTGGTTTAAGAAGTTTACAGCGAAAAAAATTTCATTAAAGTCTCCAGAGGAGCATGTACATATTTACATATTGTATTGTCATCCACGTATTCTAATGTAATAACTCGAGTCTTTTTACTAATGAATGAAAACTTTATTGCAAAGAAAAATTCATCATTTTATTGATCAGGCCAAGATAAATAAATAGTGTGTTTCCTATTCCACCCTGAGAAAAAACAGGGTAGGTAGGTAGGGAAAATATTTTATTTTATAAAAATATTTTGTTGGCAAGCATGTTGCCATTTTCCTATAAAGAAATAACATTCAAAATATTTCTGATTAATGTACCTATGATAAGCATTTTTCAAACAGGGAAGTGATTCAGATTAAGATTTCTAATAGTAAAACTAGAATAATTAATTAGGGGTTTCATATTGAACTGTAACTATAATAGGGCATCTGGTATATTTACCAGAAAAGTTAAGGGCCATTCTTTCCTTAACTTCCTAAAATTAAAGGCAAACTAATAGTATCGGGTCTGTTCAACATTTATCATTTTAACAAGCCAAGTTATTGTTGAAAATATACAATTCCTTTAAAAATTCTTTCATCGCATGCTTAAATGAAGTCAGGTAAATGACTTAAGAACATTATTATAAGTCATTTTACTGGATTCTGGTTGCCAGACAGTAAAGGGAAATTGCAAAAATAATTCGATTATAGGTAGTAATCAACTGGACATAATTGATTATAATCAAAATTTTTATCATAAATGAAATAAATATAGAAGTGTTATTAAACTTACTCAGATTTCTGTCAGACAAAAAAAAAATCATTTAATTACATAAAATAAACATAACTGTTTATCAATTTTCCTTTTAATAAGGTGGAAAAATATATTTTGTTTACTTTACACTAAATCATTACATTGAAACAGATGGATAATTTATTTTCACATAAAAATCCATTTAATGGGTATTTTACTGATATTAGTCCCACCTTCATTATATGTACACCAGTACAGGTAATTTATCTCTTGGGATTACATGTTTTAAAAGTAGTTATCCAAAAATTATACTTGTTTTTCTGATTATTTGTGTTACGTTTACAGATTATCTAGACTTAAAAAATGATTTCCTTTCTATAGTAAAACCTTGCAACATTGTCTTTCTCCTGTTATTAGTCTGACCCAGTGACCCCATATTCAATCATGGCGGTTAAAATATCAACAAGGCATGGAATCCTTCGATGTTTTAAACACTCATCACCACTTTTGTGTTCTTTGCACTTTGCTTTGGAAGTAAAACTAATTAAAAGTATTTTTTGTCAAGATCTAATACCAAAATGGCGTTGGCCGATGAAATCTGCAGTTTGCAGAAAGAAGTAAAAAAAAAATAATCGGATCTGAATGGGGGAAAAATATACGACAGGCGTTTACATACAGAAGTTAATCGGCCGTTATGTCTGATCGATGTTAAACCTACAGGAAATTTTGGCAGGTAAATTTTATTTTTTTCCTGCCTTTTTGAAGTAATTGATATCGGTATAAATGGCCGAAGGTCCACACCAATCTGAAACCCTGTTACTCCTGGAAATATATGACAGAAAAAATGTTCAGGGTCGGCTCGAATATTCTAGGGTCGGTTGGGGAACCGGAAACACTATTTATTTATTTAGGCCTCAAAACCAAGACATTTAAAGTCCGGAGTGGTAGTGATGTTTCTAAGCCGGTCACACCTAGCGCCATCTGTAAATTCTCGGAAAAAACGATAACTCTTGGTTGAGGCAAACAGCCAATGAAATGAAAGCTTTTATGTATGCTTCGGTAGAAAATCATACACAATATGGCGACCTCCGTTGAAAAGGACAAGTCTCATTTACGGCTTATCTGTGGTCCCCGGTCACTCGTCAAATTTCGAACATATATCAAAGGCTTTAAAAATTAAATATTATTAATAACTAATGTCTTTATTATTTGAATCTTTTTCTAAAAATGTCAAATAATAGATATACACAGCATACGAGGCTGCGTTTTGAAGTTGAAGTCCTTTGATTTTTATGAATATCAAAAGAAATCACTGACAGGTACATACTTTCAAGCTTTATTAAACACCGAGCACAGAGTTGTTCAGAGTCGAGACTGATATATGATGTGTATATTAAATTTTTAAAGGTTGAGTAAAAATATATTTGTTGAACAACCTTGTGCTGTATGATTTCTAATTAAAAGTATTGTGATTTTGTACCTCGTCGCTGTCTTCATTTACATGCGATTAACCTCTATGACCTGTTCCGATTTACAAGAAGCCACGTGGATTTGTGTCGTTACAGGTAAATGCCCACACTCTGTTGAAATGTAATCAGATCATGTATCGCTTAGCATATGGACTTGTTTGGTTAGTATTGTTATAGTGGTTCATTCACATTGCTAGAGTTTTGTAAATAAAAAATTGTATGTGTTGTTGATTGTGAATCTTGAACGCATTTTTCGTCTTTGAAAGGAAAATATTATATACTGACACGCAAAAGAAACGCAACAAACAGTAATTTACAAATGTTTGATTTTTTAACTTATGATTTTCAAAAGCGAATAAAGTAAGGCTTAATTCCTTTTTCAGAACATCAGAGATTTGATAAAAATGTTTTAAATGTTTATCTGTTTACTTTACTGAGTAAAATATGACTGCTAAAACACCCCCCTCCCAGCCATTCAAGTAAAACGTGCAAGACTGTCCAAAACAACAATTGCAGCTTAATTTCTACGATACAATAGGTTCATTAATATCGAGATCTTAGCAAAGGAATTATTCTTTGACATTTTTAAATGCCCGTTTTTCAGATAATTAGGTCGAGTTTTCTCTAACTTAGAGCAGTGTAGTCACCCTTGGACTTCCGGTACAAGGACTGTCCTTAATGCATATGATATGTAAGTCCCTGTTGAGGCGAAATGAAGTGCAATTTCGCATCAGCAAATCTCCATCACCTTTACATTGAAATTTTCCAGCTAGAGCAATGGAAATGCGTACATAAGACATTTTCAAGTAGCCTTAGCATTGTTTCGGGAAACGAAAGTAGAGTTTATTTTTTGAAAAATTACTGCATTACTTATGGTGAACAGTAAAAAAACCTTAAAACTCCATAATATTGCAAATTGTTTTGTTAAATATGCAAGTTTTGATTTCTGTTAAGCAGACTAAAACTTGACTTCCGGTTATGGTATGGAAATCGTTCAACCGTTAATTTACTGATGTTTACCAAATTAAAGATATTCATAATTTTAAAATACAAAATTCTTTACTTTACATAATTATTTCCCCCTAAAATAGGGTGTTGTGTTTCTTTTGCGTGTCAGTATATATCACGGATATTCTTTTTATAGTATCTTATCTAAATATCTCCGCCCATTTACATGTAACAGAAAAACCGTCTGATGGAGGGGAAAAGTTCCGGCATTTTTTAGCGCGATAGGTGTTACAAATTGGCTTGTATTTTTGGTTATGTTTAATAATTCATTATGAAATCATTATGATTTAATTCGAAATACTTTGTTATACACAATGAAATCAAACAAAATACCCATTGCTAATATCTATCCAGTAAACCAAGGGTGTAAAAAGGGACCACGCTATTATACTTAAGTGGAATACTCCTTTGTAATAGAAAATTAAATGCTTTCCAACAAGAAGCGATAGATGCTTTTGTAGCAGGAATGGATTTTGTTATATGCATTTATGCCTTGTATTTGAGTAATAATACGTTATTAGCAATGTTTTCATGCCTATATGTGTATACTGCCTTATCCCTAATTCATTTGTTTATATTTAGCATGTTTACAAACCTTCTCAGGGAAAAGCACATGTTGCTTCCATCAAATCTTTTGGGCTAATGTTTATCTAAATTTTGATTGGCTATTTATACGGAAGTTAACCTTTTGGGTGTCGCTAATATCAGTCAAAGTTCATACCCTTCGGGTGCATCCACTAAGATTCTAAGTTGAATTTTCTATTGTTTCCAAAAAGTATAAAAACCCATGTAACTGCTAGTTTAGTGGGGAATCTTGAAAAGCATTGATTTGCTGTAAGTTCTCTCACTTTTATAGAGGGTTATTAGGTATTTAACAGGTTGCACCCTTAGAAATTATGTTAAAATATTATTAGGTATTTGTACAAAATTGTCGTCGTCTATAGCTCCTGTTAAATTTATTAGGCCATAAAACTAAAAGTTAGGAGTTAGGTTTTCAATAAATAAATGTAAATAAGGGGTTTTAATTTCCCTAGGCCTTTTCCCCCGGCTAGGTTGGGCTAGCGTTTCCGTACGCTAGGTTGGGGGGTGATTTTTGCTGGGTTTCAGAATTAGGGTTTATTTTATTTACAAGGCAGAAATTTACAGTTGTTATTTTTTTATACCATTTTTTTTGTTTGTCTATACAAAGGTTAAATAAATTTTGTTGTTTATTGAAACTGGTGTTTTCATTACAATTGACAAGAGGTGTTGAAATAAGGTACAAACAGGCTCGGAAATGAGTCTCAAATCAAAATAAGAACCTGGGAAATAATTTTTACAGTTGTTATTTTTTTTATACCATTTTTTGTTTGTCTATACAAAGGTTAAATAAATTTTGTTGTTTATTGAAACTGGTGTTTTCATTACAATTGACAAGAGGTGTTGAAGTAAGGTACAAACAGGCTCGGAAATAAGACCAAGCAGAATCTCAAATCAAAATAAGAACCTGGGAAATAATTCAATATGAAAATATAGGAGAGTGTTGAAAATATTCTAGAACCACTAATGAAAATGGTGTTCTGTCGACATTACTCCTACAGTGTATTACAGAAATATGGTGCCGTGACCAGGATTTGAGCCCACTGTATTTGGCTTTTCGTGCAAAATTTCATTTTTGGGTTATTAGTAAAACCATTTGTGTATTTCACGCCCACGCTTATTTCAGTGTCATCTGTTTTGTTATAATCTGTTTCAATAAACTACCCGTTTTTGGAGTCAAAATGTCTCATTTTTCGCATTTAAAAGGATTAGTAAAACCCGAAGATTTTTGTAGAGAACCCGAGGGTCAATCAAAGCAATATTCTGACGATTCAGACATGTTATGGGGAAGTCCACGTGTTTCTAGTCGTACAGGTAAAAGTGCTGAGTCGGATCTAGATCGTGCGGCATGCGCTTCTCAAGCTAGCGAGGGTTATATCGCACCTGTTTACACAATGCCTCAGACACAAACAATAGACAAAACTCAGTCATTGTTATTTAAAAATAGCCACAGTCCATTCACAGGTGACCTTGCCAATTAAGGTTGTTTGTTACAATATGACATAGAGTCCCCTGAACCAAAACCAACTTGCGATACAATCAAAACAAAGAGTGGTTTGAGTGTACCTGATACAGAAAAATTTAGAGCAGATGTTAGAAAAGAACTTGGAGAAATGTTTCCTGAACTTTCAGAATTTTCGGAACATGACAGGTTGGCCAATGACTTACTTGGTCTTTTCGTATTATGTCAGCAGGCTCTATACACTTTGGAAGTATTGGAAAAGGCTGGGTAGAAATACATGGACTTCCTGTCTTACGGTTTGTGTCTGGCATTCTGTTTTAATTGCAGGAACGCAATGAACAGTTTTACCGCGAGAAATATACTCGTCCACACCGTGCTATACCTGAAAAGGGCTGAGTATGCAATGGTCTCAAAATGGTTATTTTTTCAGTCACTTTAACCTGTATTACCATTTGCTTTTGATTGCCGAACACCCGTGAAAACCTTAACTTGGCAGCAATTTGAATCTTGATTCTATCTTAGTCCAATCTGTCATTGTGCTTCATATTGACACTTAAATACACAGATAATTTGTAGACGATTGTTTTCTTCATAAATAAAAAGAAAACACCTCTATTTAAAAGTTTAAAACTCTTTTATTCTAATGATGATATGATACATATATATTATTATTACAGTTACTTATCAGATGGGTCGAGTTGACAGGCACAGATCATCAGATGTTATGATCCGTGTCTGTAAACGAGACATGTTTTTCAATATTGACACTTAAATTTATAATCATTGTTACTTGTATAGACAATGACTATAATTATGTATATTGTATACACAATGTCAGACTAGGGAATAATATTTGAATTCGCACATTATTCTTTACTTTTATCAAAAATTAGGTACCAATATCCTTTGGCCTCATTATATTCCCAGGGTAGGTACTTTCTGTCTTGCTATTTCCCATTCCATTCGAAATTACAATTTGGTCAAATGAAGTCTTTAGTGTACTCATTAGACTTTTTGTTGTGTTCATGTGATGAAATTAGCCAACGGCAGAGTTGAAGTGAAAGTTGCAGCAAGTATGACTTTAAGGGAAGGTCCTGTATGATCCAATCTCAAGGCTCTATGACATCAGGTGTAATGAATCATGCGCAATGTAGTTTTAAGCAGTTGATTTTCGTAAAATCATATAAAATTTCAAGAAAAGATTTCAAATTGGCAAAAAGTTCTTCGGAATTTTGGAGTATCCAGATCTGATTCCCACATTTCAGTTCTGCAGTTCCACAAAAAAGAAATGCTTTAGTCAAAAGTCGTTCATTATACATATCAAATTCAATTCTATTTGTTTCTTTTGAGTGAACACAACAGGAAAAAAAAATAAATGGATTTTCTAGGGACAGTGGACCTTCAAATTCAGATAATTCCTTGGTATACTAGTATATCTTCAATACCATCATCCTGTTTTTTTCTTTCTTGAAAATCTAGACTGAAAAGCTTTCAATATCCTGGATCTTTGCATGATTTTTTTCAGCTTTTCTGCCAAGGACATTTTTATAAAATAGTAATTGTTTTTGACACCATGGACGTTCTTCCAATGTTTTCGGGTGGGCAGACTTTGTTTACTTCGTTAATATTTGTCACACAATTCTTGCAAAAAACTAGAGCCGAGCTCGTTGCAAAGCAACGAGTAGGTCTTCCGTTGGAGCTGTGGACAGGAAGTACAGACCTTGTGTCAAGGTCACTGCACTTTCTTATGTCAACAACCTCTCTTCCTAGCATGAGTCTCCAGTAAAATTTAATTACAAAGTTATGCTGAAACATTTTTTCTTTGTCAGTGACCTTGATTTACCAGAAAGACATTTGATCAGGGTCATGACAAAATCTCCGATCATAAGTAATCTATGTTTCAAGTAAGAGCCTCAATTGATTTTCATTTACTAATTCAAAGCGTAGTACAGAAAGTATTCTCCCTTTCAGTGACCTTGATCTTAACAGAATAAACCTGGCTCTGTGTCAAGAGCCCGCGTGGTGCAGTGGTTAGAGCATCTGCTCTAGAGTCGCGAAGTAGGAGTCAATCCTTACGTCGCGGGTTCGAATCCCAATTTGGGACGTGGAGACCGGTCCTTCGGATGAGACCGTATAAACCGAGGCCCCGTGTCGCAGTAGGTGCTTGCACGAAAAAGATCCCTCACTGCTGAAAGGCCCTGAGTGCCGAGCACAGGACAAAATTTGTAGCCCTCCAACGGCAAGTAGTGGCGTCTCCATATGAGTGAAAAATTCTCGTGAGGGACGTTAAACAACATACAATAAATCTGTGTCAAGACAAACACCTTTTAGTGATTAGAAGTTCATAACCCTGACAGGAATTTCTTAGGACTTTTCTGTCATTGGCCGATGAAGATGTTTGAAATGTGCATTATCTCGTTCCAGTCAGAAAAACAACATTGAGGTATTTTAAAACATCATTAGAAAATTATGATCAGTCAGAACTAAAAATTGCAGATTTTATTCACCGTCTTTCTCTCCAAACCCTGATCTTGGGAACTTTTCTTGTAATCCATTGAGCTTTGAGAGATAGTCTCCTGTATAGCATAATGAATGGAAATATTAGATCTTTTACTAAGGTTGACATTATTTCCATTTGTTCTTTTCACATTTTCATTTACATGTATTATTTTGGCTTTTTTGTGGCATTGATGCCAGTAAAACAAATTCACATATTTGTCAATATGTAAATGACGCAGAGAGAAAAAACGAATTGCAGAATGAAAGTAATAGAAATTCAAAGTCACCAAGACTCTTTTGTTTGCAACCAACGACATAAATCCAAACAATGAACTACTGTATAATTATGGAGATACCAAGCAAAATTTGTGGTGGAGAAATAAGGTACTGTTATTTTATATAGTTTGCGGGGTTACTCACAAGAAATAAAGAATCTACAGCAGTTCTATTGGTGGGGGATATTGTGTGGATTGTAATGTTCATAATTCTTTTTTTTATGGTAATGGTGTTTTGTTTTGTTTTTCCAATGTAGATTTGATATTATGAATTTTCCTTGGGATGTGGAAAGTTTTTTCAGGCCCAAAATATTGTTTGTTTACCATAACATGATAATAAAAAGGCATCAACAGATAGACTTGGTTTTATCTGATTTCTTCGTTTTGTTTTTTAAATCTTAAGATTTAAATACATTTTTTGTTAGATAGTTGAAATCTTTTTATGAACAAATACATGACATATCCATGTTATCTCTAAGAAAAATATGTAGACATGGAATATGATGATTTTTGATAATGAAGGAAAAATTGTGGCCTTAGTTTTGGATTACTTGATTAACGTATATGAACATCCTACCGTATACAGCAGGTGTGGCACGATAAAGATCCCTCCCTGTTCAAAGGCCGTAAGTGCCGAGCATAGGCCGAAATTTTGCAGCTCTTCACCGGCAATGGTGACGTCTCAGTGAAATATTCTTTAAATCTTTAAAAATCTTTTTGTCAAGAACCACTGGGCCTGGAAAGCTGAAACTGATGTGGAAGCATTCTCGGGTAGTGTAGATATTAAATTTTTAAATCATGACCCCTGGTGGAAGGGCGGGGCCACAATATTGAATTCCAAGTCTTACATAGAAATATATAGAGCATATCTTTAAAAATCTTCTTCTGAAGAACCACTGGGCCAGGAAAGCTGAAACTTATGTGAAAGCATCCTCGGGTAGTGTAGATATTAAATTATTAAAATCATGACCTGCAGGGGTAGGGTGGGGCCACAATTGGGAATCCAAGTTTTACAGAGAAATATATAGAACAAATCTTAAAAAATCTTCTTCTCAAGAACCACTGGGCCAGGAAAGCTGTAACTTATGTGGAAGCATCCTGGAGTAGTGTAGGTATTAAATTATATAGGTACATGTATAGCAAGAGGGGAAATCTGGTAAAGAACTGCATCACCCAAGTTACTCAGGTGAGCGATGTGGCCCATGGGTCTCTTGTTTGTCTATAAAATGTCAAAAGTACGACACCGTAACCTAATGTTTAGTACATGATTTCCGAAAACCCAAGATACATCAACTTACAAAGTTTGATTATTCTAAGCCAAGAAGTACCTGAAATATTCAAAAGTAGGTCAATGTGACCTACTTTTGGTTGTCATTCTCTGAAAACCCAAGATGCATCAACTAAGAAGGTTTGATGATTTTTCACCAGTAAATACCAGAGATACTAGAATAAAGCAATAATATATCAAAAGTAGGCCACCGTGACCTAATTTTTGATCGACATTCTCTGAAAACCCCTGGTTCATCAACTAACAAAGTTTGATGATTCAAAGCCAATAGATACCAGAGATACTCAAATAAAGCAATAAAATGTCAAAAGTACGTCACCGTGACTTACTTTTTAGATTTCATTCTCCGAAAACCCAAAATGCATCAACTGACAAAGTTTGATGATTCTAAGCCAATGAGTACCGGAAATACTTAAATAAAGCCATAAATTGTCAAAAGTAGGTCACAGTGACCTACTTTTTGCTCGTCACTCTTCGAAAACTCAAGATTCATCAATGCACAAAGTTTGATGATTCTAAGCCAATAAATACCCAAGTTACTTAAATATAGCCATAAAATGTCAAAAATAGGTCACTGTGACCTTAAGACCACGCCCTTTGCCCCAGGGTCATGCCTTGAACAATTGTTAATCTTCAACATATCCCAACCCTTGTATATGTAAGTTTGGTGAAAATCTGTCTGGTGGTTCTAGAGAAGAAGATATTTTAGCAACCAGTTTTTTGGGGTTTTGTTTTCCTGATTATCTCTCCCCTTGTTTAAGGGTCCCAATCCCTATTTTACTGCATTACATCAACATTATCTTCTGCCATTGCTTTTTCTACGTTTCTGTTGGATGACTTTACATTTTGAACTATTGCATTTCTCTGACTTTCAGGGGGGGTAATTTTTGCCTCGATGTTCTGGCTCCATTGGCCACTGAACTCTATTCCTACCTTTTCTTCAATAACAGGTTGTATGATGTTGACAACACTTTTCATCATGTTAATTCCCTTTTTATGTTTTAATGTAGGGCTTTTTGATTTTTGAAACTTTGAGATGACATGTTCTGCTAAATTGATGCATGATTGGTTTACTTTCTGTTGCTCTCCAAGGAAAGATGTATGGAGCTCACAGTAACTTGTGTGGAAATTGGCACAGCTGTCACAGTTTAGGAGAGTGTGCGGCTTCTTTTCTTTTTCAGGGAGATCTTGCCATGTTTGATATGAGAAGTGATTTATAAAAGTTTCCCTTTCTTTGTTTTTGTTGTTATTTTTGAAATTTTGAGGCCGAGTCAGCAAATCTTGCACCCTCCGTAAATTTAGCCTAAATGTTGAATAAGGCATGTGAAGTGCAGGGAAATTTGAGACCAGAGATATATACTTACTGTGTCTGTGCTGGTCAGAAAAGTTGGTAACAATTTTGGTTTTGTTGGATAGACTGTTGATTTGTCATTTTGTAACCAGTCCAAAACAGTTTTGTCCTTGGAGGTGCGTGCTTGAAAGACTTTTGAAAAGTAATTCATTTTTTATATTTCAATTTTTTGAAAATGATTGTCCACTAGATAGAACTCTGTTAAGAATTTACCCATGCTGTAATTTTGAAGACGACACTGCTGAATGTTGAAATTTATACTCATGGACTCAACAACCTTGAAACTGGATTACAGGATGTTTTTGATGTGAAGGGGAAGTCCAGCAGTAAATAACATTAAATTTTTTTTTAAAATTGAATGTACAATTAATTATTTTTTTTTTGACAACACTAATTTTTTTTTTTTATTATTTTTTTTTTGTTTAACCAAGTAAAAATTATTGAATGTACGTGATAATTCCATTGCTTGTTTTCTAATTCATTTTGCAAAAATAAATGTACAAAAAAATATGTATACATATTTACAGGGTGAGGGGAGGCAATATTCATTTTACAAGTCCTGTTATTATTGAAGTTTAATGCTTATGTTTGCTAGTGTTTACATAATGGTTAATGATATTCTGTATACTATGTTATTTTGTTCATCTGATAAATCTGATCAAGTTGATAACTTGATTTAAGCACCGACTGTTATTTCCTAGTTTTAAATATATATAATACACAGTAGTGCCCCCCCCCCCCCTCTAACTTACAGAAATTGAATAATGTACAAATTCATTAAATTATTTCTGTTGTGATTTATTATTTCTGTTTGTTTTTCTTGATATTGATTTACTAGAAAAATGATGAAAACATGAAAATGCTTTATTTCTGTAAACAACAAAGTAGAACAGAGTAAACACGGGTGAACTCTTGCAGAAGCATCGTATCATCTTGGACGTATACATCTGAAAAATAAAACAAAAATAACAAATAAAAAATTGCTTAGATAAAATTTTGATGAAATAGTATAGGAGATATTACATAATTAGAGGAATATATCAAATCGTAATATTTTCGACGGTACTTGGAGGATTTAGAGTTATCTCCCTTTTCAGGGTTACTTGTGCGTTTGAATTGTGTATTGAATTGTTAAACGCCCGTAATGAATATATGAAATGAAAAAGTTCAAGGGCAAGGCGATTATGAATATTATTAAACCTGGTACCATTTACTTCTATTTAAAGTGTAGTTAATGAAAAATGATGCTCATTTGTTGAGAATTAAAAGTTTGCCTTGTTAAATTCTCCAAAAAGTACAGAAATGCGCTATTTTTCCTGATTTTTTTGTAATTACTTGTAATATTAAAAAACATCGAAAATTTTAACTAAATGAGCATTGGTTTTCATATTTTATTGGTGATTATCGATAAATAGAACTGTATATAATACTTTACATTTTTCGCCTTGCCCTTGAACTTTTTGACTAAAGTTACATGTAGCTTTCACGATTTTTCTGTAAAAGGCACCCACGTGACGTGTAAAAGTCACGTGACAGTCAGATAAAAATACTGCAAAGTTTGGATGACCCATATGTTCTTACAACATATAAAGCATATTGGAAAAATGCCTGTTTCAGGGAAAACACGTAGAGGAATGCTCAGTGGTATTTTTAATTGCTGATTTAAGCTAAATGTTGCCTTAACTGTCCTGCGAATGCTCTTTAATTTAAATTCAAACTGAATATTAGCATTATCTTATTAATAATATAAGCCAATTTAATATATTTAACAATTTTTTGATCGATGGTGTCACTGTCATAGATATAATGGGATTCTATTATCATTTTCCAATTACACAAAACATTTTAGATCAATTAGAATACAGGACTTAGTGTGAGGATGTCTTATAAAGTGTGGTTTATTTGATCAGAAATCAGTGTCTTATAAATCCTTATAACGCTTACGTAAACATTCGTTATTAATATTGCATGAAATAATTGTATTGAATATATTTTGTTTAAATTAACGCAGTTTCTATAACAAAACATATGCTGTTTTCTTTTAAAAGGGGGGGGGGATAATATTCCTGATTAATTTTGCATTGTTAATTTAGATACCTGAAGCTATCCTATCACACACAAATTAGTAATTTTTAAAATTATTAATAAGTCTTTGAAAAAGAATATTATCAGCATGTAAAATAAACGACTAAAATACCCCCCCCCCCTTTTTTTTCCACTTTCGTTGCAAGTTAAAAAGAATTTGACTTGAGAAAACTCTACGACTGGGCGAAAAGTATGAGGAGGGATGTCTCTTTTATAAAAGATAACTTTCAGCCGTAGGGTATGCCGGTCCATTAAACTCGAAAACTAAGCGTCTTTTTCTAGGATTGTCACTCCACTATTACCTAAGGTCCCCGTGGCAGGGTCTGCAAGAAAGAGTTGGTATTTTCCTGCTTCGTCGGAGACATAGAATCCGCCGTACGTTTCATACAGCGTTGTACCATTCTGGACAGTGATGGACACATACAGGGATGGGTTCTTTCCCTTTGTTAATAGATGGGTAACATCATTACCTGTAGTAAATTCATCCGAAAAGTTCATCGAAAACAATTAATTCTTTTAAAAATATGAATCTACCGTAATGAATAAAACAAACTATTTTCCATATATAGCTGTAGACAATAATGCTAAATTCGGTCTCATAAGAATACACCGCTAAATGATATTCTTCTTTTATCTTTTTTAATTATTTGAGATATAAATGAAACACAATATCTCAATATCGTAGAACATTCAATACCTAGTCTTAAATTTAGATCTTTTTTACGTTTTATAACTTTTTACCTGCCACAAATATTTTTTTTTATCTTCAAACTTTGAAGAGATAAAAAATTCTTATTTGAAAGCGATTCACACTTACCAATCCAGAAATTTTGTTCCGGTGAACCAAAACCATTCTTATAATCCGCCCAGTTCCAATGAAAGTTCACGGATCCGTTTGCGCGTTTCTGAATGACCTTTGAAAATTAACATTCAGAACCATTCAATTTATTGCTTCGAACATTCATAGGAACCATGTGTTATGATATAAACCACAATACAATCTTACAATCCTTAAAACAACCAAACAAGGTGTGTTATGGTCAGTACTTTTAATTCTAAAGTAAACGACCTACCGTCGATCCCCCGCCCATTGTGATCAGTGTATCGTTGGGGTATATATCATATACCCCTGTGATGTTTTCTCCGTTTTCTTGAAGATCTTTACAATCTTTAGGCATGAAAAAAAATCTGAAAAAAGCATTAATAATACCAGAAATGCAGAAACATACAATGCATATGTACAAGAAGTGCAGAAACATACAATGCATATGTACAAGAAGTGAGAGGATATATAACGCTTGCATGCATATGATATATGAGTGTTCATTGTTGAAGCTAAAATGTATACTACATGTGCAATATATAGAAATTGCGTGTAGTTGAGGTTTCATTGCAAATTTTAACCCCAATTTTATTAAGAAGGATGTGCATTTCCTCAGCTAATCTTATTAATTCACCACCAGTGCTGCTTGGGAGGACTTCGAGAGTAAAGCCACTACTTCATACGTTCTTTGGTGCCACTGCGTTGCATCTCATTTAAAAAGGGAAAAAGATATACATTGAAGACTAGGACACTTTTTCAAGCGGGGGACAAACATCCCTCGTCTAGCTCGATCTAGTTCTTCTACAATGCGAGAAATTAAAAAAATAAGGTATCATTTTTAAACACATATCGGGATATAAATACGGGTTGGTCACGAGATTAAATTCCATAAACCCGGCTAAAAATGTTGCAGTTACGAAAGACCACTTGTACCTTTTGGGTACCAGAATATGGAAGTTTATATATGCAATATAACACCATAGCCATAGTATATATTTCATTTACCCAAGAGCACTGCATACAGCTATTATTTTTTTTTTTTATTTTGAATAATGAAGGCACCTTCAACCATTGAATAGGCAACACAAACGTACGAAGTTCAGACTTCTTTTTTAACAGTTTAGACTCACTTGATGAAATAGAGTCCTCGTTGTTATGGTTATTTTGCATGCTTCATTTGACAATTTCTTCTGCAACACAATGTATATGTTTTTTTTTCAGTGATAACACTAGTCTGCTCTCCATCACTGGACAGAAAGTTTAGGCCGCAGCCTCAAATCGTGCTAGTGGTTAGCTATTATACGAGGGGTCAGTCTCCAAGTCTTCCTCATCACTCTGACCGTGAAGGTGGTTAACACGTTGTACGTAATGTTGATTATCAATGATAGAGTCCTCATTTATTTCTTTAATACGATCAGACATTGGTTAAATTAGAGCACCGCTTGTCGTGCACCCTATAGTGATCAGTCTTTCCTTCCGTCCAAAATCTCTTTTCTGGAGCATATCTTCTCTCTCATTGGCCCAATCTGGCTTATACTTTACCCAGAGTGCCTTTGGGTAAGCTGTGTACAGTGACCTTCATCCATGTTTCTAGGTCAAAGGTCAAGGTCATAGCAGAATTATATTAACCAGGAAACCTTTTTATGTAGAAGGAGTCTAATTTCTCAGTATAATGTCGCGAAAAGATCAGGTCAGAATTAAGTGCAGGTTTGGACTCCAAAGTGGCATATTGCCGTTCTCCTTTTACCATTCTTGGAAACAAAACAAACCATTTCTCATAACGAACGTTTTTAGTCACCAGCCGGTGTTTTTTTTTTTTTTTTTTTTGGTTTTTTTTTGTAAGACGTTTTTGGGTGTGATCGGAATTAGTGTTCCAAACACTACAGTATCGATAGAAAATGAGTTTTTCGCCTTTTGAAGGTTTCTTCATTTTTTCGTATTCTGGATGACAAAATAAACATTAGATATGACGCCTGATGGATATGTTTGATTGAATTTAAGACAAACTATTAGGTAATTTACGTCTCAAAAGGTCTTGTGAAGGCACACCATTTAAAAAAGGATGGACAGAATTGTCTTAAATAAAATTAGTCTTTGTATCTACCGGGAACGTTTCTGTTGTCTTTGACAATGTCGATGTGCTTTCCTTGCGCTGTATCGAAAGTACTGGGACTTGGTCAGGATCTCCATTGAAGAAAGTTAGTTTAAGTCTGTATAGATTCATCAAATTATTAATTTCGGATAAAACTACTATACTTTGTGCACCTTTTCAGAACTACAATGGTTTGGTAAAGGTTCTTCTTCAAACTTATCTCCAACGTCTGACATTTCTAAAACAATAGTACTTTACATTTAAAACGAGTTACTCTTATATATAAATTCGTGGACATTTTAATGTTCCTTATGCTTGTTGGGTTTTTTATTTATTATACAGACGTAAACCAGTTAAATGAAATAAATATTCTTTAGAATTGATTGATTGATTGTATGCTGTTTAACGTCCCTCTCCAGAATATTTCACTGATATGGAGACGTCACCATTGCCGGTGAAGGGCTGCAAATTTAGGCCTATGCTCGGCACTCAGGGCCTTTGAGCAGGGAGGGATCTTTATCGTGCCACACCTGCTGTGACACGGGGCCTCTGTTTATACGGCCTCATCCGAAGGACCGCCCCATTGAGTCGCCTTTTACGACAAGCAAGGGGGTACTGAGGACCTATTCTTACCCGGATCCCCACGGGGCAATTCTTTAGAAAAAACAACAACAAAATATGAGAAAACAACAACAAAATATGTTCATTTATGTATTAAATACTTTTACCTTGTTTGGACGGGACGTTAAACAATATACAATCAATCATTGGAAATGTCCATCAAAGCCGTATGAAAGAAATCAAAATTTCCCTTCAAAAGCAAAGATCTCCTAGTAGTAAGGGGGACAGAGAACAGTCAGTCTACAGTCAGGATGACGTCATGGGTTTTTCCCATAAAGGTCATATGAGGTCACAGTCAAGGGTGGAGTCTACAGTCAATGACGTCATGGGTTACTTTAGTGCAAAGAGTGAGTCTACAGTCAAGTATAAACTGTCTTTTTATTTGTTCAAAATATTCACAAGTGTGTTCAATTTATGAACTTTTGTATGTAACCAGATTTTAGAATTTAAAATAAACTTTATATATGTTATGTTGTATTTGATAATGATTGTACATTCAATCTTAAATGATATTCTTTTTCTTTTCTTTTTTGTGGGGTGGGGTTAAAAATAATTTAGAAAAGTTAAAGGGATAATGATTTTGTCGTTCAAGTATAACAAAATTTTATTGTTTGAGTTTGATGAATGATTGTTTTTCTGATGCAAGAAATGACTGAATACTTACTTGAGTGTTTGACATTTTAACTGAACTTCAGTGTCGTAATTAAAGAGTGACCTCACTAAACCCTAGAGTTTTATAAAGACCAGAAAATCTATCTTATCCTGTTACTATGGGTAGAACTGTTTTGAATGTAAAACTTTGTAAAAAAAATTATATGATAGAAAATGTTATTAAACTGTTACTTACTTATTCAGTTGACTTGTATCTTCAAATTGTGCACGGAATATAAAAAAATTGCCGTTTTTATAGCAGAGAGAAGGTCCCGAAAGTGTGATTCATAGCATGATCCTTCAACTGTTGCTATGGGAACTAGAGTGACCCTGCTGGTAAACATTTATAGTATCACCCTTCAACTGTTGCTATGCGAACTAAGGTGACCCTGATAGTAGATATTTATAGTATCATTCTTCAACTGTTGCTATGTGAACTAAGGTGACCCTGATAGTAGATATTTATAGTATCATTCTTCGACTATTGCTATGTGAACTAAGGTGACTTTAATAGCACAACCATTGAGTCAAGAAAGGTGTTTTCATAGTAATTTCCTTTGAGTGTTACTATGCAAAGGTGACCCTGAGACATGTTGGGAAAATCCCATGACGTCATTGACTGTAGACTCCTTGACTGTAGACTCACTCTTTGCACTAAGGTAACCCATGACGTCCTTGACTGTAGACTCACTCTTTGCACTAAGGTAACCCATGACGTCATTGACTGTAGACTCCACCCTTGACCTCTATGACCTTTATGGGAAAAACCCATGACGTCATCCTGACTGTAAAGTGACTGTTCTCTGTCTCCCTTACTACTAGGAGGAGTAGCATTTTGAAACAATTTTACAGACATTTCTATTTTTAGTAACCACGGCAACACCGTTCATCGAAATCAAAAACCGATATACAGAATTATGTATCTTAGTGTATTCTACTTGTGTGCCAAGTTATATTGAAATCTGACCAAAACTGTAGGAGGAGTAGCATTTTGAATCAATTTTACAGATATTTCTATTTTTAGTAACTACGACAACACCATTCATCGAAATCAAAAACCGATACACAGAATTATGTATCTTAGTGTATTCTACTTGTTTGCCAAGTTATACTGAAATCAGACCAAAACTGTAGGAGGAGTAGCATTTTGAAAGAATTTCACAGAAATTTCTATTTTTAGTAACCACGGCAACACCGTTCATCGAAATCAAAAACCGATACACAGAATTATGTTACTTAGCGTATTTTACTTGTGTGCCAAGTTATACTGAAATCAGACCAAAACTGTAGGAGTAGCATTTTGAAAGAATTTCGCAGAAATTTCTATTTTTAGTAACCATGGCAACACCGTTCATCAAAATCAAAAACCAATATACAGAATTATGTATCTTAGTGTATTCTACTTGTTTGCCAACTTATACTGAAATCAGATCAAAACTGTAGGAGGAGTAGCATTTTGAAAGAATTTCACAGAAATTTCTATTTTTAGTAACCACGGCAACACCGTTCAT
>PRKT01000024.1:26197-56632 GCA_003671525.1 Saccostrea glomerata
ATCAAAACTGTAGGAGGAGTAGCATTTTGAAAGAATTTCACAGAAATTTCTATTTTTAGTAACCACGGCAACACCGTTCATTGAAATCAAAAACCGATACACAGAATTACGTATCTTAGTGTATTCAACTTGTTTGCCAACTTATACTGAAATCAGATCGAAACTGTAGGAGGAGTAGCATTTTGAAACAATTTTACAGAAAATTCTATTTTTAGTAACCACGGCAACACCGTTCATCGAAATCAAAAACCGATAAACAGAATTATGTATCTTAGTGTAGTCTACTTGTGTGCCAAGTTATACTGAAATCAGACCAAAACTGTAGGAGGAGTAGCATTTTGATTGATTGATTGATTGATTGATTGTATATTGTTTAACGTTATAGTATTTCCTGTATCTACATAATAAGACTGTGATGGCGGAATAAACAGGCAAATACTATGATATAAATCCGCACTTTTATTGCGTTAGTGGTCGCCAATAATATGTGACAATAAGTGACTTACAGAGGATTGGTAAACACGTCTGAACGGGTCGACAATCAGCAATCAGAGAGAGAATTACGTCATCCGCATCAGTGCTGGACACGTGATCGGAGGATACTAGGGAATTCGTCCCCAGCTCCTCCAGGACCACTACACTCCTCCCCATTTTGTAAGAGGGCGTCCCAGCCCGTAAAGTACATACAATGGGACAAACTATAATATACAAATAATAGTAATAATTAACACCTAGCAGGGCCTATCTTACATACATACACATGCATTCACACAATAATAAAACTTTAAACATTAATGTCTCTATAATAATAAAAATCACAGATTTAACAGTTCCTATCACACAGTCACTCATCCTCCGCGTCGTCTCGGAACACCACGAGGTCCATCGTTGTTAACATCCACCAAGTGGTCCATCGTTGATACATCTGGATAGGCTCTGCTTAGTACATCAAAGGCGACATCTATAGTGCGGCTGGTTCCGGCCATCAAGACTATCTGCTCCCGATGCAGGCAAACTCAGGTAAGTACATCCGGGCATCACTTCCCGGCTACAGCGTAAGTATTTATAACGACCCCCTCAACTGAGGCCCAAAGAACACCCTGAAGTTCCTAAAAACCAGGCCCGCTAGCAAAGGTCGCGGGGGCGTTACACAGACCAAACCCCATTCTAGTGAATTCAAATAGCCCATATTTTGTGATAAAGGCAGTCTTTTTCCGGTCTTCCGGAGCTATCTTAACCTGCCAGTAGGCCGCATTAGCGTCCAACTTGGAGAACCAGCGGTTTCCCGCTAGCGTATCCATGCACTCCTCGATGAGTGGCAGAGGGTACGTGTCCTTGACTGTCACCTTATTCAGGGCTCTGTAGTCCACGCACCAACGGACACTGCCATCCTTCTTCCGGACCAGCACTGGACGGACGCCCAGTCTGAGGAAGATGGCTGGATGACTGTTCTCTGTCCCCCTTACTACTTCTCCTGAAAAAACAAGAACTGGGAGAACAATTAAACCCAGGGAGATCTACTCATCGAGACGAGATGATATATCCTGGTGAGCCTGAGATAAAAGATACCACAGAGTCCAACACATCTGCATCATATTTCGATATTTATGCCCCCCTTCGAAGAAGGAAGGGCATATTGCTTTGCTGCTGTCTGTCGGTCGGTCTGTCGGTCCATTTAGTTTCCGTTCATTTTCTTCGCAACCGTTGCACATACTGAAATGAAATTTGGTATACAGATATATCAAATGAATATCTAGGTCAAGTTTTGTTTTGGGTATGATCGCAGCATTTTTGACAGAGTTATGCCCCTTGGACTTAGAAAAATTCCAATTATTTGCAGTTTCCGTTCATTTTCTTCGCAACCATTGCACGTAATGAGATGAGATTTAGTATACAGATTTATCTGATGATTATTTAGGCCAAGTTCTGTTTTGGGTATGATCGCACCATTTTTTAAAGAGTTATGCCCCTTGGACTAAGAAAAATTCCAATTATTTGCAGTTTCAGTTCATTTTCTTCGCAACCATTGCACGTACTGAGATGAAATTTAGTAAACAGATTTATCAGATGTATATCAAGTTCACGATTTGTTTTGGGTACGATCGAACCATTTTTGACAGAGTTATGCCCCTTGAACTTAGAAAAATTTCAATTAATTGCAGTTTCCATTCATTTTCTTTGCAACCATTGCACATGCTGACATGAAATTTAGTATACAGATTTATCAGATGAATATCTAGGTCAAGTTCTGTTTTGGGTACAAATATGCCATTTTTGACAGAGTTTTGCCCCTTGGACATGGAAAAATTCCAATTTGGGGGGAGGGGGGCATAAGTGTTTTACAAACATCTCTTGTTTACTTGAAAAAGACATTAAGGACATTGGCAAGTCACGGTTTTTCGGAGAAAAAGGGTTTATATCATGGCTTTTTTCTATTATAAAACTGTTAATGAGAGTGATCTCCCGTGTAGAATTCTCTACAAAATGAAAACCAACAAAGCGTATTTTACAAAGGTAAACAACACGCATGTGCTTCCTACAACAGATGTTCAACGGGTAGAATCATCTCTACAGCAAGACAGAAAAGCGATGATGGCTTTGTTGTACATTATATTCAGGGACAGGCAGTAAACAGTGTTCAGCAGGCTGTTATTTAATTTACCGTAGTTATACTGGACAAAGATGTGTCAATTGCTAGCAGTTCCTATAACTGCATAAGATCGTGCTAAGGAAGCACCCTTTAGTAACTGCAAACAAATATTAAAAACAAAGCCATACCGATGCTTTATGACAATTTGTTTCCAAGAAGGTAAATAACATAATTAACGGAAATAGTTTAGCAGTTTATGTATTCATACAAATTAGATGTTAAGGGAAGTAACTCTAAATTAAAGAACTGTGTTGGAAGATCTGTGTCATGTTTCTAAATTTATTATTTTCAGTCATTATATCTAGATATCATTCGAAACGAGGATACAATAATGTATATATTACATAAACATTCTGAAATAAATAGGTTTTGGAAAAATTTTATGGTAAAAAATTATGCAGGTACTTTTTATGAACATTTTACATAGGAAATGCATTGAGAACTGTTAAAAAGTTGATTTGACAAAATCTTAAAAGGGAGGGTGGCTTGGTGGGTTAAATGTTCCAGAATATAAAACGTTTAATACCATTACATCTGGTCAAGAATTCTTCAAAAATTCTATACTTAAGCCTGGAACGTTGCCAATGTCCTTAATGATAATCTAACAACCAAGCTATATGATATAACTTTTATATCGTCAACTTCCCTTACTTAGTCAGCAATATACCTTCATCACCTGCATACGGAGTATATTTATATCTCAGTTGATTTGATACGCAAGAGCATGCTCTGCGTATGAACAATTTCTTAAACGAGGTAAATTATTAACAAGCAAATCGATGAAACAAGAATATCAGCAGTCTCGTTTATAGTCATCATTTCGTAAGTTCCAATGAGTGAAAAATTCTCGAGAGGGACGTTAAACAATAAACAATCAATCAGTCAATCGTAAGTTCCATGGTCTTTACAATGACATTGTCAGCAAACACTATTTATGATTGAGTCAAATGCTGACTGACGTTTTTCATACTAATTGTTAGTCCATTATTTATACACTGGATTGACATCGTATATTGTTTTATGGACTATGAGATTGAATACTGTTCGTTATCTTCATATCTTTCTACTCACCATAACATTATTTACATTTATTTCAGATACATTTTTAAAAAATATTATCTGCAATAATTTGTAAAAAAAATTCTAATATGTGTACATAACATTTGGAAATTTAGTTTTTATCTATTATTTTTCATGGTAATATAAAAGAGTTGGAATATTTTAAAAACAGTTGGGCTGTTGGCGCCCGATTCCTATACTCTGGTATTGCCTTGGTATGATTGCTTTATTTTGAAATAAAAATCCAATATTTGTCGTAAAACTGTTTTTTAGGCAGCTCCATGGATATATTGGAAATCCTGGTCACTGATGAGGAGATGGAACAGCTGAAATAGGACAACGAAATAGATAGAGAGATGATTGACCTGTCCTGCTGAGGGATGCAACACATTCTTAAAACCATGAAGGAGACTCGATTACATTGGAGTCAGGTACACAGTCCGGAAATTTGTATTGTATTGTATTGTATTTGTTTACATTGAAATCAGGATTTTATCTAAATATCTAGGAATATATTCCTGTTATCTTGATTAAAAATGAATTACAAAGCAAAGAATGTTTTAATGCTGACTGCAAATAATCCTCTTTAAGGTATTTTAAAACCAAAATTTATGAAAAGTTTCTTTAAACTGCAAATAGTGCGTTTTCATCCCTATGACAGTCAGAGTTCTTAGAACATTAGTAGGGAACATCTTCCAAGTAGGAATCGGGTGCTTGAAGCAGCATCAACCCCTGAAAATACAAGAGACAACCAGACAACCAGACATTGTCAACTTTACTGGTACGGAACATAAAGTACTCATTATAGAGTTCGTCATGGACAATACAGGGGCTACCACTAAGCCAATTCTGATTCATAATAAAAGATAGCAAATCTTACCATTATTTTTCTGCTCTTCATGTTTGCCAGTAGTAGTTGGGAGACGGGGTTGGATGATCCAGATAAATGGACAGAAATTTCATCAATTTTCTTCGCCTACTCACTCTTCGTGTACTTAACATACGACTTTCAATAGGTTTCTTTTAAACACATCACAAACAGGTCTAAAAGCTGGCTTTCCTTCTTCCAAAATGGAGGACTTTATCTAAGTTAGTGCCAGTCGTACAAAATCTTTTCTTGGTCCACTCAAATCCTCACTCTGTTCCCCGTAGAAATTAATCTTTAAATGTTGACATAAATTATAACTCGGAATTTGTCCACTTATATAAAGTGTGTCGTCCAACAAATATGGAAGCTATTTCTCCTTCATTTATCTCTATCATTTATCAGCGATGTGCAGTTTGTGTTCAAACTAAAATTGTAAAATTTGACTTTAATCATACACATAATTGAAGTAATTTATCTTTGAATGAAGGATGTATTTAAATGTATTGTGAATGCTATCTTTTTGCACAAGAAAAGAGACTAGCATACGCTTGCTAGGGGGAAAAAAAAATAAAAACTGTATTATAGATTAAAATTGTATAATAGATTAACAAAACAGCTGGATTATTACCAGGGAATGAAATTCTGAAACGGGAAAAAGTCTTGGATTCCAGGTCACTAGGAAATCGCGCTACTGTCAGTTCCAGAAAAGGGAAAAACAAAGACGATGGAGGCTACAGAGAAAACTGACCAGGGCAACAAAAACTTCCGGAGCTGAAATTTGAGAAGGAAGAGCTTGTGTTTCTCCTTTACTCTGGAATCTTTTGCTGGATTTTTTTTCGTTCCCTTTCTTTTCTTCTTGCCTCACTTTGTTCATAGTTATTTGAGACTACTGTTCTTTCAAAGTTTCTCTGTTATAATTGTTGGATCTTAAAATAATCCATTTGAAGTCTGTTTTGTCTTCATTTTTCGAGTGTTCTGTTCTTGTTTTTTCTTCAATTGGGTGGTATTCTGAAGACATGATCAATACTACTTTGTAATGATTTAAATTTCTTTGGACTAAATATATGCTTCCTTTTTACGGCCGAATTTCTGGTTCTATAAATCGACCTGAGAACTTCAACCATGTCCAGATGTTTCCATTTTTTTGTATAGGAGTATACGTTGGTCTTAAGAAGATGTGCCATAGTAAATTATAGTGATGAAACGATTGTCACCGACGATCGATTGTCGATCGTTTTGGGTTGTTCGATTCCCATTATCGAAACTTGAAAGATATATCGGCTGTCAGGTTGAGATTGAAGATCACAATTTAACTATCTTAGAATGGTGTAGAAAGAATGCTGTATTTTTTCCACGACTCTCCATACTGGCCAAAAAATTTCTGGCTATTCCTGCTTCCCCTGTGTCATCCGAAAGGGTCTTAAGCCTTTGGGGACAAATTGTTTCTAAAAAACGATGCAGACTCAGCCACAACAACGTGGATCTGTTTATTTTCTAAACAAAAACGTTAAGTATTGGTAGTCTGGTAGATCATGTGCTTAGTGCTTACTTTACTAAATTACTACTTGTACATGTTCCACGGATCAGTGTTACTTGTTTAATGTCAGAGTTGGAAAAAATAATGTTCATCTAGTCAGTAGTCATTGTCAAACAGTTTAGAGTCAAAAATGTAAGAATAATCCACATTGAAAGTTTTTCTTAATTTCCAGTAATTATAAAGGACTCTAGTTCTTTATCTCAATTCTCTCCCTCTATTTGGAAATCTTTATATTGAGGGAGAGAAGTGTCACCTTTCTTTGCACATTCACATTGTTTTACTATTTCGATTTCTTGAATTAGAGCACAGTATTTTGTAAGAATTTGTTCCAATTCCTCATCCCAATTCTCTCCTTCTATTTCGGAGTCTTTATATAGAGGGAGAGAAGTTTTTCCCTTCTTTGTTATTAAACTGTCCCTTTCCAGCCACCCGTCGAGTCTTTTCTTATCCTGGCAACGGCGGTAATGTTCTGCACTTTCACCTCTTTTAATTTTGTGTGGAAAGTTATATTCACTTGTGAAGTCTTTTAAGTCTTTGGTCGAAAGATTTTTTTGGCATTTTATTAGGTGGCGAGGTAATCTTCTCCTTCGGACAACATGTGTTTTGTCATAGGGACAAATAACAAGATCGCTGCTATCCATATATTGAGCCATTTTTTCTTTTCAAAGAATATTCAGTAAATTCTAGTAGACTTCCTACAGGTAAAGTCCAGTAAGTAAATGAGAGAAATCTACAGGTGATCCTCGGTGAGATGCTACATTTTCATGAATGAATTTTAGTCCATGAAATCTATACCTATACAGGTAAATCACCCATGAACACTTTAAAACTTAATTCCTCTGAGGAGTTCCTAGCATGAAACAAAAGTATATACTATATAATTCCTAAGTTTATCCCCTCCCTCCCCCCTTTAAATTGAATCCGACGTTTATGAGAATAGCGAAGGGAATATTATAGAAGTTTGGAGTTGACCATGTTTGTCGGTACAAGAAAGATAACTCTTTAAAATATTTATTTTCTTTTTCCTGCAGGAGCAATGTATGGAAATTAAAAAGAGTTATCTTTCTTCTTCTATGCTCTTCTATAGCGTTAATAAGTCCTCTAAGGAGCTAGTCAGTAAACTTTTCTCTGAGCTAGAATATATAGCCTTAATAATACTTTATATATACACACAAGCTATTCAGTGTGTATTATATACTGTAGAAGAGGAAAACATTACGGTGTTTTTAATTTCACTATGTTCACGATTTAAGAATTTTCCGCGAACTTTTAACCATCGTGATTATTATTTCACGTCATTTCTACCTACAAACATTCTTAGTACGTGAATATTTACAAACGATTATCCGTGAAAATAAAACCACCGTGAAAGGTTACTTTCTAACAAACCGTGAAATTAAAGACGTCTACAGTATATAGATAAAAGAAAACTCCTCCAAGGAGTAGAGTCTATTAGAGGAGCAGGGTCTCCATAGGAACCCACTGTGTTAGATAAAAGCTTCAGACCTTCAGATATCCGGACGCCAGATATCCGGTTGCTTCAGTATCCGGACGATTTTTCATCGGAACAAAATTTTTAAATATTACTTTGTCTTGTTTAACTTGTGATTCAGATATCCGGATGCTTCACATATCCGGACAAATTGACTGGGAACCAAAGCGTCCGGATAAATGAGGGTCCACTGTATATAGAATTGGTACGAACCTACTGTCTGCTATATTTAGAAAAGGTATATAGGCTATATTTTTAAAGGGTATATAGAGAATATATAGAGTCTAATTTTAGAAAAAGTGATTTTGAAACGTGCTACTGTCTGCTATATTTAGAAAAGGTATATAGGCTATATTTAGAAAAGGTATTTAGAGAATCAAAAAAATGATTTCGAAACGTACATATACAACTACTCGCCCATTATTAATTTTTGTTGAAGCAGTGATAAACTTTCAGCTGTATTCTTCAGCAATGCTACTTCTGTAATAAAAAAGCTACAATTCTTCTAATTTTCGCTAGAATATTTTCCAGTCTTTTAACTCCAAGGCATTTTTGACTAGCTAAATTTCACGTATGTTTGTAACAGTTAATGTGAAGGTTTCCAAGGAGTTCACCTGCTTTCATCATATTGGCAGCATTGTCAGAGACAACTGGTGGAAGTTCATGAAAAGGGGGCAATTTCCATTCACTACAGAGAGGAAGTTCAAACACCACGAAAGGAAAAAAAGGCAGAAGAAATAGACAATGGACCAACGCCACGAAAGGTAAGAAAAACCAATGGGGAGAAAGCATCAACCAGTTCCAATAAAGATGGAAAGACCCAGCCCAAGCAAAAGATCGCCTATTCGGGAACCAGATTCGACAGGTAAAGCAAAAGTAAGGGGAGAATGTTTTGAAAAATTTGGAGACCTTGCACAAGCAACAATCCCTAAACCGTTCGAGTTGAAAGCTGTCAAGAAAAAGTACAGAGAAAAGGTAGCCAGAGATCTTCGCTATGAGAGAAAGGAGGCAAAGGCTGCTTAAGTAAAGGCAGTGGGGGGGCTGAAGACACTCATTCCAAGAAGTTTTCATGTTCCTGAAAAAGTTTCGAGAAGTAGGAAATTAGAAAAGAAATTGTTGGATAGGAAAATGGAAACGTTGTGGAATTATGAGCAAACAAGGCCCAGTCCAGATGTCCAGGAACAAGCTAGATAGAAACTAAGGAATGGCCCAATCTAGTGGTGAGGGAAACGGACGAAATGGGAAGGGGAGTATTCTCCGCGGAAAGGGAATTGGAGAGGGGTGTAGTGGTGATTGACTATAATGGGAATCACGTTTCGGCTGGTACCGGAAAACTAACTACGCGGTCATACGGAGATGACCCTGCTGGCAATTACCATTTATTTTATACGAACAAGGCCAACAAAAGTGACACATCAGCGATACCTTGCAAATGCCACCCGCACCTGGAAACAACAAAAGGACGCTTGATCGGTTCATTCCACATATTCCCACTTTTTGTAAATTAGGTAGAAAAAGGTAAGATTTTATGTGGGAATAGGTGGAATTTCTGTGTATAAAACAAATAATGAAGAATTTAAACATAGAGATACTGTATAAACGGTGAATAATGAACGCATGTTGGAATGTAGGATAGGTATATTTGCTTTTAAAATTATAAATCAGACGAGACGAGACTTTGTTCATTAATATTTGAAAAAAAAAAAGGCAAACATTACACTGCTTGGTAAGGCCTGCAACAAAGGAGGAAGTCTGAGTGAGTACTTTTACTGCAGGTTCTTCGTGCTGGTGTTGTGGCACTGACTGATGCAGCTGGTGACCGCCGTCTTTTACATTTACGGGGAGAAGGGGATGAAGTTAAAGATATAGAAAAGAAGTAGAAGGTTGTGGGGAGGATTAATTGAAAGCAGAATGTACTGTTACTTGGGTAGTTAGTTTAGTTGGGGAACAAGGTGGGGAGGAGGGTGGTGATGAATCGTCAGATACTTCTACAGTATTGGAAACAGAGGTGGGATCGGTTATAGAAAGATTGGCTGAATGGAATGTAGAAAAGGTGGAATGGGATGTAGAAGAGATGGAATGGGATGTAGAAGTTGGTGCACATTTCGAAGATATTGTTTGGGAAGTGCACGCTGAGTGCAAAGTATTAGGGGTCAAGTCGGATTTTACAGACTGTTTGAAGAAATAAATGAAACATTTTTTTTAAATTAAAGAAGTTTAATTCAATTTGAAATTAAAAAGACCTTGGTATTACACACAGTTAAATATGTTACCTCCTCACAGAAGGGCGTATTCCAGTAGCACATTTTGCCTTATTAATATTGCAACCTCACACTTAGTAGTAGTGTATAATTCTTTGGCCTGAAAATATAATATTAAATTTAATAAAGTTTTTCCCTTCCTTCTATCTAACATACTATCTATATCATAACACTTGATTTTTATTTTTAATCATTTACACGTATGTATATTGTATAATTTAACATAATAAGACATATGAAATTAATTATTTAGACCCAAATATGGAAAAATCCTGTCCGGCTCATAACTAGAAAACTATTAGACCTAGAGCTTTCAAACTTGGCAAAAGTATACATCTAAAGTAGAAGGTGTGTCGCGGCCCAATTCAAGGTCACTGTGACCTTTAATTAAAGTGATTTTTAAAAAAAAACTAAGTTTTATAAATTCTAAATTTCATAATCCTAAAAATTGTAAAAATATAGTTGTATCCTTATTAAAATATGTTAAATTAAGTAAAAACTTATTTTTTCATTATATACTTTACAGCAATCTGTAAGAAATGTTTATGCTTTGAGAGGAATTCAGTTTGTCCCATGGGCATAATTATCAAGCACTGGTTAAGAAGAATTTTGATAGCAGAAATTTGCATGTCAAATTAGAGAGAAATTAATGAGTTTATTGTCAGGAGCTAAAGAGCGTCTGTAGATCTGGTGCAGAGTTATCTTAATTTATCCCTTGGGAGTTGGGCAAAAAGAAATGGCCTCATAGTTGTTTGTGTTAATTAAGAGTTCTTGATGGCTAGTCCAAGATCTTTCAATTGGTATAATTAATTAAAACAAATTGATGTTTTAGTGTATGATGAAAACAAAATTAGTATTGTACAATATAATTAAATAATTATACATGTATGTTCATTGAAAAAAAAATTAATTTTCAATTTTTATATATTTGCAACAAATTGCAGTCATGCCTCACTTAAAATTTTATAGTCTGAAGAATAATTTATGTTTGATTTTTGACTGTAGCATTTCCATTATTTCATAAAATATGCAATAAACAATTTTAAGCTGCAGATGGATATTTGTTATGCTCTAACACAACCAGTTTGAAAGTATATGATGTTATTATTTGTTATAATCAATCCTTACACTGTAAGGTCTCTTAGAGATGTATGATAAGATATGGAAATTAGATAATTGAAATTTGTGTTAATCAAGGCTACCTGATTTTCTTTCATCTTAACCAATTCATGATTATTGAACAATATTTGACGGGCGTATCATGCTGTGGCGGGGCACTTTATTTAGTAAGTAGTATATACGAGGGTCATTCAAAAAATACGTAGACAATGTTCCTCATTATTAAATAATTTTTACAAAATTTAAGATCAACACACTTTTATATGTAAAAACATATATCTAATCGATGTGCAAAGTTTCATTCCATTTCATTGAATGGAACTCATGACAGCCAGTTTTAAAAGCAACATGTTTTATCGCCACGGAGCACGGTTAAGAACATTGTAACGTCAAAAACAACATCAAGAAATTTTTTTTCAAACTTACGCTGTTTTTATTCCATTTATACACGGCTTGAAGCGTCTTCTCAATAAATTAAAACGTATCAATAACACTTGACACCTAATTTGCTCTCAATTATTTGAGTAACTTTAGTTTCATTTTAAAATCTTTACCCGTGTTACTCTGCTTTTTAAAGTCCCACGCGCAACAGTAAAGCACACATCACGTTTTATGACGTTACTAACTTTTTTGACAAGATTTTGAACTAGAAACTGTTTCTGTGCAGACCTTCCATCGCCCGAATCAGAGTCCCCATTACTCAACGATTGTATTTTTCATTAAAAGAAATGCAGGGCTCATATTATGTATATTGCATGGTTCCTTCTGCATTTTCAGAGTTTATCTTAAAGATTTCCCGAACACAAAACACATTTTTAATGCTTCTCACTGCTCCGTGATGTCCTTCGAAGTCATGTTTTTTTGCTGTTTTTAATAAAGTCTATCTGTCTTCAGAAATTGATATCTTTTAAACTAAGCAAGGTATTTCATTACCTTTTAGCTTATGAAGTAATAAAACAAAACTAAGTTTAAGTATTTAAATCTTATTCTCTTAACACTGCCATTTATAAGATTAATTACTATCAACATTTAAAGTGTATAATCAGTAAATAACTCAATTTTGACCCTGCTCCGTGACCCCATTTTTGCCGTCTTAAATCTTCAATAATTGCGATAAATATAAAAATATACTCTAATTTTTTTACTCAAAATATTTGAATCTGTTGTTAAAATATGTGTACCAAGTTTGGTTGTAATATGACGTTCATTAAAAAAGTTATTAAAAAAGTCTACGAACTTTTTGAATGACCCTCGTAAATGTTCCAATAGTGTTAACTAAAATAATAATAATAATCATTCAAGCTCAATGAATAAAGAAAATAATTGTATTGATGTCGATTATAATTACGACGAAACGTATACATTAGGAGCAAATCTGGATCACCCTTTTTTGTGACCTTGAACTTTTGAGAAAATGTCATTATTAAGCGCGATTAAGAAAAACACGCAAGTTTGGAAAGAATCCAATTCTTTAGTTACACCAAGGAAAACTGGACACAGGCTCCTGACTAGTGCAGAAATAGTCGAAGAGAAGAGATTGGTCGCGTTGAAGAAACAAGAAAAAGAAAATAAAAAGCTAGAACGAGCATTGAAGAGTAAAAACCCAAAATAAAATGACTGTTGTTATTTTGTTGAATTAAATGAGTTTTGTTATTAATTAGCGTGATTTAAGTTTAAAACTAAAAAATGATTCGTTAATATCAAAATTTAATGTTTGGCACTAGAAAAAACAAGATTTAAATATAAACTGTATGTTTTGTTTATTTAGAAAATATCAATCATGTTATATCTGGACAACATGTAAATATCAGAATATAAAACATTGTTGATGGTTACAATGCAGAGTCAATAAACATTTTAATATCTTACCTGCTATTCGCTTCACTATATCACCAGAGACAGATGCTGTTATCCTCTCCTTGCGAATAGCATGCCACTTGGGACTTTCTCCTTGCAACCTCGTCATTTCCTCTAGTTGATGGCACTCCTCTTCTGTCATATATAAAGCTGACAAACTACCACTTTTCTTTTAATCTAGAATCTCATGCAGTTGTTGTTGCATAACGTTTTCAACAGGAAGGAGTGGAAACTCACCAACATCCAAATATTTAATACATAATGGATGACAGTTTTTGTTGCACAGTCCACTTTGTCATCTAAATTCACAACAGTAAGTAACAAAGAGGTCAACTGCCGCAACTCTGGAACTCTGTAATTAAGCCAGTTTGGACTAATGTTTTTTTAATTAAGGTTCAAGAAGTTTTTCAAAATGATGTCGAAACTGTTGATATTTACTTTGCAAATGACGGTCCATGTCCGCTGTTTTTGAATCGAACGAAAAGGAATCGTCAGCATTTATTATACCTTCCTGTCCAAATATGGTGGAAACGATGTGCCCCCTTTCCTTTGTGCTGCAACCTTCCTTGTCCTTGAGGTATCTACGAACGTTATTCTGTAGATGTTTGGTGCAGTTGGACAGGATCTGAGAACGCTTGACGAACAGCTTTCAATATGGCCTTCTCATCATTGCCGATTTTCAGACCAGTCGGGAATCCAAGTGACAGAAAAGAATGGGTGGACTGAACGCCCTATTTTGGATCTTTTTGCTACTCCTCTACTAAGCTGTAAATAAAGTGAATCCAAAATATATTATGAACAATAGAAAGAGCGACATATACTTGATTATATTAGGTGGAATATTTGTGCAAAAACAATGCCCTGTTGTCATGTATCGAAATATAAGTAACGATACATGAGTGTCGTCTTCCGGAATTCGACATGTACCCGGCATGGTTTTTATGTCACACAATCCATATTTATAGGAGGCGGGGCTAGCGATCGGCGTCATTTTTGACATCTCTCTTTATCCCTCTCTCTCTATCCAGAAATTCGAATACGTGTTTAGCATATTACAGCTATGTAAATATGAAACTATTTAAAAATGTGATGACAAACAAAATGAAAACAATATTTATTCTGAAAATGGCAACAAAACATGCGTAAAGACATGATTTATATCCAGGTCAGGTTGAAGAATACAATTAACTGTTTTCACGAGTACACTCGCAGATGGGCATCACGTGATGAATTGTAATATTAAACAGGTCAATCGAAGACATACCAATGGAAGCGAGCAGTTTGTTTCGAACGTTTTTTTTGTTAAATTAAGTGTGAGCACACCTTTGTCGGCTCTTCTCCTTTTGATATAACATTATTTTGTTCAATTTGCAACTACAGTTTTCTTAAAAACACCCGACAAACATGTGCTGACTATGTATTCAGACGATGAAAAACGCGTGACTCTGATTATCTATTGATATTCAAGAAATCTTCAGGCACCATGCCTTCGATATTTATCAAGTTTACTTAGAAAAAAAGTTTTTGAATTCACATCCGTACCATGAATACATAGTTAAGATATCGGGGGTTTATATGATGGAAAAAAGAAACATTTTATGACAGTTAAATTTACGGCATTTTTTCAGACCAGTTAAGTCCACCCATTCTTTGTAATAAGAGTCCGTTTCACCATCTCATTGCAGCAATGTGGGCCCAAGGAAAATTGGATCGTTTCCCTTTTTATGATTTTGCGGATCTTATATGTAGTTGTTGTCACAAAACATGGACCTAGGTTGAAAGTACGGTCTATGCCCAGAACGCTACCGTTGGAGCCAGTACAGGTAGTCTTTAAATTTGATTTTAAAATATCTTGTATGTACGTTCTATTTAATTTTTTTTTAAATTAATAAACTAGTATGCTTATCAATGTCGATATACGTAGCCGGAGTAAACTATAATATTAAATTATTTCTTAAGTCAAGCGAGTAAATAAAAGGAAATATTTATTCATTCACGAAGTGAAATCAGTGTTTTAATATCTTGTATGAAAAAAATCATTTAATGAAGAAAAAAGACTTACCATACGTAGAATCCAAATTCTTCTTGAAGAAAAATTTAGGTAGGAAGAATTTTCCCCAAAAAGCGTGTTTTTAAAATGTAAATGTTTCATAATTATCTTCTCAAAGATAGAAATTAATCCAATTGGTTATTGCAAAGTACTCCAAATTATATCACTGATGTATCGATCCTATTGGATAATTACCCATTAATAATTGAAACCAATAATATATCCCCCTTAAACAAAAATAAATATGATCACATACAGATATATTTATTCGTAAGAAAAATGCGTGCATTGACACTTAAAAATAATAATATATTGTATATCATTAAATTTCAAAAACATAGATAAGCACATATAATACATAAAATAATCAAAACAGTTATTCATTTACAAGTAAAATTAATAAAATCGCAGTAAAACATCGATTTGAATTCCATTTCGGTCCATTTGGGTAAATCGACGTACCGATAAACTAAAACAAAATGTAAGCAGTTGATCGGAACGTACTTATTTTACCCAAATGTTTAGTTGGACATCAATTGCATATTTCACAATGTGCAAATATGTGTCCTTATGAACACCAACAATGTTAACAGGGAAAAGATGTCGTTAAAGACCGAAAAATCGTCTCCAAACGTATTCATGTGGAGATGATCATTGGACTGGCAAAGAATTTTAATATTCTCAAATTAGAGCTTCCCCAGGGAAAAGCTATTTTAGGCTCAAGAATTATATTCATTTGTTTTACAGTACTGCATTATAGACCTTGCATTGTTGACAAATATTCATAATGAAGATTCCAAATTATGATGGATACCTCATTTATTACTTGCTGTACTAATGAAACAAATGATTCTTTTCAGTATACTTACAATTTCATCATTCAACCTAACATCTTCACATACTACACATGTAGGTACATGTACTACTTCTTTAACTTTCACTTCTGATAAGGTTTTATGTATAAAACAGGTTGAATATATCAACATAATATCTTTTATCTTTATACCGGTTTTCTAATTATTACATGTATTAACTTCACAATCAAATGAATCTTAATTCCATGAATGTTGAAAAATTGTAAATTGTTACGAGTCTCTTTAGACTTCTAAGGCCCGTGTTGATTCCGTTCACTGCCTCCTTGTTGTACATCCCATATACTTCAGGTACTGCATGTCCAAGGGCATGGCGACGTCGTTGTAAAATGGAAAGAATGTTCTTCCGGTTGCCAAACACATTCCTGCCACCCAGTTTCTCCCTTTTGTATATTTGCTGTGCTAGAATCCATCCAAAGATGGCTTTTGATCAGACATTCATGGCAGCTTCTGGTGTAATTTTCTGTTCTATTCATTCTCTGCAATCTTGGGTATACCTTGAATGTCCTGTGGTCCCTCTATGTAGACTATGGGTCCCCCAAAACAGTTCAGTTTACACGATTTCTTCTGTGCACAGGAGCTGGTGGATGCTGTCTGAGCAGCTAGTGTTGTTTGTTGATGGTACTGGAGTAGTGTTGATAGGTTGGGTAATGACTGATGAAGAGCTGGTGTTGTTGTAGTAATTTAGTTAATTGAAAAAAAAATTGTTTTGTTTACATAATTATTTAACGGTCATTTATTGTTAAACTATTTTTAGATATAGCTACTCGGTGCTCCTCGCGAGAATCGGTTAGTTTGACATGTATCTAATATTTGATATGTAACAATTGTTTTGAACGCGATGCTCCTTATGAGCATCAGCCAGCGGGTATATATATGGGGGAATCTTGGGTCAGCTAGTCACTGTTTTGTTGGGAATTAATTAGCTTAGTCACTGTTTCATGGGATTTTATTAGTATAGCTACAGTTTTCTTTGGGATTTACATGTTCATAGACCGTTCAGAAGATATTGGATTATTGTGTAAATATTAATATTGTGATGTGTTTTCCGGGCACCTGTCCCTGTAAATAAATTGTATATAAACTTACTAATCGTTTTATTTCGAAGAAGGAGGAGATTTTAAGACAGAGGAAAATTTTCTGAGTTATGTTTCTTGAATAATGGATATATTTAGCCGTTTACCGCTCGACAACACTACAATGTTTAGTGATGGAACTAGAGTACTGTTGATAGGTTTGGTGATGACCGATGAGCAGCTGGTGTTCTTTATTGATGGTACCGGAGTACCATTAATATTCCATTAAATAATAAAACACATTTTTCTTTGTTAAAAAATTCGTCGATCTGCCTCTCACAGCATATGAAATACGTCATTTTTACCAATATGACGTCATGTTTACAAGTTCATCGCGATCATTGCTTTCTTTAAAACCAGCTAGATGGAATTAATACAAGCAACTTTTTAAATGCATTGATTAGTTATATTGTTGTGTATTATGCTAATACAGTTGAAAGTTGCATATTAATATTCCTTTTCATGTATTATGAGAAATACAAGAAAGTCATATTTTTCACAGTAAACTTTCCCGTATAAATTAGGCCCCATCCCCTTTTCCAGCCTTAACAATGTTGCGTCAGGTATTATTTCAATCAGTCTAATTATCTCAGTTGTTATGTTGTCAGTGCCTGTTAATGTTTCCCTTTCCTCAGGTGTAATGGACATAGTCTGCATCTTCTCTACATACCTGATCAATTCTTCATCCAGTGCATGTCTTGTGATTGATGTATGATCCTTTGTCTTATTGACATAATCTATTTTCCTTAAAATGGTTCGAAATGCTTGAATTGCCAAATGACCAATTTTTTAGTGGATTTCATTATCCATGTTATCTTTTGTGACAAAAAAGCTGATCTATCTTCTTGATATTATGATATTGTAGTTATTGTATCGGGATCGATATTCCGTTATGTTCAATTTTGGTTTTGTGTTCAGGATGCGCTTGTGATTTCCGGTTATGGTACGGATTTGGCGGATTTGTCTACATGTGTGATTGATTTGTTTATTTGATTGATTATAACCCGTCAGCGTGTAAGTTTATTTGTACTGCATCAATTATCAAACTGTTCTATTTGATTTTCTGGGAATTTATGTCACTGTGTAATTTGTTCATAATTTGTTTATAGGTTGAAACGAAATAAAGGTTACAACACTGACGCATAGTTATATTAGCGATTCGCATAAAACATTTCAACACGGGGTCACAGAGATCACAATGTCTGAGGAAAGATTAGAGGAGATACAAATGAGAAAGAAACGTAGAGCACACGCAAAGGGAAAATTCCACCGGATTAAACGCAGGTTTACAGAATTGTATCATGAAGAACACATAGTTATTCTCAGAGATATGACTCATGATTTAGAATCGGCCTATAATGAACTAGAAACTTTAACCAGTGAATTTATGGAAGTGTTAGATGAAGAAAAGGATGAATCAAAGTTGACAGAGTTACAATTGGATATGGATTCAATTTATAAAGAGCTGTATGATGTAAAATCTACTTTAGCGAGAAGGGAAAAGGAATCAGCTGAAGAGTCCAAAGCAAAGCTGAAGAATGGTACAACCTCAGGATTGAAAGTTAAGAAACTTGACGTTCCAGAATTCTCAGGAAATATCAGAGACTATCCGAGCTTTAACCGCGACTATGAAAACCACATGAAGCCATCCTTTGGTAATGATTCCTTTGCATTGAAGAAATGTCTAAAAGGAGAAGCGTTAGCGGTTGTTAAGGGAGTTGATGATGACTTCTAAGAAATGTTCCATAGGTTGGATTTGAAATATGGAAGACCGGAAAAGTTATCTGATGCAGTTTTGTGTGAGCTAAGGAGTCTGACTGTTATAAAGGATGGAGACCATCGTGGATTTATTCGTATGGTAGACAATGTAGAAAACTGTTGGCTGGATTTAAAGAAGGTCGGTTTGGAGTCCGAGATGAACACGTCAACAATGGTCAGTGAAATAGAGAAACTGTTGCCTGGAGTTCAGAAGAGAGAATGGGTCATCTTCAAACAAGCAATCAAAACATCAGATTATAAAAATATATTTGGAAAATTCCTTGAATTCTTACTGAGAGAAAAGTACGCTCTTGAATACATGGAAAATGAACTTCGAAATGAAGATACCAAAAGTAAACACCATCAAGTGAAAGCCCATTCGACCATCTCAAATGCACCATACAAAGATGAACTTAAGGAGAAACTTGATCAACAGCAGGAAATTTTGCAGCAGGTCGTCCAAGGTCTAACACAAGTTGTAGCAGCCATAGGTGGTAGAAGCATTGAAGATACACAACAGAGGGGCAACAATCGCAAGTGGAAGTGTTGGTATCATGGTGTTGACACCCATGAAATAGGAAAATGTTCTGGATTTACACAGCTTGAGTTAAAGGAGAAGATTGAACTTCAACGAAAAAATGGTGGATGTTTCAGTTGTCTGAAGTTGGGTCATGTGTCAAGTAGATGCGCTGACAGAAAGTTATGCAGCACACATGGATGTGGACGCATGCATCATCCAACTCTACACAATGAAAACAGAAATGGTGATTCACTGCATACAAATTCATGGATTGTGAATGGGGACCAAGTTCATGGAAATGATAGAACATTATTGATGGTCAGCAGAGTCAGAGCCAAATCAGATGAAATAACAACACTTTGGGACCCTGGAGCAAACATGTCCCTTATAACACATAGTGCAGAAAAGCGACTAGGACTAGTGGGAAGGGATATCACCCTGTCACTGACAAAAGTAGGAAATTCCTGTGAAACTATCCAGAGCAAGGAGTACATTGTACCTTTATATGACGATACAGGACGAGAATGGAATGTCAGAGCATATGGCATTGAAGAAGTGACTGCATGCGTTGATCATGTTGAAGTTGAACAAGTTGCGCACTTATTTTCTGGAATAACAGGGAAAGATATCCGAAGACCAACAGGTAGAGTGGATTTACTAATAGGAACAGACTGTTGTATTTTGCTCCCTGAAAAGGTCCAAGAAGTGAATGGTCTTCAACTTATGAAGAATCAATTTGGATTTTGTCTGCGGGGCAAACATGAACTCTTAAAGGGATCAACATCGCAAGCATATGATTCAATTCAGATTCTCTTTATATCCGGTATTACTGCTGATGTAAATGAAAATGACATTTCTGTTATTAACTGTGCTTCTGTTAAAATAGATTTGGACAGATTTTTTAGCATAGAAAACCTTGGAACCGAATGTAAACCTAAATGTGGCGGTTGTAAGTGTGGCAAATGCCCGGTTGGCGGAAAGGAATTCACTATTCAGGAAGAAAGAGAGATGGCTCTCATACAGGATGGACTAGAATATGAAGTGTTGGACTGCATCATACCCTTGGATAAAAAATCCTAATGAGTTACCAAACAATTTCCACTCTGCCCAAGCAAGACTCGAATCAACGGAAAGAAGATTAAAGCGGAATGGCAGTGAATATGCATAGCTATATGACCAACAAATCCATGACATGGTTAGTCGTAATGTCGCGAAAAAGCTAGATCAAGACACTCTTGAAGAACATGAAGGTCCTGTGTATTACTTACCTCATCATGAAGTATTAAAACCGGACTCAAAGACAACACCCTTACGAATAGTATTTAACTCTTCTGCTTCGTTCATGGGGAATGTTCTCAAGGACTATTGGGCGAAAGAACCAAATGTTCTCAATGATCTACTGTCAGTATTACTTCAATTTCGAGAGGATCATATAGCAGTAGCAGGAGATATTTCAAGGATGTACAATGCTGTCAGGATCAGTGAGTTGGATCAACATACCCACAGATTCCTTTTGAGAAATATGAACACTTCCCTAAAACCTGACCATTACGTACTTCAAACCGTGACATTTGGGGATAGACCAAGTGGTTCTATTGCAACTTTAGCCCTGAGGAGGACGGCTCAGATGTTTAATAGCGGCCATGAAGAAGCTACTGAAATCATTATGAATAGCATTTATGTCGATGATATCTTGTTTGCCGTTGATAGCAGATCTAATGCGGAACAGATTACGGAGGAAATTGACTCAATACTTGAAAAGGGAGGATTTCGTGTCAAACAGTGGACTATATCTGGGTCAAAGCCGACAAATACACCGGTCAGGGAAATAGAACTACACGAAGAGAAGGTACTTGGAATGATTTGGGAACCAGAAGCAGATGTTTTCAAATTCAAGGCAAAACTGAATTTTTCTCCCCGAATCAAAGGAGTACGCATTGAGAATGACATGAGTAACAATGATATACCCTCCAAAATACCAAAGACGCTTACCCATAGAATGGTATTGAGTCAAGTTTCCAGCATATTTGATCCATTAGGACTTATTTCACCCTTTGTTTTGAAATCCAAATTATTGTTAAGGTCCTTATGTGATAGACAAAGTTGCAAGGGTGATTCATGTGGAGGTGGAAGGGAGAGCAATTGGGATGCACCAATAGATGAAAAGGGAAGGGGAGAATGGATTCACTTCTTCAAAGAACTATTCATCTTAGAAGAGCTGGAATTTCCGAGGTGTTTAAAACCCAAAAAGGCAGTAGGAAATCCAACTCTAGTGGTATTTTCTGATGGAAGCAAATATGCTTATGGGACTTGTGCATATGTGAGGTGGAAGGTTGATGAAGGGATCTATCAATCACGTCTTATTGCAGCTAAGAACCGCATAGCTCCTACTCGTCAGCATTCAATCCCTAGATTGGAACTATGTGGAGCACTACTGGGAGCTAGACTACGTGAAAAGATAACCAGTGACTTACATTATGAGTTTGATGAGGTATTTCACATCGTTGATTCAATGATAGTCAGGGCTCAGATACAGAAGGAAAGTTATGGCTTCGGCACATTTACTGCGACAAGAGTTGCCGAAATACAAGATAGAACCAAGAAAGAAGACTGGTGGTGGATACCAGGAGATATAAATCCAGCTGATATGACAACTCGGACGAAGGATGCACAGTTGTTGGGACCAGAATCCGTATGGCAGGAAGGACCTGAATTTTTGAAGAAACCAGTTGATGAATGGCCAATAAGTCAGGAGTGCAAGTTGGAAAGCACCGATCTGCCAGATGTCATAGGAAGTATGCATCACACTGTTCAGAATGACTCAAAGGGACATCCCAACTTTGATGATGTTAACCTAAAGAACTTCAAGGATTTGACAAAACTTTTGCACGTCACTGTTATTCTTATGCGTGTAGCTAAAAGGAAATCTTTAAGACAGAATAGTGCTGACATTTCTGCTAAGGAACTCGAATGGACAGAAAAGGAATGGATTCGTTATGTCCAACGGGATTTGGGATCTCAATGGAAAACTTCCTTTAAACGCCTTGGAGTGGAGATGAATGATGAAGGTATCAAAATAGTTGGAAGCAGAATGGCAGAATGGTTGATTTCAACATGGAATGTCAATACCTTCGTACTTCTGCCTCCAAAATCGGAGTTTACTAGACTTTACTTACTGTCAGTACACAACAAAGACCATTGTGGGATAGAGGCAACTCTTGCAAAGACCAGGAGTAGATATTGGATACCTGGTGCTCGAAGAATCCTGAAGATGATAAAAAAGGACTGCGTATTATGTCGCCTGAAAGAGAAAAAGACAAATGAACAGATTATGGGAACATTGCCTTTGGATAGATTGAAACCATCTCCGGCATTTTTTCATACAGCAGTGGATCTGTTTGGACCATTCACTATCCGGGATTCAGTCAAAAAGAGAACACATGGAAAAGCTTATGGTGTCATATTTACTTGTCTGACATCAATAGGTGTTTATTCGGACTTGGCAGATAGTTATAATATGGACAGCTTTCTGATAGTCCTTCGGAGATTTGTATCTATCCATGGATATCCACGTAAGATGAGGTCCGATGTTGGTTCCCAGCTTACTGCTGCCTCAAAGGAAATCAGTGAGATGAATAAAAATTGGGATTGGCAGAGAGTGAAATCCTTTGGAGTTCACTCTGGCATGGAATGGGAATTTTGCAAATCAGCTGATGCACCACGGGAAAACGGATGTTGTGAGGCTCTTATCAAAACAGTCAAATCCTGTCTCTCCAGTGCTGTAGGGAATGCTGTGATGTCCTTTCCAGAGTTACAGACTATTCTGTTTGAGGTTGCTAACTGTATGAATGAGCGGCCCATAGGAATGAAGAGCAACGATCCAAATGTCTTATGAAGGAACTTACTTGTGTCCAAATGACCTACTTCTGGGAAGAGCATCTTCAGGAGTTCCACCCGGGTCATGGACACAGAAAGAGTGTTTTAAATACCGATGGAAATTTATTCAACAGACTTCTTTCCAACTCTCATAATTCGTCAGAAGTGGCACAGAAAGACCAGAAATGTCCAAGAGGGGGATATTGTTCTAGTACAAGATAGCAACGCTGTCAGGGGACAATGGAGAATGGCTCAAGTTTCCTGTGCCACACCTGGCAATGATGGCAGAGTAAGAGACGTTGAACTTCGTTACAAAGTTCAGGACGCAGGAACAAGTTATCACGGACAGATAGGTACAAAGATTCGTCGGTCAGTTCATCGTATTGTGGTAATATAACCAGTTGAAGAACAGGTTTGACAATTTGGGGGGGAGTGTATCGGGATCGATATTCCGTTATGTTCAATTTTGGTTTTGTGTTTAGGATGCGCTTGTGATTTCCGGTTTTGGTACGGATTTGGCGGATTTGTCTACATGTGTGATTGATTTGTTTATTTGATTGATTATAACCCGTCAGCGTGTAAGTTTATTTGTACTGCATCAATTATCAAACTGTTCTATTTGATTTTCTGGGAACTTATGTCACTGTGTAATTTATTTATGATTTGTTTATAGGTTGAAACGAAATAAAGGTTACAACACTGACGCATAGTTATATTAGCGATTCGCATAAAACAGTTATCAATACTTCAATTAATAAATTTTGCAAATAAACTCCGAAACGAAGACCTGTTTACTCTCACGATTTCGCCGTATTTAATGCGGAATTTTAGTACAAATACGATACACGTTTTGATGGATAATAAAATACGGAATACATTTGTACAGAATTTCGTAGTTATAGTTACGTTCGTTTTAGTTATCAGATTGATTGTACGTTGTTTCATATCCCTCTCGAGAGACTTTCACTCATATGGAGACGGATCCACTTGCCGGTGGGAAACTGCAGATTTTGTCTTCTACTAGGGCCACTCACCGCGGAGAGGGATCTGAACCTTTTATGTTAGGATCAAGTCCTTACCCACGACTCTAGAGCATACACTTTAACCACTCTGCCCCGCCAGAGACTCACTTATCAGAGAAAGAGTCCTTCTCCATTAATATGATTACCCCCGGTATGTATCTCCATAAATATGATTATTTAAAATCAGTGAAAAATGAAATCTCACTGGCAAAGGCCAATAGAACAAGATAAAGTATTGTATATATTAAGCCCCCTCTGCAAAGTTGTTCATATCAGTGGCTCAGTGGTTAGAGCGTTAGCTCTAGAGTCGCGAAGTAAGGAGTCAATCCTTACGTCGCGGGTTCGAATCCCACTGCGGGACGTGGTGACCGGTCCTTCGGATAAGACCGTATAAACCGAGGCCCCGTGTCACAGTAGATTCTGGCATGAAAAAGGTCTCTCACTGCTCAAAGGCCCTTAGTGCCGATCATAGGACAAAATTTGTAGCCCTCCACCGGCAGGTGGCGTCTCCATATGAGTGGTAAATTCTCGAGAGGTACGATAAAAAACATACAATTAACCATATCAGTACCAAAGATAGTATTTACTGTGACACTGAAGAGTGAAAACTTTTCGAGAGGGACGGTAAACAAGATACAATTAATCAATCAATAAAAAAATCTTATCATATGGCATACTTCAGCAAAGAGTTCAGTACGCTCAAATTTCATGCATCTGCAGTGAGTTAAGTTGCTGGGAAAACTACAAGATGTATGGTATGGAAAGACATCCTCTCCTTCAGATGGGCTATAATGATTTACCACTGACACTTGTGGCGTAGCTACCCTCACTGGTTATAGTGCATAGAGAGGGGCTGTATCTTACGAAAGCTGTAAAATAGAAATGTCTGTGTCTTGGAATTTAAAAAGAAATTTTAAGCCAATGAGAGGCTTTGATTTGCACAAACCTGAATCTACTTTCATGTAAACTATTTTTGCATGTGCAATACTATCCTATAATTTCACCTTAATTATAATGAATAAAAACCGTATGGCGAACTCTACCTGAATGCCTTGACTTTAGTTTAACTCGGATTAGATTCACATAAACTTCATACTGATCTTCTGAAAAATTATCTATCATATATAGTTCTTTGCTTCCTTTAGTTGATGTATTCAAAGTGTTATATCTCTAACTTTGTCCATGTACAATATGGAAAATCTTTTACAGTCAGTTTTTACTGGTATATTGACTCATTTCAACTTTCTTGAAAATGGACCTTTTCTTCAAGAGCACCCCCCCCCCGCCCCCTCTTTGAACATCATTTTCTGAAAATTATGTTGTTTGCCAATTCCTCTGAGGAAGGATCAATGTTTGCAACGGTTGGCGATAACAATTAAATAATGAACACAATACGAAGAAAATCACCAATGAAATGGGATGTAATGATTGGAAACAGTTTTGTCAAAGAACTTCCACTGCTTAATTCTTGAATTGACGCTTTCAACAATCCATCTAACCTTTGTCACAAGCCTGCTGGTATTGGCCTCTGCTGTGTCATGCTGTTTGTTGTGTTTTTGTAGATAATGTGGCATTTCCACATTAAATCTCTCCTCTTTGAGGTATGCCGACACATCCCTAAAACCACGGTCCACAATAAAAATATCATTGGCATTCAACCAATCCTTCATTCCTCACTGTTAGTTTTCAGAATATGCTTTGTTATTGAAGCGTCATTGTTCTTCGCATAGTAAGGTCCCAAAATGGACAGGATGTACTCATCAGTTCCGACAATGACCATAGATTTTATTAACAGTCTGTGTTTGTACATACTAAATGACATTCGTTGAAAGGTATAATCAGAGCTCTTTTGAACGTATATGCACGTGTTGTCCAAAGCAATAATCGCAGTATCATCATTATTTGAAAACAGCCTTTTGGAAATGGGTGTAGTATGTAGGGATACAAAATCAGCATGGGATATATGATGAAATCCAATGTGCTTTGGAACAAACTGTTGCATTAAAGAACACCTGGCACTCTGAATTTGATCCTTTGTAAATGAAAATATAACACCTAACAGATGGATTGGTAAACTAGTCCTGAGCTTAGTAAGATGTCAACACAAGTTTTCATTGTCCGTACACTTCTGTTTCTCAGAGTGGTAAAATGTGACACTACATCTTCAAAATTTTGTTTGATAAGACCAGTAAAACTATAACACACACTGTCAGACAATAAATGCAGATGTTCAAAGTTGACACCACTGGAATGAGTTAAAGGGGAATTAATCTTCAGTATATTTTATCTGCTAAATGCAAAACATAAGGCACCTTTAATTTTTTACTGAAAAAAGCGAGGCTATTGCTTTACATGTCTTTGATATTTTGAACTATGAGTAAAAGATTTCCTCCTTTGTGTATCTTGTGGAATAAGCAGATTTTCATATTCAGTGCAGTAGCATTATATTAGTCTTTCTACGCCTTTTAATAATAATAATATCAGTAATAATTTTATTGATGTGTGTGAATTAAATCATCTTGCTTTTCATCAAAGTAGGCAAAAAGTTCCAAACAAGCATTAGTCCACCAAAAAAAAAGACTTAACATCTCAACAACTGTTAAGCCTTTGGATTTCCCCACTGCATGTACTCCTTCCTGGAACGTTTTATTACGGAATATCTTGACAAGTTGTGGTTCGGAAACCTTGAGGGTCATCTCATCAACTATTAGGTAGCTGTATTCTCTGGAAAGTATATATGAAAGTATTGAGAGTATTAATAAAAATTTTACTTAATTTTTACGATAAAGTGCAAGAGGTTTTTTTTTACCTCACCCAGGCTGAAGACTTGAGTGATTTTTAATCATTTTTTTGATTGTGGTTTCGAAATCTTGAGGGTCATCCCGTTAACTATTATGTTGCTGTATTCTCTGGAAAGTATAAATCAAAGTATTGAGAGCATTAATAAAAATTTTACTTAATTTTTACGATAAAGTTTTTTTTAACTCATCCAGGCTGAAGACTTAAGTGATTTTTAATCATTTTTTTATTGAAATACAAATGTCTGTTGTTGTTGTTGACATCATCGACTTTTCCCATTGTCTTTTACTATTGTAGACTACTGGGAGAATATCAACCAAACTTACCACAAGGTCTGCTTGGATCAAGATTCCAATGAAGGACTACGCCTTTTTCCAAGGGGAGATAACTTTAGTTTATATTCAAATTGAAAATTTCGAAGGATTAGGAAGAACATATTCACACACTGTCTTTGCTTAAGGAAGTTAACCCCCACCCCATTAAAAAAATATTGATATGAAGATAATAGATATAAATGATTTTGGTATGGAGATCATTTAAATGGTTTTATTGGTATTGTCAAATAGGGTTATTGAAGTCTGAGGACTCTTAAATCATTTCCTAGGAGAAGTTCTTCCTTAAAGCATTAACCTAATTAGGTATATTCTTCAAGATTGCACCAAAAGCAAATTGGTGTGAAAATAATGTTAATCAGTAGCAAAACAGAACTTGCAACTTAATTTCCATTTAAATCGGAAAGAAAAAGAGACTTACTCATTGGGTCCCAGGGCCTCCACCTCCTGTTTAAACTGGATTTCTTCGTCAGACTCCTAAAATTTACTAGAATAGAGAGATAAATGATATTGTTTACGATTATTCAAATGTTTTAGACAATATTTCACAATAAACCAATTGGAGCACAAGTAGTGGTCTAATGAATGTACCACCCAGGATGTGCTGTATAAATTTCTTAAATCTCTAAAAATGTGGAAAATTAAAAAAAATACTTGTTGTAACAGTCCGTAAGTTGTACAAAGGGGCATAACTTGTGTATATGTATTGAATTATAATTCATTTTTTTTTACCATTTACAAGTTGTGAGTTCATGTAATTACTGACTGTTATGAAGAAAAATTAATTTTAACAATATAAATACATTTAGAGTGGTCAGAAATGAGGAGTAAAGGGAGATGGTCCCTTTCCATGCTGACACCTCTACACAATTTGCTGTGAGTACAGAGTCGGGGGGGGGGGGGGGTAAAAAAAAATTTTTTGCCCGAAACTTGTTTCCAGATCCTCCCACTCACACCATTAATTGAAGACATTTGGATTTACTTCCACGCTTAATTTTTCTAAACCTTTTCTTGATGAGAAAAATCTTCTGAACTTCAATATATATACGTCTTCTGGTCTTTCTAATTTTCTGACAATATAGGAGTTGGTTTCATTGTTTACCAGTGCAGCTTCAAAAATTCTTTGGTGGCATTTCTTTGACACGAAGTTTTTGATGTAGATGTAAGGTGTTCTGCAGTTAATATCCTCTGTTACTAGGTCCAACACAATACCTGGATAAAGGTATATCTTGATATATAGCGTGATAGAGCTATATACCTTTATCAAGGTATTTCGAATACCTTGATCAAGGCATTTTATGTAATGAAAATTCGAAAAAATTCTTTAAAAATTAAATACTGAAAGTATAGCAAATCGAGTAAAATTAATTTTAACAATATACATACATTCAGAGTTTTATGACAGACTAGAATAAGAGTACAACTAGATGTTTAATGTTTCAAATATGAACTGCTATTTAAACATTTAAGCCTCGTACCGTACATTATGTAGTCCATGTTGTTGTATTTTCTACATACTTATTAGAAATGTGGCATATAAAAAGAACGTGCTCAGGTGAGCTAAGAAGCGCATGATGCAATGCCGGCTACACATTGTACACTATATATGGGAGGAGTATATGGAAGGGCAGCGTACTGTATCCCAGCTCCAAGGCGAGATATACGAACTTGGTCATTTGGCTTCATCTTAGTGTAAATCACCCTGCTTCAGAATTGTACTGGGAATCCCAAAATCGACGTTCTATGAAATCAGAAAGAAATTCCTGAGTAATTTTAAAAGTTTCTTTCATTATCATAAATGACAAACATGCAAGAAACATGTGGTAAAAAAATAGATTCATTTGTTTATTGCATTTTGGATAGCGTCCATCTAGAGAATCTAAATTCTTTAAAATCTTGTACTCTGAGGTTGAGCGGGACCACTTTTGGGAATCAAGTTTTACATAGAAATGTATAGAAAAATTCTTTAAAATCTTATTCTTAAAAAAGACTCGGTCAGAAAAAATAAAGCTTTTGTGAAAGCATTCTATAAGTGATATGTAAAAAGATCATGGGGTAATGTATAATTTGAATTAAACAACTTTGGCAGTCATTGAGTCGTAGGTAGTCACAATAAGTATAACTAGAGGAAAATCTGGTAAAAATAAGCATTATAAAAGTAATTAAGGTGAGCTATTTGGTCCATGGGCCTCTTGTGATAAGTTTATATACAAGGTATTGACTATTAATAGTACCTGAAACACAATATAAATGGATTGTCAGAAGCACACTGTTTGTATACAAATAGTAAATTGTAGTTTAAGGAAATGAATTTAAAACTATCACATTACATAATCATGAATTATTTATTATTGAAAAATATATATTACATGTGCTGCCTAATCCAAAAGTGCTGCAAGAAGAAGGTGGGAGAAGACGTCCGTTGTCCTAATTGTTCCATTCAGTATACGATCAACTCAGCAGGATATGCTGGAATTTTGAAGATTCTCATTAATTCAGACAATAAAATGAATGTCTTCACGGAATTAACAGAAGGACTTTTACAACTCTTGGAGTCCATGAACTTGAAGTCAGACTTGAGTAACAAGGATGAGACCTTATGCAACCTTAAATCTGCCATGCCAATCAGAGTATTTTTTTTTCTTTTTTAAAATAATTTTTTTTATTGTTAGTCAAATTCTTTACTTGCATTTTTTTCATAACATATCCAGTTAGTCCATTTTTATGTACTTTTTTTTAATCAAAAAGCCATAAGCTTGCAGATATATTTTCAATGTGTATAAGAGGGTGCTATATGCATTTGATATTTTAAATATTGCCTTTTATATGCATTGTTTAATACATTCAAAGAGGTGCTTTTCTTCAGTATATACAAGATTTTGACAATTTTCTTGCTACTGTTTACTAAAATGTTTTCTAGTCAAGCAGTTAATAACATTGTGATAACTTGCATCTCTTTTACATTTAAATTACATTTAACTTGAACTTGAGCTTCACGCACATCTTAGAGGTTGGGATGAGTGCGGCAAGAAATATGCCGGTTCCCGTCTGACGCTTCTAAATGTAAACTATGATAAGTCACTAGCTATTTAAAATACAAGCTTACAGTAAATCACTTTTTCAATTAGTTAGTATTTGTGTACTTTCATCGAATTTGATATTTATATGAATTTTCATAAATCATTACTTTTTTGGGATACCAAAGAGAGATAACTCTATAATTTTGGTTAAACTTGTGTTTTTTACTATAGAAATCAACGGAAAACGGAAAATATTTAAAACATTTC
>PRKT01000024.1:57050-96203 GCA_003671525.1 Saccostrea glomerata
CCCCCCCCCCCCCCCCGTGAAACAAAAATTTCTTTTTACAGGTAATATGGACTGTCATTTAACAAATTTATGCCAAAGCTTTTTGTGTTTCACAGGGGGGGGGACATATGTTTATAGACAAAAAACGAAAAAAATGCAGATTTTTCACCAATTTTAAAGCTATTTACAACTAAATAATTGTATTTTATTTATTTATATATGTTTTATTTATTTGCGTAAAACATAAGAAAAGATTTGAGATGCATTTTAATGATATTGAAGACTGTTTCAAAATATGGTGATTCTTGAAAGTTTGATTTCAACAGAAAATATCGCCTACCCCCCTTTTTTCAAGAGCTGAAATTAATGATAAGTTACTACCTAGCGCTGGAAATAAAATGATTAAACAATTACCATAGAACTGTTCTTTGTATTAAACATAGATTTAATGGCCTAATTGCCATTAAAATTTAATTTAATGGGTGCAAAATGTAGGCGGGAATCAAGAGTTAGAGTTCGTAGTTCTTTAATAACATACCCATTAAAGCGAACGATTACTTTTTATATATACTTCAAAGTGATAATTGATTTAACTTAGTACATGCTATCTCCGAAATTACGATTATTTGGTTTTAAAAATAATTTGGCATGTCGTATCCAAGCTACGACGCAGTTTCAACATGATGGAGAATTTTAGCATGCAAGTTTTGAAAATATTAGTTATGTAGACACTTAGAGGGGTAATACGGATATATATGGGGTCCTTGAAAAAGTCCATATTGGGCTTGGCTCATGCCTCGCCCAATATGGATTTTTTCAAGGATCCCACATATTTTCGTATTATCCCTTCAAGTGTCTACATAACTAATTTATCCTGCCTATGATTTTCAAAAAATAAATTATATTGATGCGTTAATTTATTTTTTGCAATTTACAATAAAATCTGAAAACATAAACAATTTTCATTATGATGTAACTGTTTTATTTGTTGATGGTTATAGTAAGTTTTTTGACTTGACTTCCACTGAACATCCCAGCTCAGATTGAAATTGTTAGAATCTGCAAAACGATCTACATCATATGACCCCCACTTTGTACTGGAAAAATCAATATAAACTTTGCAATAACAATCTGCAACCCTATTTTTCTCTCTAGGTATCCACTCAACTTCTAATGTTATTTGATTCCGAATACAAAAAGCATAAATATTAAGTGCAATATCATGGAGCTCTTTTTTCATGCTACCAGTGTAGTATCAGACTTTGTTTATCTTAATTTAATCCTTAACTAAGTTACTGTTAGCTCCGCCTACACGTGATGATGGACGTTACTCTACACATGCTTCAGTGACTTTAATCTTAAGTGTTTCTCTGGATGTTCAGTAGTCGCTTGTACTCTGTTATATCTCAAATATGTGTTTAGTTAGTTAAAGATTATAAAGAAAGACTTACAGACTTCCCTATGTCTTAAAAGGAAATTAACATGGTGTCAGAAGTGACTGTGAACTCGTGAAAAAAATATATTGTGAATGTTTAATCTTTTATTCGGTGGAGAGAAATTAACCATGGAAGAAGGTCATTTCAAGCAACCTACGGAGATGGACTTGTCTCACGAAAAAAACTTAGCAGGAAAAAGGAAAAACGGGAAGCAAACTATGAATCTATACATGGATGTTGCCCTGAGTGACAAAAGAAAATGTAAAGCTCTTCTCTATGTAATAGGTCAGGAGGGAAGAAAAATCTACAACACATTCGCTTTTGCTGCAGGTTATGTCGACAAACTGGATGTTTTAATAAAATAATTTGAAGATTCTGCATCCCAAAGACAAATATAGCAGTTGCTAGACACAGATTTACCACTAGAGTACAAGTACCAAGTGAAAACATTGACCAGTGCATCACAGTATTGAAATTGATAGCGAAAGACTGTGGCTTTGCAGACCTCGAAGAACAAGGGGCAGTATTGTTTGTGGAACATCTTCATCTATAGTGAAAGAAAGACTTTAACGTGATACAAAATTATATCTTAGACTTTCTAGTGGACGGTCCCGTAGACAAGGGTATTGGCTTGCCATCATCCTAGCCAGATTTCGAATTTCAGATTCAGATGGGCGTCCGCCATTTTGACCAACAAGATTGTGTAAATTGTGGGGGAAGACTGCCAAAATGAGACGCCATTAACAGATACAGTTGTAACTATAAGCAACTTACAAGTCGAGGATGGAGAGGAGACGTTTCTTTGAATTCAAGCTCTCTCACCACAGTAAAGGTAAAGAAATTCAAAATTGCACTGGTTGTCTTCCACTAAAACACTTTAAAGCTCCTGGCTGTAAGCTTAAGTGAGCTTTTCTGGTCACCTGGTGTCTGTCTGTCCATACATCTGTAATCAAAATTAATACTAACCATTAATTTTGCACTACTTAGAGTTGAGGTACTGAAAATACAGATGCATTTGAACACACAGTTGTTATACATGTACCTCCCGCAAACGAAATTTGGGGGAGGTATGTAGGAATCACCTTATCTGTCTGTCTGTCCGTCAGTCTGTCTGTGCAATCGTGTCCGGTACATATCTTTCTTACCGAGGGACATTAGAATCTACTACTCCACACAAAGATTGCCCATGACCCAAGTGTGTGTCATGACCTTGATCCAAGGTCATCCAAGGAACTTCAAGCTCACTGGTAGAAAAATTTCATAATTCGTGTCCGGTTCATATCATTCTTTTGAATAAACTTGGTAGGTTTTCATTTCACACATAGATTGCCCATGACCCAAGGGTTTGTCATGATCTTGATCCAAGGTAATTTGGGTAACTTCAAGGTCACTGGAAGAAACTATTCATAATTCGTGTCTGGCCCATATCTCTCTTATGGATAAACGTGGTAGGTTCTCATTTCACATAATGAAAGCCCATGACCCAAGGGTGTGCCATGACCTTGACCCAAGGTCACTTTGGAGGCTCAAGGTCACTGGTAGAAGAATTTCATAATTCGTGTCTGGTCCATATTTTTCTTATGGATAAACTTGGTAGGATCTCATTTCACACAAAGATTGCCACTGACCCAAGGTTATTTGGGGAATTTTAAGGTTACTGGAAGAAAAATTTCATAATTCATGTTTGATACATATCTTTCTTATGAAAAACTTACTTCTGAAAAACCCAGCGGGGGTACTTTGTCCCGTTTGGACAGTTCTAGTTACAGGCAACTATTTCAAAGATCGATAGCCCCGTGGGGATCCGGGTTAGAATAGGTCCTCAGTACCCCCTTGCTTGTCGTAAAAGGCGACTAAATGGGGCGGTCCTTCGGATGAGACCGTATAAACCGAGGCCCCGTGTCACAGCAGGTGTGGCACGATAAAGATCCCTCCCTGCTCAAAGGCCCTGAGTGCCGAGCATAGGCCTAAATTTCCAGCCCTTCACCGGCAATGGTGACGTCTCCATATCAGCGAAATATTCTGGAGAGGGACGTTAAACAGTATACTATTACATACAATCAAAGATCGATGACCTTGGATGACTCCCAGTATCCGTTGGAATTGACACAGAATGAGACGTGTGCTTTCCTCTTAAAGCTCAGGGAGATGTTGATAAGCTAGAAGACATACTGCAGGATAAGGACAGGATAGAGACAAATATAAAGTTTTGGTAGGTGTAAACACACACACACACTCTCTCTCAAATTTCTATGAATGATCTATAAATACTTTGTATGATGCTAAATGTAGATTTCCACCATGCTTTACTTTTCCTTTGATATAGACCCTTCTTTTATAAAATTAGTGGTTAGCTTCGTTTTAAGGAAACCATTCAAGATTATTCTTATCAAACTTAATATCCTGATATATATATTAATAGGAGCTATGCTGTTGTAATAAATCATTTGACCTTGTTCCTTTCTGTAAACTTGACCTCCTTTTGTTATCCTACCTGAGCCGAAGGCTACATTGAACTTTTGTGATCACAATTTGTCCGTGTTCCACAAACACACCAATCTAAAGAAGATGAGACATCCACTGTCAATACTCCTGCAGCTATTGAGTCTGACAAATTTGCTGAACATGTAGATTTGTAAGGAGTCTGACATTTTTCACATATTTTTTGTCCTTATCCGATAAACAAGTTAACATGATTTTCTTTCGAAAAATGACAAAACATCAACAATGATGATAATAAGTAATGTGATGCTTATTTTTTTTGGTAAACATTGTTAAGGGTGTATTGAACTTGTTTAAATACTGGTTATTGGCAGCAACTGGTATTCAAATTTCGTTGTAGAAAAGATAAAAGAAAGTGGAAAATTTGAACAAAAAGAAAACAGGGATAGTCTCATACTTTAAAAGAAGGCAGAAAGATGTGAAGAGGAAAAGACTTAGTAGGGGACTTAAAGTGTTAGCCATTGACAATCAAGATGTCCAATATTTGGCAGTGATAAAAAAGGTGAAGAAGTGCATTTTTCCGGTAGTGAAGACCTAGTAAAGATCTTCAAGAAAAATAAAACAATCTTGATTTAAAAGACTATGATCGAAACTCGAGAAGAATCAATTCTATAAAAGATCATCAAAGCCAAAATCAAACAATGTCGTACCGCCATCGCCCTTGTTTATTTGATATTGAATACTATTCATTATCTCCATATCCTTCTTCAATATAAAGAAAAATGCTTGACTAGATTTTCTCCTATGTAAAATCCCTCATCACAAGAAAAACTACTATTTTTCGACTTAGCTGAGAATCAAACGGCTTTTCATGGAAAAGATCAAAACACTTACCAGGCAGAATCCCAAACAGCCACTGCATAAGGGGTGATTATTAACATTTTGATGAAAACAAACATCTCGTAGTTTGAGACCTTGAATATTCTCTTCGGTGAAGTTTTGCACCGATACTGTATATCCAAACTACACCTTGACGAATTGCTTCATCCACGTCTGCACGATCTCGACATCCGCTGTAGAGCAATGGAGAAGGGTCTTCTGATTTGGTTGGAAAACATAGTTATTATTTGCAGGTCCCGAGCATGTACACCCATACCAATACGATCATCTATGCCACGAACATGGAGAATCACCATATTTCACATGATAATATTTATTATAGTAATACTTGCCAGTTTATCTAATTTTGCTCCTATACAGATTTGTGTTCACATTAAATATTTTATACTCAATTATCATTGTTTGTCTTTTTACTCATTGTTGAAATGGCCTTGCCGATTGTAAAAGTTATTTATATAGAAAAAAAAAATTTCTTCTTGTAAGATTGCGACCGAATCAAATGTTGATAAAATCTAGATCAATAACATTGATAAGAAAGGCTTGGGAATTCCTCTGTAGTTCTTAACAAAAATGATGCCTAAGTTCAACACTGCGCCGCATACTTTGGACCTTTTTTTTCATATTTAATAATTAATAAAAGTCTTCGACCATCTAAAGATTGAAAACTATTTAAGATCTCTATTTTAGAATTTTTTTATCAACAAAATTGATACACCCCTACTGTATGCTGATTCTGAAAAACAATGCGTAATTTGTCCAAACCAACGAGAGTTATAAAATGATTCTTATTCTTTTATAAAAATGAGTTTCTTGTAAGAAAATTATGTCATAATTTGCATCTCATAACCAATCAAAAAGTAATATTCTCTTTTTGCATGTATTTAACCCTCGAACATTTAAAGAGTAAAGTTTTTAAGTAGGATTGTCCATGAAAGGGTGTTGTACTGTGTTGACTTACTGTTCTTATCCGGCATCACTCCTGCTATTGATATCTGTATTTTTTTGCAACCTTTCTTGAGATTTTTCAGGAAGTCCTCAATATTGGACTGATTTTCACTTGTCCCTTTGCGTGGAAGGGAAGAACTTCTGAGTTTTCTTGCGTGTTTTGAGGCTAATTTTTGGTAGATTTTTGCGAGTTTGTTTTGCCCGGGCCATTTCTTATTATCAGTGTGCAATGTGGCCTCACTATCCAATCCTGTGCCCCACTGCATGTCATAAGTTCCCTCTAAAAAATGGTGTTACTTGTTGAGTTTTCAAGCTTGGCTTTTACTTCTGGTATCTGGTCAACTTTTGAACAAACGATTTCCTCCATCACTGTCTCCTTATCGTTGTTTCATCCTAATGGATCTGATATGGTATGCCCTAGCCTTTTAGCTTCTAAAGCCGTATCTGCTTCTCTCACCTTCTTCATCGCCAGCACGAATTGCTTTGGTCAGTTGGTAAGGGTGCTCTGCAGATTTATACTTTTAGCCAAAAAACATTTATGTCGCACGGAAAGAAATTGGAGAGGGATTATTCATTCCTTGAAATACCACCACATCACTGACATCTGTCGAATCCACGTAGTGCTGACACTCGGTGGCTCCTGCAGTATGGCCAGGTTCCCTGCAGACTCGACAGACTTTGCCCTTCTTATATTGTTGTTTCCTGTGTCCAGTTTCCCAGCAGTTGTAACACTGTACTTTGGGATTCATAGAATTCTGGTTCTTGTGATATATTCGGCATTTCAATTTAGGGCAGATGGCATTTCTCGGGAGAGATTTTCCATCGGGAAGCGGGTCAATGTAGAGAAATCTGTTCCCGTTCAAGACATTGGTCATGCGGTGAGTTTCTGTGTCTAATATTTTCATACTTTATTTCGATTCTGATGTTAACATCAAAGGTTTTGAGCATATCAAAAACAGCACTGTCATCGAATTAATTTGTTAATAAGGATATATAATTATATACCTGCATTAAGTACTTCAAAAGTCATTTAAAACTAAGGGTCATAAACCCTCTGCTCACTAATTTAAAAATTTTCTTGAACTTTTATGATTTTCCAAAACAATTATATGCTGAATAAAATACAAACAATTTATAAAGCATGGCTTGCTGTGCAAAATTTGACAAATAAGGCACTTTAACTTGACAAATTTATAAAAGAATAATAGACATTTGTGTCATTAAGAGTTATCTCTCTTATCAGAGAATCAATGAACCTTAACTTATTTTTAGCAGCCTATCAATAAAATAAAGCTAACAGGCTCCGCCCAGTTCATTTGCATACCGATTCCCAAAGCGTACCGTTCACAAAACGAACCGTTTCGTGCAAGAAACGAAACGCACCATTCAAAAAGTGTACCGTTCCGTGCATCAAGCGAACCGTTCCGTGCACAAAGCGTACCGAACCGTTCACAAAACGAACCGTTTCATGCACAAAGCGTACCGAACCGTACTGTTTGAGTGGTGTAGTACCACGGTTTAGGGTCTTTGTATGTATCGTGACAATAACCTCACACCTTTGTTATGGAAAACTGATGAATCTCTAATAATAGAGAATTTAAGTCTATTGGGAATCTTACGGTACTATTAGTTTTATAAGGGAAAAATGCATGACATGACATCACTTTACAATTTCATTTTTTAAATTTTTGTTTTAATTTTAGAAGCCTGAAAGGTACTGTGTGTATTGCAAGGAGACAATTAAAGGAGGAAATCTCCGGAGGCACATAATCAGAAAACATAAAAGTGAGGACGATGTTAAGGCAATAATGCAGAACAGAATTTGTTTTTTTAAATTAGGAGATTGATTGATTGTATATTGTTTAACGTCCCTCTCAAATAATTTTCACTCTTATGAAGACGCCTCCACCTGCCGGTGGAGAGCTTCAAATTTTGTCCAAAACTCGGCATTCAAGGCCATTGAGCAGGGAGAGATCTTTTTCGTGCCAGCACGTACTGCGACACGGGGCCTCGGTTTATACGGTCTCATCCGAAGGACCGGTCTCCACGTCCCGCAGAGGGATTCGAACCCGCGACGTAAGGATTGACTCCTTACTTTGCGACTCTAGAGCAGACGCTCTAACCACTGCGCCACACGAGCGACGAAATGCAGAGAAGAGAAGGTATTTATGATTACAACCTCGAAGCACTTGTTGAGGAAAAGGAGTTAATGCGTGAAAGAAAACCAAAAATGAGGAAGGTCTTCGTGTATGTTCATCCTGCATCATTTAATGTGTCGGGTGCTGTATTTTTGACGTCACCCCCCCCCCCCCCCCCTCCCCCCCCCCCCACCAGCCTACTTCATTTAACGTCGGTTGGTTTAGAGTTTCTGGTTTACTTTGTACAGCAAGTGTTGGTTTGGGAGAAACAATATTAGAAGATGGTCGATGATGTGATGATTGTAACTGTCTTCATAGGTGACCAGATGTGTAGCAGGGGTTGGGTGGCTCTTTTAGAGATTCTATGTAGGAATGCACCAGTTGATGAAATTGAAGGTGCCGTAGTGTAATGTTTATCAACATTTAATTTTGTATTTTTTTTTAGAGCTAGAGTTATCTTTCATTATCCATTAGTTATCTGTCATAATTGCAAGAGTTATCTTTTTTATTTGTAATTTTGTTATCATAAACTCAAGACCACTAGTGCCAGTTTCAACGGACCCAGAGTATCCATTCATACTTACGCCATGCACTCTTCTGACCCAGAAGACGGACAAAGGCGGAGAACCACCTGGGCCCTTTGATGATAAAGACGCATTCAAGGCACAGTGGAACAGAGTTCAGCTACTTGCAGACCTATTCTGGAAACGTTGGCGCAAAGAATTCTTAGTTACGCTACAAAGTCGAAGGAAGTGGGCACACAATCAGAGGAATTTATCCGTTGGTGATGTTGTGTTACTGAAGGATAGCTCAGTGCATCGTTGTGACTGGAAGATGGCAATGGTGGAACAAGTGTATCCGAGTGAATCTGACGACAAGTCCGTAAAGTAAGACTTCGTGTAAATAGAGACGGTACCAACGTGTATTATACTCGCCCAGTCACAGAGACTGTCCTTCTGATTGCGATGTAACAATGTTCCAGATTCTTAAAGACTGCAATTTGATATTTGAACATTTTTTACGTTACTAGGTTCATAGTGATATCATTCGATATCAGACGGGGAGTGTAATGTTTATCAACATTTAATTTTGTATGTTTTTTTAGAGCTAGAGTTGTCTTTCTTTATCCATTTGTTATCTGTCATAATTGCAAGAGTTATCTTTTTTATTTGTAATTTTGGAGTTATTTTTCCTAAAATCCTCACTTCCTGTAATCATTTCCTGTGTGCCCCACACATCGCAACCATGTTATTTTTTCTTCATTTTTTGACTTGAGCTGCCACACACTGTAAGTAAACATGTGCTATTTTTGTTTATTACGCGTATACTTATTATATCTACAGTCCCTTTGTATGCTATGTGTGTAAATTTGTTTATTAGGAAAATCTACTGTTAAATCTGGAAAGTATGGAAGCCCGTTATTGTCATTATCTTTAAATATAAACTGCGAGTACGTTATTAACATTTTTCTATGGAAACCCATTTGTGTCAAAACTTTACATTTTGGTTTAATAGCGAATCTTTTATTATTAGTCTTTGGATATTGTTTATTTACAACTTACACAGTTTATGCTACATCTGTAGTTATATAGTGACATTATTTATCATGCAATTGATGAGTAATTCTTTGCTTTGTTTTGTTTCAGTTTTTTAACGTTAGCACAATAAATCGATGCACTGATTGTTGTGTGTGGTTCACTATCTGCAATATACAGGCAGAATAGTAAAGAAAGTGTACAGAGATGGAAGGAAGAGTACGCACGTTAACTCCAGGAGGCCACGAGTTGTACAAAGCCAACTTGCAGTCCAACTTGAGCACCCTCAAGAAAGCCTGGAGAGTTTTTGAAGCAATCTTGACAGGATTTGATGACTCTCGCTCAGATATCAAGTATCTACGGGAAATTGAAGAGAAATTCGAGAAAGCCAAATCTGAATACATGGAAAGTTATGAGACCCTCATTTCCTTTCTCAGACGCTCTCGTACAGATGAAGGTGATTCAGAGATGGACAACCAGATAATTCGACACAAGAAGTGTGTTAGTGTAATTAATAACTTTGATCATCAGATTCAAGACTTGCTTATAGATGCTGCTGAAATATTTTCCGAGAAATTTGAAACAAGATCTGAAGTCTCCATCTCAAACAGCAGTCGTCGTTCCTCGGCATCTGAGAAAAAACACAGGGTACTATGACACAGTTAAAGAAACTCCAGTATGCTGAAAAGGAAACAGAGCTCCAGAAGCAGAAAGCCTTACTTGAAGCCAAAATAAGACTCTTAGAGTGTCAGAAGAATGTAGATTCATTGAAAGCGGAAATAGATGGTCTTGAGGATCAAGGATCTCGGATATATGTACCTTCATTACCGGAACGACATCCTTTAGACAGTAATGATTCGTTACGTGCAACTAAACGAGAATACACAGCAAACTATGTTAGTGAACATTAAAAGTTTAGTGAAGCAAAGAGTGATTATGTGTTCTTTGAACAACTTCGTAAGAAGGATTGCGCGGACAAAGAGGATACCAAAGACACTTTATCACAAACCAATGTGAAGTCACCAATTGAACCTGTCATACGTAATGTCAATAAAGTCCCCCTGAATCCAACAGCTCAGGAATTCTATCCGTACACACATGTTGGAGTGACTGTCAACTTGACACAATTTTTTCTGAAAAAAGATCTTCTGATGTCGTGGTTCAGTCCATTCAACGATAAGCCGGATTGTTATCAAACATGGAAGGCTAGCTTCACAAGTATAGTGAGAGAATTGAACATTTCCGCATTTGAAGAAATGGATTTGTTGATCAAGTGGTTAGGACCAGAATCGAAGAAATTCGCAAACAGCATTAGAGGTTCTAACATCAATGATCCAACCAAAGGACTCTACCGAATTTGGGAACGACTCGAGGAGCGTTATGGTAGACCAGAAATGATAGAAGCTGCGTTAAAGAACAAGCCCAACAAATTTCCTAAAATAAACATGAAGGAACCGAAAATGCTGTACGATCTGCTAGACATCTTGACAGAGATAGAATCGGCAAAGGAGAACGCCCAGTATGCTACGCTCCTATCATACTACGACTCATCGTCCGGTATTATTCCCATCATCAGTAAGTTGCCGCAAAATCTACAAAATAAGTGGGTGTCGCAAGCGTCCAAGTATAAGAAATACCATAGTGTTCCGTTTCCACCATTCAGTTACTTAGTGAATTTCATAAGGGAACTCAGTATAGTGAAGAATGATCCAGCTTTCCATCATGACGGAACTACATCAGGAACAGTGGATAAAAGACCCTATGAACCGAGGCGAGCATTGAGTGTTCACAGTAGGAAAACTGCAGTTGATGATGACAGAAACAAGCAAGACAGACAAGAACTGTCTCCAAGATGTCCTATACACGAAGCATCTCATTCACTGAACGATTGTAGAACATTCCTAGCCATGCCGTTACAAGAGAGGAAAGATTTTCTCCGGGAAAAGGATTTTGTTATAAGTGCTGTGAATCCAAACATTTTTCAAGACACTGTAAAGCAAATGTTAAATGTGAACTTTGTGGAAGCAGTCGCCATGCAACAGCTTTGCACACAGAACAAGGAAAGTTTGATCCCAGACCTACTGGTGAAGGAGAGAAGGATCAGTCAAAAGTAAACAAAGGACTTGTTCACGGCGGGGAGAAACCCCAGATGAAAACACATGTCTCAAATAAGTGTACCGAACTTTGCGGAACTACTTTCAGTGGCCGATCATGTGCAAAGGTACTTCCGGTACAGATTTATCATCAGGATAACAAGTAGAACGCTATCAAGGTGTTTGCAATAATCGATGAACAGAGTAATAGAACACTAGCCAGATCCGAACTATTTGACTTCTTTAGTATCCAGAGTGATGCAGAATCATATACTCTGTTTTCCTGCAGCGGACAATCCACCTGTAGCGGTAGAAGAGTCAACGGACTAGTAGAAGAAGCCATGGATGAAAGTAGTCGGTTCAACCTTCCAGCTGTTATCGAGTGCGATGAAATCCCTGATAACAGACGTGAGATACCAACTCCTGAAGTAGCAGACATATATCCTCATTTACAGGACATATCTAAACACCTGATGCCATTAGATGAAAATACCAGCATCCTCATATTGATTGGACGTGACCTTGGTGATGTACATCATGTTATGGAGCAGAGAGTTGGACCTCCTAATACACCACGTGCTCAGAAACTTCATCTCGGATGGGTTATTGTAGGAGAAGTATGTCTCGGAAGAACTCACAGACCGGATATCGTCGTCGCAAACAAAGTTGCAGTTTTGTCAGATGGAAGAGCGACAATATCTACACCATGTCCGAATAATATTCAAGTGAAAGAAAACTTACGTAAAGAGAGACAGTGTGATGTATTCATTGAACATCAGAATAGACATGAGTCGATTGGAGAGAACATTTTTCAGACATCCCCTGATGATAATAAGCCTGGGTTGTCTGTGGAGGACAAGGAATTTTTGGCCATCATTGAAAAGGAATTTTCTCGTAATGATAGTGGCCAATGGGTTGCACCGTTACCGTTTCGAGAACCAAGACAGAAACTACCAGACAATAGACAACAAGCACTGAAAAGAGCTATGATTTTAGACACAAGCCTGAGGAAGAATCCAGTGAAGTGCGAACATGCAATTACCTTCATGAAGCGTATCCTTGATGCACAGCATGCAGAATTAGCACCACCGTTAAAGGACACGGACGAGTTCTGGTACTTACCCATCTTCAGCGTTTACCATCCTAAGAAACCAGACCAAGTTAGAATGGTGTTTGACAATGTGCTTCTATCCGGCCCTGATTTGACGAACAGTCTTCTTGGCGTTCTTATGAGATTCAGACTGGATGACATTGGTATCATGGCCGATATACAGCAGATGTTTCATTGTTTCAAGGTGCGAGAAGATCACAGAAATTACTTACGTTTCTTCTGGTACTTAGACAACGACCCACAGAAGCATTTGGTAGAATACCGAATGTGCGTACATGTTTTTGGCAATAGTCCATCACCTGCTGTAGCTACATATGGACTTAGAAGAACTGCACAGAATGCTGAAGCTACCTATGGAAGCGACGTCCGTAGTTTTGTGGAGCGCAATTTCTACGTCGACGATGGTTTGATTTCCATGTAATCTGCAAAGAAAATGAAGCGTACACAGCAAGCTCTACTGGAAGAAGGAGGTCTCAGGCTTCACAAATTCGTATCCAGCAGCAGTGATGTGATGAAACACTTTCCTACCGAAGACCTTGCAAAAGACCTGATGTAACTCGATCTCTTGAAAGATAACCTTCCCATTCAGCGTAGTTTAGGGATCAGCTGGAATCTACGAACCGATTCATTTACATTCAGGCTCCTTACACGAGAAGCCATACACTCGCCGAGGACTCTTGTCTTGTGTGAACAGCTTCTATGATCCTCTTGGACTTTCTTCCCATTCAGCGTAGTTTAGGAATCAGCTGGAATCTACGAACCGATTCATTTACATTCAGGCTCTCCTTAAACGAGAAGCCATACACTCGCCGAGGAGTCTTGTTTTGTGTGAACAGCTTCTATGATCCTCTTGGACTTATAGCACCAGTTCTCATTAGAGGTAAATTGCTGCTGAGAAAGTTGACAATAGAATCTACCGACTGGGATCAACATCTACCTGAACACTACCAGGAGGAATGGGAAGGGTGGAAACAACAACTACTGCATCTTGAAGATCTGGAAATCCCTCGTCCTTACCTACCTGTCCCAAGCGAGAGTCTCGTCAGGAAGGATGTTCATGTTTTTACAGATGCGTCAGAAGATTCCATTGCCGCAGTTGCCTTTCTTAGAGCAAAGGATTTTCATGGCAGTTTGCATCAAGGTTTCGTACTCGGTAAAGGAAAAGTGGCACCTAAGAAAGCAGTTACCATCCCTCGTCTCGAGTTATGTGCTGCAGTACTTGGTACGGAAATAGCCAAAATCATATCAGATCAGTTGGACATTGAACCCAAAGAAATTTATTTCCATACAGATAGCAAAGTTGTCCTTGGCTATATCTACAACAAGACAAGAAGGTTCTACACTTACGTTAGCAACAGGGTTGAGCAAATTCATAGTCTCATCACCAGAACAATGGAGTTATGTGCCATCAGAACATTATCCTGCTGACCAAGCAACTAGACCCATAGCAGTTGAAAATATGAAACAGAGTCCCTGGCTCTTAGGTCCTAAGCGATGGTTTCTCAATAGTGCAGACCAAGACACACCTGAAATACTCGAAATAGACAGGCCTGTTCCACAGGAGTATGATCTTATAGATTCCGAAATTGATAAGGAGATTAGACCAGTCGTGACAGTTAAAAAGCTTCACATTGGAGATTCTCTCATGGGAACTAAACGATTAGTCAACTACTCAACATGGAAGAGTTTGGTTTCAGGAATCGGAAAGTTAAAACATGTCGCCAGATGTTGGAGTGGATCAGCACCATTTAGAGGTTGGCATATCTGCAGCAAGGCAAACAATGTTGACCTATATTCTGAAACAGAGAAACACATCATCAGGGAGGTCCAGAGAGAAGTGTTTGAAGAAGAAATCAGATGCATCACAGAAGGTCGAGAACTTAGCAAGAATAATTCACTTGTGAAATTGAACCCCTTCATAGACTGTGATGGTATTTTGCGTGTAGGAGGCCGATTGAAGCATTGTGAATTGACTGTCAACGAGAGAAAACCTATCGTTATACCTGGAAAGCAACACATAGCCACGCTTTTGGTGCGCCATTACCACCAGCTCACTAAACATCAGGGACGTCATTTCACGGAGGGCGCTATCAGATCCGCAGGCTATTGGATTACAGGAGCGAAACGTCTAGTATCTTCAGTTATATACAACTGTGTGATATGCAAAAAGATGAGAAGAAAACCTGAACATCAAATCATGGCAGACTTACCTCAAGATCGATTGTCACATGGACCACCATTCTCAAGTGTCGGGGTGGATACCTTTGGACCGTGGGAAGTTAGTGCACGTCGAACACGAGGAGGCTCATGCTAAACGCTGGGCTATAATGTTTTCTTGCCTTACATCTCGAGCTGTCCATATCGAGGTAGTGGAAGAGATGAGTTCCTCATCCTTCATTAACGCTCTTAGGAAATTCATCGCTATACGAGGCCATGTTAAAGAATTCAGATAGGACCGTGGTACAAACTTCATGGGAGCAACAGAAAGTCTAGGAATTGATGTGGTGAACGTAGAAGATGGACCTGTCAAGAACTTTCTATTGGACAACAGAACAGTTGGGATTTTCAATCCACCATACTCCTCCCACATGGGTGGAGCCTGGGAGAGGATGATAGGCTTTACGAGACGGATCCTAGACTCCCTGTTGATAGATGATACAGCAAACAAGTTGACACATGAAAGCCATGTTACATTCTTGGCAGAGGCAAGTGCTATCATAAACTCAAGACCACTAGTGCCAGTTTCAACGGACCCAGAGTATCCATTCATACTTACGCCGTGCACTCTTCTGACCCAGAAGACGGACAAAGGCGGAGAACCACTTGGACCCTTTGATGAGAAAGACGCATTCAAGGCACAGTGGAAGAGAGTTCAGCTACTTGCAGACCTATTCTGGAAACGTTGGCGCAGAGAATTCTTAGTTACGCTATAAAGTCGAAGAAAGTGGGCACATAATCAGAGGAATTTATCCGTTGGTAATGTTGTGTTACTGAAGGATAGCTCAGTGCATCGTTGTGACTGAAAGATGGCAATGGTGGAACGAGTGTATCCGAGTGAATCTGACGACAAGTCCGTAAAGTAAGACTTCGTGTAAATAGAGACGGTACCAACGTGTATTATACGCGCCCAGTCACAGAGACTGTCCTTCTGATTGCGATGTAACAATGTTCCAGATTCCTAAAGACTGCAATTTGATATTTGAACATTTTTTACGTTACTAGGTTCATAGTGATATCATTCGATATAAGACGGGGAGTGTAATGTTTATCAACATTTAATTTTGTATGTTTTTTAGAGCTAGAGTTATCTTTCTTTATCCATTAGTTATCTGTCATAATTGCAAGAGTTATCTTTTTTATTTGTAATTTTGGAGTTATTTTTCCTAAAATCCTCACTTCCTGTAATCATTTCCTGTGTGCCCCACACATCGCAACCATGTTATTTTTTCTTCATTTTTTGACTTGAGATGCCACACACTGTAAGTAAACATGTGCTATTTTTGTTTATTACGCGTATACTTATTATATCTACAGTCCTTCTGTATGCTATGTGTGTAAATTTGTTTATTAGGAAAATCTATTGTTAAATCTGGAAAGTATGGAAGCCCGTCATTGTCATTATCTTAAAATATAAACTGGAGTACATTATTAACATTTTTCTATGGAAACCCATTTGTGTCAAAACTTTACATTTTGGTTTAATAGCGAATCTTTTTTCTATTAGTCTTTGGATATTGTTTATTTACAACTTACACAGTTTATGCTACATCTGTAGTTATATAGTGACATTATTTATCATGCAATTGATGAGTAATTCTTTGCTTTGTTTTGTTTCAGTTCTTTACCGTTAGCACAATAAATCGATGCACTGATTGTTGTGTGTGGTTCACTATCTGCAATATACAGGCAGAATAGCAAAGAAAGTATACAGAGATGGAAGGAAGAGTACGCACGTTAACTCCAGGAGGCCACGAGTTGTACCAAGCCAACTTGCAGTCCAACTTGAGCACCCTCAAGAAAGCCTGGAGAGTTTTTGAAGCAATCTTGACAGGATTTGATGACTCTCGCTCAGATATCAAGTATCTACGGGAAATTGAAGAGAAATTCGAGAAAGCCAAATCTGAATACATGGAAAGTTATGAGACCCTCATTTCTTTTCTCAGACGCTCTCGTACAGATGAAGGTGATTCAGAAATGGACAACCAGATGATTCGACACCAGAAATGTGTTAGTGTAATTAACAATTTCGATCATCAGATTCAAGACTTGCTTATAGATGCTGCTGAAATATTTTCCGAGAAATTTGAAACAAGATCTGAAGTCTCTATCTCAAACAGCAGTCGTCGTTCCTCGGCATCTGAGAAAAAACAACAGGGTACTATGACACAGTTAAAGAAACTCCAGTATGCTGAAAAGGAAACAGAGCTCCAGAAGCAGAAAGCCTTACTTGAAGCCAAAATAAGACTCTTAGAGTGTCAGAAGAATGTAGATTCATTGAAAGCGGAAATAGATGGTCTTGAGGATCAAGGATCTCGGATATATGTACCTTCATTACCGGAACGACATCCTTTAGACAGTAATGATTCGTTACGTGCAACTAAACGAGAATACACAGCAAACTATGTTAGTGAACATTAAAAGTTTAGTGAAGCAAAGAGTGATTATGTGTTCTTTGAACAACTTCGTAAGAAGGATTGCGCGGACAAAGAGGATACCAAAGACACTTTATCACAAACCAATGTGAAGTCACCAATTGAACCTGTCATACGTAATGTCAATAAAGTCCCCCTGAATCCAACAGCTCAGGAATTGATGAATGTATGATTGTTTGTAGTCATAGCTCTTTCACACACAATGATTTCATCTTTTTTCAATAGGGGCGCACACGTTACGGGTAAATATTTTCATTGGAAAATATCTCTTACATAGTTTTTTTTTTCTATTTCAATATCTTTCCGTAACGAATGCGCTCTATGTGTAAATTACGATTAACTGTCTTATTTTCGGAATTTTTCCGGAAAACTTCAAACCATTGTAAGGTTTAGATTTTACTTTGATATCCAAGACATCCGGTTTCGACAGAAATGTTGCACATGTAAACTGTATCAATGGTCTAAGGTGAGATTCACCAAAAATATTTATTCTATAGCCCTCTTAAATTTTTCATATTTGCTAGCCCATATAAGGCACTTTGTGGGTCGAGTTCTTTTATATAAATGTCAAATAAATATGCTTCAAATTGTGATAGATCTATATTAAACAATAAAACATCCAACTAAAATAGAATTTTTTAAAAAAATGAGAAAATGTATATTTCATACTTTCTCAACAGACAGTATGTATGGACAAAGAAAGGATTGCACCTAAGGAAATTTTGCAAAAGGCTGAGGTATCTATTTTGATATATATATATATATAGAGAGATTGATTGATTGTATATTGTTTAACGTCCCTCTTGAGAATTTTTCACTCATATGGAGACGTCACCGATGCCGGTGAAGGGCTTCAAATTTAGACCTATACTCGGCACTCAGGGCCATTGAGCAGTGAGGGTTCTTTATCGTGCCAACGCCTACCGTGACACGGGACCTACGTTTTTAAGGTCATATCCGAAAGACCCGTGACTTTCACTTCTAGTGCCGAGCGCTTGGCGAAGGAACAGTCACTACCTTTGTTTACGTCTTAGGTATGACGCGGCGCCGCGATCGAGAATCGAACCCGGGCCTCCCGATCACGAAGCGAACGCTCTACCACTAGGCTACCGTGACCAGTATATATATATAGAGAGAGAGAGAGATACATATGATAATATGCATACATATCACAAACTAATTTGAATAATGAAATTACATTTTTCCATTTAAGACTATTCTATTAAGTATTTATGAAAATGTATATTTCTTACGTTCTCAACAGACAGTGTGTATGGACGAAGAAGAGATTACGCCTAAGGAAGGTTTACAGGAGGCTGAGGTATATATTTAGAGATATGTTTATGATAATGTGCATACATATCACAAGCTAATTTCCATACTCAAATACATATCAACATTCAAAACAATAATAATTAGCATTTATGAAAATTTATATTTCTTACTTTCTCAACAGACAGTGTGTACGGACAAAGAAGAGATTACGCCTAAGGAAGGTTTACAAGAGGCTGAGGTATATATATGTATAGAGAGAGATATGCAAATTTCCAAACTGAAATACATATTAACATTCAAGACTATAATATTAATAATAATCATTTATGAAAATGTATATTTCTTACGTTCTTAAGAGACAGTGTGTATGGACAAACTTGAATCCCCTTTACCTCAGGATACTTTGTGCCAAGTTTGGTTGAAATTGGCCCAGTGGTGCTTGAGAAGAAAATGAAGATGTGAAAAGCTTACGACAACAACGACAACAGACAACGGACAAATTTTGATCAGAAAAAGCCGACTTAAAATAGTCTATAGTACAATAGGTGTTTTTGTGGTAGTAGGGTGGCAATTTAAGAGATATGGCAGGACGGATAACCCGCTGACAACATGACTCTGTTTCGCATTAACGTCATCGTCACAGTTGATTGAAAATTATTCCAGGCCCTCTCTGACAACGGGCAACAAGTCCAATGGGAGAAATTTACAAAAAACTGCTTATTTATCCGTTGTTGCCCTTTTCATTAATTACGCAATTCAAAAACTAGACCCCATTGAACTTCCGTAAACTGTACCAAATTGTCAGAGATGCTGAGTAACAAAAAGGAGGTCACATTTTTGTGTCACAAAGATACACACTTTATATATAAATAAATTTTAAGTAAGCCATAACAATAAATGTATACTTATTCATTAATAACAATAAAAATATATAGATAAAAAAAGGAACACATAGTATGATGGCATGTTGTATAAATTCCTAATTATAAATTCAATTCTGACTACCCCATGGCACCCCATACTGACCAAAGTAGATCTTATATCACCTGCTGACTTTACAGACAATTTCCTTGCATATTTACAAAGTATGTTATTACATGATAAGAAGTAAGTAAATATGGATGAACAAGCATCAAAGAGCATACGAGATGAGAATAGAGAACAACAAGGGAGAAAGAAAAGAAGATCTGATGCTGGAGAAAAAAAAATGAAAGGAATGAAAGGCGAAAAGTCCAAGAAAACCCACTTGTTACAGGATGTATAAGATTTTACGTTAAATCTGAAGAAGGAAAAAAGTTTCTGTCTACAACAAGATGGACAAAATAAAACTGTCTGGCTAGCTCTATGGGTGTCAAAAAGCCAGACCCTTCCTTTCTTACTTTCTATAACAATGCACAAGGGCTCGTAAAATTTAGAGTTATGTTCTATGTGAATGAAATGATCATTCTTAACAAAAGTAAATGATTCTATATCCTTTGAAAAAGCCGATTTCTTGTTAAATGGAATTTTTAAATTTAAATCCTTAGACAAGGTCTTAAAACGTTGAGCCCCCATGCCAGAGTCACGGGATACAGTGGGATTAGATTTGGTCCTCTATAATCTTCAAGAATATGTGAATAAAGAAGATATGGGCATCTTGAATACAACTCTGGATGGGATTGTTAACATGCTGTCTGGTCTTGACAACAAGCTGAATTATATGAACAACAAGGTGAGTGATCTTGACAACAAGCTGAATTATATTGCTGAGAAGGTGCGTGATCATGACAACAAGCTGACTGATCTGAAAACTTACAACACCAGTGAATTTTGTTAGATTCGTGGCAAATTATCCAAATTAGAAGTGAAAGTCACTAACATGCAAGACAAATTGAGAGGAGGAGGAGGAAGCACTTACCAGAAAAAAGAAGGACAAGGGGGATCAGGAGAGACTAAGAAAACTAGACAGAAGGATCCATGCTACATCTGCAAAGAGTTTGGGCATTGGGCCCCAGATTGCCCCAAGAAAGATTTGTGCTACAAGTGCGGGAAATTTGGCCATTGGGCTAATAAGTGTACAGAGGATGAGGATCAACAATTTGTAAAAGAAATACAAAAACTGGAGAAAAAGCCTCAAGATCCCAAGATTTCAGGGACCCACCAGACCAAACCTTTAGTGAAAGAAGGAGACAAAAAAGAGAAAAAGGAATACAACAGAGAGATTCCAGGCCCCAGCACTACTCACTAGAGGAAACTATCCCTGATGACCGAAAAGGCACAGAAGAAGAAAAAGTAAATTGTTGTATTTTGATTCTGAATAAAATCTGTGTTCTTTGTTATAATCTGTCTTTTGTTATAGTTTTCAGTAAAAAAATCCAGTTTGAACTGGTTAGGCTAGGCTGTCTAGACTGTGAATGAAAGCGTGACGTCATAATCACATTCTTGAGTCGCTGCTAAAATCGTAGTAGCAGCGTATAGTATAATGGAAACACCCCGTATTTAGGGGCTATGTAATGAATTGAACAACTTATCCCCAAAGGAATGTACTGAGTTGACCTCCCTATCCCCCACAGCCCCCTTATCTGCACTCCCTTGACCCATCTATCCCCCCAGGGCCCAAAAGTGCACTCCCTTGACCCGCTTATCCCCCCAGCCCCAAAAGTGCACTCAGTTGAACCCCCCGGTCAGGCTGCTTATACTACTATCATGAACTATAAAGTTTTATGATAAGTCTTACGGTGTCAAAACATATGGTGAGTTTATAAACGAATGAAGTTTGACTTGTTGGACAATCTTGATGAAAAAATCAAATAGTGTAAAGTGTTATTTAGACAACCCGGAATTTTAATTTCCATCCATGTTATTATTCCGGAACTTTGAGGTCCACTGACGTCGAAGTTTTTGCTATTACTTTAAAATATTAAATTCCGGTTGTGACTTTTTGCCTGTACGCGAATATGGCCCATTGACAATTTTCGAGCTAGCCAATTTTTGAACTGTTTGAATGCTTTTTACAAACTTTTTCCTGTTCTGCTACTTCTTTCCTTTCTACTCTATCTTTCTCTTTACAACTCAATTCTGTGTTTATTCAAGATTTGTACAGAAGCTCCAGGTTCCGTCAGAGGTAAATTTCTTAATTATCCATTCATGTCTTTGAAAATATTATCAGCTAATTGTCAAGGATTGGGGGATATCAGCAAACGAAGAGATGTTTTTAATTATCTAAGAGGAATGAATTATAATATTTACTGCCTTCAGGACACTCATTTTACAACTGAAATAGAAAATAAAATCAGAAGCACGTGGGGTTTTGACTGTTACTTTAGTTCTTTTTCATCAAATGCAAGAGGTATAGCAATTCTATTCAATAATAATTTTGAGGTTAAAATGTACGTCTAAGGAAAAAGGAGATGTGGATGGTAATTTTCTTCTTTTAGATTTTACTGCTGAGGAAAAAAGGTTTCTCTTATGCTGTATATATGGACCAAACAATGATAACCCTGATTTTTATGAAAGATTACATGAGTACATTAATGACTTTAATTGTGAAAATGTTATATTATGTGGTGACTTTAACCTTGTTTTAAATCCTGAATTAGACTACTATAATTATAAACATATAAATAACCCTAATGCAAGACAGAGGGTTATAGAGCTTATGGAAGATAACAACTTAGTTGATATTTATAGACAAAACAATCCAGATGCTTTGAGATATACTTGGAGAAAAAAAGTCCCATTAAGCAAAGTAGATTAGATTCTTTTCTTGTATCGGAGAATTTACTGTCAAGTGTTACAACAAGTTCTATAGAACCTAGTTATAGGTCCGACCACTCGATTATTACTTTATGTTTAAAGTTCAATGATTTTAAGAAAGGCAAAGGATTATGGAAATTTAATAATTCTCTTTTATATGATGAACAATTTTTAAACTCAATTAAGGGGGTGATACAAAGGGTTAAAGAGCAGTATGCAGCTCCAGTATACAATATAGATAACTTGCAATCTATTGAAGATGAAAATATTGTATTTTTAGTCAATGACCAGTTATTTTTAGAAACACTTCTTATGGAAATTAGAGGGAAATGTATTTTGTATTCGTCTTTTAAAAAAAAATCCAGACTTTTCAAAGAAGAAAAACATATAAAAGAAATAAGTTCCCTGGAGGAATTGGCACAGGGATCTACAAACAATAATGAAACTCTTGAAGAAAAAAAAAAGAGTTGGAAGATATTAGAAAAGAAAAAATGGCTGGTGTATATATAAGGTCAAGGGCAAGATGGATAGAAGAAGGGGAGAAACTGACAAAATATTTCTGTAATCTCGAGTCAAGAAATTTCTCTTAAGTAAAATTATTCCAAAAATTGAATTAGAAAATGGAGAGACAGTTTATAATCAGTCAGATATCTTAAAAACAACCAAACAATATTATGAAAATTTATATAGAAATGAAGATGATGTCATTGAAAATGTAAACTTTCAGGAGGAAATGAATTTTTCAGATATTAAAAAGCTTTCCAATGAAGAGTCAAGGTCACTAGAAGGTCAAATTACACTGAAGGAGGCAGGAGAAACACTTTTTAGGATGAAATCAAATAAATCACCTGGCTCAGATGGCTTTACCTCAGAATTTTTTGAGGTCTTTTGGAAATTTATAGGCGTTTTTGTTGTCCGATCAATTAATTATGCATATGATCATGATATTTTAAGTGTAACTCAGAGACATGGAATCATTACCTGCTTACCGAAGGGTGACAAACCTAAACACTTGTTCAAAAATTGGAGACCTATCTCTCTTTTAAACACAGTTTATAAAATTGCATCTGGTTCAATTGCGAATAGAATTAGAAGGTTTCTAGATAAAATTATACATCCTGATCAAACAGGCTTTATACAGGGTAGGCATATAGCTGAAAACATCAGACTAATCTATGACATTATGCAATACACAGAAGAAGAAAAAATACCAGGTCTTCTTCTTGTTGACTTTGAAAAAGCATTTGATTCTGTCTCTTGGGCTTTTATTCCAAAATCACTTAAATTCTTTAATTTTGGAAAGTCTATGAGGAAATGGGTTAGTTTATTTTATTCAAACATTACATCAGCAGTAAATCAGGGAGGAAATTTATCAGAAACATTCTCTTTGCATCGAGGATGTCGCCAGGGAGACCCACTATCCCCATACTTATTCTTGATATGTGCTGAAATCCTTGCTATTAAGATAAGAAATAACAAGACATTAAAGGTATATATTTCATCGATGGGGAAAAGAAAATCTCGATGCTCGCTGATGACACTTCTCTTATATTAGATGGCCGTGAGAAATCTTTACAATCAAGTTTAGGTACCCTTAGAGATTTTGCAAAAATGTCCGGCTTACATATAAATTATGATAAAACACAAGTAATATGGATAAGTAGCAAAAAATGGTAGTGATGAGGTTTTATGTAAAAATCAATCTCTTGAGTGGGGAAAGAAAAAGTTTAGGTTACTTGGTATTGAATTTGATATAGATTTGCAGAAGATACTTTCGAGGAATCTCAGTTCAAAGTTAGAAAACATAAAGAAAATGATAAGACATTGGAAACGTAGGAATCTCACACCACTAGGACGATTAACAGTTTTGAAAACACTTTTATTGCCAACATTGAATCATATTTTTGCCTCCCTTCCAAATCCCACTGATTTATATATCAAAGATTTAGAAAACACCTTTTATTCTTTTGTAATGGGAAGTAATGCTTTTAGACTAAAAAAAGGAGTTTGTATTAAATCTCTTAAAGATGGCGGTTTCAAGTTGATTAGTATAAAAGAGTTTATTATGTCTCTGAAACTTGTATGGATGAAAAATGTCATACTGCAAGGTAAATATTTTAACTTTAGATTTAAAAAAAAACAGTCTTTTGTGGAGAAGAATACATTCTCAAGAAAATAAAAGATGTAAAAAATATGTTTTGGAAAAATGTTTTAGAAGCCTGGCTATTTTTTCTAAAAAATTACCAGAACCAGAAGCAAGTGCCTCTATGGAACCACTATTTTTTTAATAAAAATATACTGATTGGCAAGAAAACATTTTTTTATAAGAAATGGTTTGAAAATAATGTATTTTTCATAAATGATCTCTTAGGAGAGGACGGTTCCTTTATGGACATTAATATGTTTAAATTGAAATATGGAATCCATACAAACTTTCTTGAGTACAATGGACTTATAGCTGCTATCAGAGAATGGATGAAAACCAAAAATATAATTTCTATGCCAACTGTATATATGCCATATATTACACAAAAAATATTCCATTTATTAAATGCGAAGAAATCAAGAAATTTATATGAAATTTTGAAAAGCAATGACATCAAGCCATTAGGTCAGACTAGCTGGAATAGAATTTTTAACTTGAATGATAGTGAATGGGAAAAAGTTTTTTCATTTCCTTTTAAGCTCACAAAAGATACAAAACTACAGTGGTTTCAGTTCCGCATTAATCATAAAATACTAGCAACTAATTCCTTTTTACATAAAATTAAGAAAATAGGTTCATACGAGTGTTCTTTTTGTGAAACTGAGACAGAAACTATTGAACACATCTTCTGGGAATGTAAAGTAGTACAAGACTTACTGAATAGTTTTGATAGTTATTGTTATAGAAAGATTCATATTAATGTTGTAGATTTGAAAAAAGAATTCATATTAGGATCTTTTGCAAAATTAGACAAAATAAAATATCTCATTGCTCTTCAGATTAAATATTTTATCTACAGAATGAGATGTAGTGGTAAATACCTCTCCTTGAATGGACTGATATCCTCCATCAAATATATGTATGAAACAAACAAGTATATTGCATATAAGAACAATAATCAGGTGACTTTTAACGAAGCCTGGAAACCCTGGAAGAATCTGTTTTTGTAATTTTTTCTTACTACCCCTTCCCTCTCTCCTCTCTCTCTTGCTCTACTTCTCACTCTCTATCTCTCTCTCTCTCTTATAAAAAATTTACAGAAAATGTATATTCGTATTGTATAAGTATGTATTAGAATCGGTAAATAAAAAAAAAAAAAAAAAAAAAAAAAAAAAAAAAAAAAACATATGGTGAGAAATAAAATAATAAAAAACATAAAGCATTTCAAGAGGTCTTTCCACAGAATGGTGGAAAGACCTATTTAATGTTGCAATGTACTTTTTTGAAATAAACAAAGCATTTACATGAAAATCTCCATCAATGATTTCTTTGTATTATTTCCGTGCATCTGTGTTCTGTGACTTATCTCTGTTTTGTCAACCTCCGAATATACATATACAATAAATAAATCTTATTTCCTTTAGCAGGGAATCCAGTGAAAAGATACAAACTGCATGAGGAAGCTGAAACGTATGCAACCTAGAACTTCAAAGTGGAGAAAATTAAAGTATGACAGATGATAATATACCGTAATTGATTTTCCATAAAATTGAGTATTTATGTTGCACATTCAGCCACTACAAATGATAAAGTATAATTTGCATTTCTTGTGTGTTATTACATTAATATGACATATGCCTAATTATTCAGTAATCAAATATTGCCGTAAATTGATTCAGTTTTGCCAGGGACCTATGTATATTAACAGAAAAGGTAACTACGGCAAGTCTCATGATATCTTGAAAGTCGCGAGATTTCGGGAGTCAACTTTAATTTAATTATATCTCTAAAGCTATCGCATATTTGAGATCAAATCTTTTTTCTGTCAAAAAATCATTCAAGATTTGGTTAGCACGTATTATACTCTTTTCTTAGTAGTACTGTAAATCACTTTTTATTTGTGAGAACTTTATTTTCACGTGATTACCTGCGACGGTATGCTCGCGAAAATTCCATTCTCGCATATAGTAGAATTCCTTAAGATTATATAGAGCAATGACCACAATTCATGAAAATTTTGTCTCTGTAATAAGGAGTCAATGACTATCTTGTGAAAATAAGGTGTCGCGAAAATTAAGTGATCTACAGTAATTTTTAGACGGAGGCTGTATGACAGCCTCCGTGTATAGGGATTGTCTTGCCCATGGAATGTAAACAGGAAAGATTTCCCAAGCACCATCTATCGGTGGAATTGTTTTCATTACCTTGAGAATTCTATTTTTAGAGCGACTCTGCGTTACACCGACCGCAAGGATAGGCATAGTCTAAAACAAAGATCGCGTCACATACAAGTATAAACAAACAGTTCTACTTTTTCTAATTAAACAGGATTTGTCTAATATTTTTTAAAATGACGTGTATATAAATACATTTCCTACGGAATATGTAAAAAAAAATGTGATTTACTATTAATTTTTTATCAGACAGAATATTAGGAGATTTTGTTCCAACAGACGATGATAAAGCATGTTTTACAATATGCCGAGCCTTTTCCCGCCGGTTCTCACACCAAAACAAGAACGAGAAGAAATGAAGTGGCGGATCTAGAGGGAGTTGGGGGGGGGGTTAACATCCGCGGAGAGTGATCGAGGAACCCCACTTATCAATTGCTTCTTTTATTAAAGTAAAAACTATCTCTAGTTACAGATAAGTTTAAACTTTAGTTTTATATTTAATTGTAAAAACTTCCACCAGAATTCGCCTGTGTATCAAACTAAGTGTGGAGACGCAGATGTACCTGTATTATGTATTGAAGAAAATCCTGCTATGTCGCATGCAAATGTTTTATGTCGCAGGTATAAATATAAGATATTTTAATAATAGATCAAGCATTTCAGTTTTAATGGAATTTTTTGTGCTTGATTGTTGTTTGTAATCTCATTTTCATTCCTTTTCTAATTTCTTTTTGAAAGGACCGATAAATTGGTTTGCGGCCGATTTTTGACGCTTGCATCAATAGGTTTCATGGAGTTTTTTAATCTGACAAGGATCGATGAATAAACAAATGCATAGTATTTTTATATGTAGGAATATTAACAGTCTAGTTTTGAATTGTTTATTTGATATTATGTATAATTTCAGGAAACACATGAAAATAGATTTACACTTTCTACAAGCGGTTTGAGTGTTTGGGGTACCCTCACATTAGATAAGAGAGAAACAAACGGCAACTCTGATATTGAGATCAAAATGCATTTGTAACGTTTGACCCTTGGGTACAACCCAAATCTTGGTTCATAGGATTTACATGATTTATCACATAATATCCTAATTAATAATTAAAAATCATATCTTCTGAAATAAGTTGTCTTATTGTCATATCGTTGATCCTTATTTGCATTTGATACTTGTGTTTTACCTCTTTCACATCCCAAACTTTAATTATTTTTTATATACAAGATTACATGTATTTCTGATCATTGGTATTCATGTCAATTTTTTTTAACCTACATCATTGGTAAAGTGATTGTTTTAACTGAGTTACTGAAAAGCAGAAATCATAGTTATATATTTATAACTTTTCTCTACGTAATTTGTAATCATGTCTCATTGTTAATGATTGTTTTAAACAGATAAACTGAAAAGGACAACCATTTCCACTGGTATACGAGTAAAGAAAGACATTTTTTGGGTTAATCTGTCATATGATAAAATACTACATTTAATAATTCCAGAAATATTGGTTGTCAAATTTGTCAAGATATATCTTTGTTATTGTAAGCAATACTCCAGTTCTCCAAAAACAATTTAAACTTGTGAAATAGCAAGTCTTATGAACTTGATTGTTCTGTTTACATAAAGTAAGAAAGTATATTTTATTCCACTCAAAAAATTGTGTTCTGGCACGAACATTTATTGCATGTTAATGAAGTTGTATTACTTAAAGAAAATTCTGTGTTGCTTTCAAGCTAGGTCACCCCATTTTGTATCACAAAGGTTTAAGACAAACTGTACTATATTATGTTGTTCATGTCCAATTACCTGGCTGCTTCTTTTTCCATGTTAGCTCATATCATAACATTATTACAATAAGGCCGAGAAATTTTGATTTTGGTAGCTGTTACATGTCATAATTATGTTAACAGTAGGTCTCTGTGACCTATAAATAAGATATCTTGAAATATGGAGACTCCTGACAGGCTGAGGCCTAGTGCTGAATCCAGAAATTCTGAAATAGGGGGACCAGTTTGAGGTCAGGGAAGGGGCCCACAGCCACAATTAAAACACTCATTTATCAAATATTGCGTATTTTTTGGACTCAAAAGGGAGGGGGCCAGGGGCCCCTTTTAATTCCGCCAGTGGGCTCATGACTAGAACATACTAAACCTACATTCATCAAACCGGGCCTGGGGGCATACAACTTAGACAAGCTCACTTTTGATCTCAGTCTCACTTTTCCACTATATATTCCTTAAGTGAGACTGGGATAAAAAGTTAGCCCGTCTAAGTTTTATGTCAACCAGGCCTAGTCAATTACTGTTTCTTACTTTGAAAGGTTTAATATTGAAAGTATCTCATCTAAATAACAGTGAACTTTAATCAAGGCGAAGTTTACATTACAAAGATGAAATTATAATATCCCAAAAACCTCATGAATATTGGAGTATCCTTTGAAAAAAATGTTGAATTGAAAAAAAAACTACACATTATTTCTCATAATATTCTTTACAGCAATGTATGACATATATATTTCTTTTGTGTTCTCTCATACATGAAGCCTCCGTCTAACAGTACTTTCAGTACTTTGATGTTTTATGCAAATTCAGCACATGCCCCGATCGGCTATATTTCCGAAAAATTGCTGATTTCAGTGTATGTTTTCTTTATATTTAAATTATATTATTATTATTATGCATTAAAATTTATTAATAAATTAATTTCAGTACATAAAAGGAATTAATTGACATTAATCATAAAACACCTTGTTTATTGGGAATAAACATAGTTATGTTAAAAAAATTGTAGTGTTGTCCGTGACGTTTTGGGTAAAAAAAACATGGCGAAGAAAGAGTTGCTATCCCGTTAGAATATAGGTCCCTGGTTTTGCATCATATGTACAATAAATTAAACATTATAATTTGCATACTTAATGGCTTTATTGAATAAGTTTTCAATTGCCGTCATGGTTCTTGTGTATTTTCTTACAGAGAAGAAGCAGAGACATCAATTTATGAGAATCCTGAACATGATCACCCCAGTGTTCTTGACGTTTCGTCAAATGATGTTGGTATTGATAACAGTAATCAAAATGATGGTGCAACATTTGTGCAAGATTTTGAAACTGCCAATGATTCACAACCGGCAAACCAATATTTTCCTTCAGAAATCGAACAAATTATTTGTATGGAAGGATTCATGGAAAATTGTGAAGAAATAGATATGGTACTTGATTCTGAAGAAAGTGATTCTGTCTCAGGTGATGATGATTCTGAGGGAGAACCAGAACACGATGCTGCTGCTGCAGTTCCAGAAGAAGAGGTGAAAGAAGGAGGAAGTGTCCCTTTGTATGTTTTGCCACCCAGTAAATCTGTATTTTCCTCTGAGATTCTGCACAAATAACATCTCCTCTCTATTTGTGCATATTCAACAAAAAACCATTTGTCCCGCACAGCATTTCAACTGCTACTTAAGCTGATAAAAATGTCCATCTCCCTGAAAAAAATTTGTGTGAGACCAGCGTCAATTAAGTCAAGGAGAAAATACGATTTGGTGGAAACTATTTCACATATCATGAGTACTGTGATGTATGCGGTGCTTTATACCCTGAAGACAGAGGTATAGTAAAATGTGAAACACCATCCTGTACTGGATCAAGATCAAGTGATGCTGATGCGACAGGAAGAAGAAAAAACTACTTCGTCAGTGGGGATTTATACTTACAGCTGAAAGAGATACTTGAAAACGAAGAAAATTTTAATGAAGTATTGTCCTCATTTCAAAGATCTAATGATAGTGAGGAAATTCATAACATAACAGATGGCAAGAAGTACAAAGAAATTGAGAAAAAATGTAAGGACATGACTGTCACATTGACTATGTTTACCGATGGAGTTTCTTTATTTAAATCATCAAAAGTCTCTCTATGGCCTTGTCATCAATGAACTCAATCCACAATCAAGGTTTTTGAAGAAAAACTTGATTTTATGGGGACTCTGGCAAGGACAGAGCAAACCTTTGATGAATACTTTCTTTTTTCCATTTGTTAAGGATATGAGAATGTTATACAACACTGGAATGCAAGTAGAAACTCCAACTGGACAACAGACAGTTCACGCTATAATAAACGCCATGACTATGGATCTTCAAGCAAAAGCATGTGTTTTTAACATGATGCAACATAATGGCTTGTGTGCTTGCCTGTACTGTGAAGAGCCAGGGGTTGTGGTGAAAAGTGGAAAGGGCCATACCCGCAGCTTTCCATTTCGTGAGACTAAACCTCAACTGCGGACAAGATTATCAATTGAAGCAAATGTTCATGAAGCCGTACAGTCAAAAAAAGCTGCCTGCGGATTTTATGGAAGGTCCATCATCACGCATCTTCCATGGATGGAATTTCAAGAAAATTGTACCATAAACTACATGCATGGCTTCCTTCTGGGAATAACAAAAACGTTATTAAGCATGTGGATAGACGGAGCCAATTATCAGCAGTCTTACTTCATTGGACACAAGCTCAAGGACATAGATAAAATTTTACAAAGTATCAAAGTTCCCTATCTGAATCATCGCAGTCCAAGAAAAATTCAAAACAATCTCAATCACTGGAAAGCATCTGAGTTTCGATCTTTTCTCATCTATTATGGGATATTAAAAGGACACTTGCCAGATACGTATTTGGAGCATTTTGCTTCTTCAAGAGAAGATTAAAACATATGATCTCGCTAGGGCAAGGATGCTTTTGGAAATGTTTTACAAATGCATGGCAACCCTGTATGGAGATGCTGTCTGTGGCCTAAATGTGCATAACATCAGTCACATCGTGGATTGTGTGGATAACTGGGGAACACTCTGGGCTTATTCGTGTTTTTGCTTTTGAATCTTTTAATGGAGAAATTTCCAAAGCAATACATGGAAAAGGAAATGTAAGTGGTGAAGATTATTGGGCAGTCCACAGCGAAAAAATTCTGCAAAATGAAATCAAACTGCTTCAAGATGGAAAGCCGAAAGATCTTTTAAAAGAAATCATGTCTGCGAGAAACACCGTAAAAACAGCAATCTTGAAATTGGAGAACAGTGTTACATAATGAAACCTCTGGTTAAACTGAATTTTGTATCTGGTTCACTTTTGCAAAATCTTTCTGTTCTGGTAAATATGGAGATTGGAGAACTACAGAACTTCCATCCTTAGGGCATCGAAAATTCAAAGAAACAGATTTGTTTTCTACAGCAAGTCATGCGGCAAAGTGAAGCGGAATAATTCATTCACTGTCCACCTAAATCAAGATTTTCATGGGTGCGACATTGTTATGGTGGATTATTTCATCCATCTTGCTGACCTTAGGAGAACTTTTGCGCACAGCAGTGGATTTCAGAGGATCTCTAAGATGGTGGAGGGAAGAGCACCCCACATTCTGCTGTTGGAATTGAAATGGTAATAATTTAATTTCACTTGTATCAAGCAATTTCATTGGCTGAATCATTCAGAGGAACATATAATATTTTGGATAACATAACTTGCCTACGTCACAATGAGTTACGTCAAAAACGTATTACTCCGCTTGACGTTACTTTTAAAATAATGCTCAATTTGAAGTCTTTTTCCGGAGGAAATATTGTCTCATTGTCTACACTGGAATTAAATTATAAGGAATGAAGCTTATTTCAACTTATGTTATCCGATATAACAAAACTTGGGGCAGTTTACGCTTTTTTATAAACCGCTGAAATAGATGTGCTGGGGGATATGTGTCCTTTCCAATTTTTATATTTTTGACAATGTATACATGGTATAGGTTACATTAGAAGACAAAGATAATTCATATCCTTATACTTGATATTTTTTTTATCATATTGATAGCTGTTTTTCTTCCTTTGCAACACATGGGAACACTAAAGCTAATACTTATAATATTTCTCTTAGTTCAATTTTATGGCAAAATGCAAGGTTCCTAATTATTTTAATTGATATTAATGATGTGATTGTGAAGGACGTTTTCTTCTTTAAAACTTAATACTCAGAAAGACACATTTAACATATGTCAAAAATTATTTCTGCTCTATGGATAAATACCACTGCAATTCTAATTGTAAACATTAATTAATTTTTATTCATGGATAAACTGGGTCCCTCAAACAAGGCGCTTGACGTTTTTTTAAAAGATACATATATTGCAGATACAGTCGAAGGAGTGGAGTTCTCAAAGTAACAATTAGTCAACTAATTTGATTATCTTACCTGTATATCTAATATAGAAAACTTCAGCTATTCCTCCCCTGCAATTCAGTGAATTTGTTGACTATATAATGAACTCAACTTTTTACCTGAGTAAGCCTTTCTTAATCATGTCTTCCATTAATATTGCCACAGGGTCATATTTGTTTCAAGAACATTTCATGAATCAAAATTTTTAGAAAAAAGGTTCGATTTTCAATTTGAACTTAATTCCTGTATATCATCATGCAAGGCATGTTGACCTTTCATAAGAGCACGTGATGTGTAATTGATTCTAGTACAACACTCCTCATTCAAGAACAAGGTTTCTCTATTATTTCAGGGACAGTTGATATTCATTTGGTTATGAAATATAGGTATACAAATATATTATACAATTTAATTAATTGTAGTTGTCGTAAGGTTCAATCAACCAGTGGTGCAGGGAATTGATTGATTGCATCAGATTCTTCGCCCGTGGAAATTATACAAAGGAATGCAACATTTTGTAAGTACACTATGTCTATGTATGTCTATAACATTTTTTTAGTAATAATGATCTATAAGCATACATATACGAATTTTAACATGAAGTCAACCATAATTCTTTTAATCATGTTAATTAAATCCAAGTACCGGAATGTATTCCTTTGTCTGATTTTTTAAATCATTTATTTTTATCGTTTGAAATAACGTGTTACGTACTTTGTATCTTTAGATTTCAAAGCATCATGTAAATGATATTATATGATCTATTTGATACTGTATTGTAGGTGAAATTTACAAGTGATCATTATGCATTGATGATTTCCAGAGGCCAACTCACTGGCACCGTCTACCCCAGACAGCAAGAGTCCATCTCCCCCCCCCCCCCCCCCCCCCCTCCCCCCGTTTGATCTTCATGTGGGATCTGTAATCTTATTACACAACATCTGTTACCGTTCACGGTATCTCAGTCGCTCGCTCTTGAATACTGTTCGTTATTTCCAGATGTTTCATTAGTAAGTACATTGTATGTTTAACTCGGAATGCAATTTTTGGTGTCTTATGTTTATCTAAAGAACCGATAAAATCTGGCTGGCAAACCGTTATGAATTTTGACAATAGGCCATCGATATAAAAAAACACCTCTGAATTGCATTCATTTTTATGATGAGAACGATGGTAAGAAAGTGTGCACCATAACATGATTTACATATACTAAAAATGAATCATTTTAAAGCATAATAAACACAAAAATAAAAATTGACGACAGATTTTAACAATGATAATGAGTTTCTGGTTTTTTAATTATCGTCAAGTATTATTAAAAATTGGCCTCTTGTCAATACTTTGAAGTTATCCTCACTTTTGAACTTTTCTTATTTGTCCATGTCCTCAAGGTTTTTAAGATGAAAAAAATCTATTCCAAGGTCTATTTCTCGCTCATTTCCTCCCACTGCGAAAGGGACATCGACTTTTGTTTTGATGTTTTGTAACAGTTTGGTGTTAAAACGTACCTGTCCTTTTATTTTCTTTCAAGATCGATATTATGTTGATTTCAGTAGCAAGATTATCAACAGTCTCGTTTAAAGACTTTTATTCAAACATCATGTTAACTATAAAACAGTAAGACCCGAAAAAGTCATCAGAGCAGTAGGATAGTGAATGTCTAACAGGAATATTTAATAGGACGCAGGAATCACATTAGATCGTTCTTGGGAATGTAAAGAACTAGAATCAGATTGTACTGAGAAAAGAAGATGCAACGGAAAAAGAAAAATAGAGGATATCAAAAAGAAACCTAATTGGACTAAGGAAGATACTCAGAAACTTGAGGTTTTAGTATCAGTAAATTGGGATGTTACTTTTTTTTTACTTTTTTAAGTTTAAAAATTTTTTGAAGCCCCCCCACCCCCAATTCAAAAGTAAGTTGTCAACTTCTGTAAAGGTCAGCGCTACTCATAAAATTCCGTCAGTCCCTTTATCAACTACTTTTTAAATGCATTGAACAATAGGACAAACAAACCATAATAAATCTACATTTTTGTGTTTAAGAATGACAGGTATTAAATACTGTAGATCACTAAATTTTCGCGACACCTTATTTTCGCGAGAGAGTCATGCATTGACGTTTAATTAGCGAGACAAAATTTCACGAATTGCTCTATATAATCTAAAGGAATACTATTATACGCGAGAATTATATTTTCGCGAGCACTCTGTCTCGCGTAATTACGAAAAATTAAATTCTCGCGAATTAAAAGTGATTTATAGTAAACCCACAAGAATAATGATTTCAGAATTTTTTCTTTTGCATGGAATATAATACCCAGTTAAGAAATGCTGCAGTGCAGTAGATGGAAAAGGGGTGCCTCTGACAGACTTGGATGATGTCCTTACTGTAAATGGGAAGCAACATCCAGGAAAATATATTAGTAGTTCTGCCTCTTCCAATACAAAAAAATTATTTAACTGACCTAAACATAAGAAGACAGGCAAATATCATGAAAGAAATACATTTATTTTTCAATGTATAAATCATTCTTTAAATCTGTGTTCTATATTGATCTGTGTCACCAAAGTGTGTCTGGAGGCAGTATCATGTTGTAAATTTTGAATTTACTAGGGGGAGGTAAATGCAAAATTTATAACATGTACCTCCCCCTAGTAAATTCAAAATTTACAACATGATAGCAGGATTGAATTTCTGCGCATGTCATTTGAAGTGCAATTCGCTGATTTGTAAAATAAAACTAAAAAACCTTACGGGCATCCACACTTGTGGAAATATTCTTGCAATGAACTAAAGTAGCACACATACAAAAATCCCCATAGGATGTTTAAAATACTTTCTTTTTAATAAGAATGTCATCAGAAAACATGACCGTAACATCCGTGTCAAGACCGTACCAAAATTCTGTTATGGTTAATGACCGTTTCGGTAATGACATTTTCAAATTATTTTCCTAATGGGCTGCCTTATTTGGAAGATATCGTACATTCAAGAATGTCATTGCTTAAATTACCAAAGAAATATCTTCTATACACATTTTTCCCCCACCTCATATACACATTTTTGTTCCTCTGCATACGGTCCTGAAGTTTGATTAAGGTAAGGGAAAAACAACAATACTTACGTGTTAAAAGTTCATCATAAGTTTCCTCCTTCCTTTCCTTATCTGCCGCCATCCAAAGTTAGTCAGGTTGAACTTGTAGTAGAGGTACTTTTATATAAAATAATAAAAGTTGGAGTGATTTTAAATGAAATAAAATATAAATTAAATATAAATTAAATAAACTATTAAATAAGTTATAAATGGATCCACACATGTCATACACTTTTACATCACCACACACATATCTATTGGTCAAGGTTCGAAATACTCGGTTTTCATTGGTTGAAGGTTTTGTCTTTGTGGGGTAGTGAGTTTTATTCAGAGTAAGATTTAGATTTCTGATTTCATATGGTGAAGACCTAATTTATATTGCTGCTGACTTTAATTATTTGAAAGACCTAAGACACTTCCAGAAATGCAGGTTTTTACTTGTTTTATGCTACAAGATATGTTTTCTATAATATGTTAAAAATGTGGAAAACAAGATATTTTACTTTTAAATGTTAACATATTGAGTTATCTATCTGTCTATTCAGATATTGATAAATCTGATGAAGTTTTCCTATTGATTAATTTGTATATAGACCTGGAAATATTTTGAAGTGAAGATTTTGGTAATCATGATAAATTAAATATCTATTGATTATGAGAAAGGTATTTGTATAGAGCAAGTCCTGATTATTACATTTATTGTATATAGGAATCTCCAAAAGTAGAGAATATGTAAGCTTGCATTGGAGAAAGTTCAATTCCATAAATTGGTATGTCTATCTGTATATATATATATATCTATAATTTGCAAAGAAATATCAAAGAAGGATAACTCTTCTCAAGATTGTAAAGTGCAATTGTGTTATAAGAGTTAACTCCCTTATATCATGTGTAAAGCATATTTCTAATGTGTTATCATAGTGAATGATGATAATTAATTGTAAAAAGGAAGACAGATAATTTGTTATATTTCATAATCGGAATATTTAATTGAAAAATTATTTTGTACATATTTTCATGACGCAATTTGTATATTGCAGGACAAATCCATTGTTTCCATTATTTCCAAATTGTCCGAATTGAAATCAAGTAAAGAAGTCATCATAATAAACGTCTAAAACCACAACTTGGTGTTTTCCATCATTGCCGGGAATACCCGCTACAAAATGGCGCCCAACGTGGGGCTCGATCCGGAGATCATTGTGTTCTCCAGCTAGTAGAATATTAATGCGTCTAGGACCAAATGCAACTGTGGAGGAAATTTTAATTAAACTAGACAGCATCTATGGCATTGTGGAAGAGAAAGAAACACTACTTGCCAACTTCTATTGTGCAAAGCAAGAAGACAGTGAGGATATCTCAACAGGGGATGTAGACTAGAGGATTTACTCAGCAAAGCTGTCTTGAGAGGATAAGTGAAACAAGGCGATGAAAATGAAATGTTAAGGAACATGTTCTGGAATGGAATGAAGACTAGTTTGAAGGACATATCAGGCCATTTACATGACAAATACCTTGATTTTGATGAACTGAGAATGGCAATGAGAGTAATTGAGCAGGACAGCCTCTGACGAAGTTGTATGCTGGAGATGCGGCCAAGGTCACCTCCAAATTAGATGTCAAGTTAAAGTCGACCATTACAGAGGACATTTAAACGGACGTCGACCGTCGGTAAGGGGCCAACGATAGGTCGAAGATTACAGAGCCCCATGTACCAGCCAAAATTGATTGGTGAATCAACAGAGACAGAAATTTTGATTTCACAGATTAAAGCCAAAGCTTTACTAGATACAGGATCAACAGTATCAACAATATCGAAATCATTTTAATCCTATCCATCCAATACAAGATTTCATCAATATCGAGTGTGCAGATAGAAATTCTCTTTCTTGCCTAGGATACATTGAAACAGAAATTCAGCCAATGGGAATTCCCAACTGTCAACCTTTACCATGCCTTTTCTTGATTGTACCAGTTTCGAATTACAGCAAATCAACTCCAACATTATTAGGAACCAACATCATCACGTTATTTCTTAGTCACACTCGTCAGCAGTATGGAGAGAAATTTTTGCAGGAAACACCATTACAAACACCTTGGTATTTAGCATTTAGAAGTTCACAGCTGAGAGAAAAAGCATTAATGAAGCAGAATTTTAGATTAGCCATTGTGAAATCAGCCGAACAACAAACAATCACCATCCGTCCGAATAGCCAAGTAGTGATTAATGGATATGCAGATAGAAATTGATGTATATAGAAGGCCCTGGGGAAGAATAGTGCATGCACTAACCAGGTAACCTTCTTTAAATAAAGTTTTATTATTATTATTATCATTATTATTATTAAAGCAAATTAACACCATTTTTATATATAATAACAAAGTATATGTTTTAACACCAATGGAAGCATGACTCTTGTTGCAGTGGAGATTGTGTGGAAAAAAGAAGTCTATATAAATCTCACTGTAACTAGTATTTAGGGCCAGCTCACCCTCAGATACGGGTCTTTTTATGTTTTTCAGCTAATAAACAAGATCAATATGTAGAGTTTTGTGATAATAAAATTATATTATAAAAACACATCAGAAGTGAATGAATTTTACAAAGAAATGAAACAATATTATCATAGATAATTCAATTTATGCAGCTTTGAGAAATTTGGTAAATTTTACACCGTCAGATATTTACGGATTTTTTGAGCCAATCAAAACCATTGTTTTCATTGCGCCATTTTTCCGTAGCCTGTGTAGTGCTGTGAAAAAATAAAAAGATATCTTCGGACATTTGAGACACATAAGCTTGTAAGTGTTTAAATTCCTTGTCCTAGGAACACCAAAGTAACACTAAAGAACTAGACTACCAGATATTCAAGACAAGTACGTCTTAGAAGTGTTTAATTTTCTTGTGTTTATGTAAACCGCATGGGCGAAACATGGCGGGGGTGGATCCCAATTCTGATTCTCTAAAAATGCAGTTTATGCACATCTGTCTCCTGGGACATTCTTACATACGAAGACTCTTGGAGTTTATGAACTTTAATACAGATTTGAAGAACTTGAAGTTAGATCCCGCAAATTACAAAATATCTGTGTGCGCTAAGGGCGGGCTACGTACATGTGGCCTTCGACAGATGCTGTGTAAAATTCCCGGAACGCCCGATACTTACTTCCTACAAATAGGCGGCAATGACATTGGTCATTTACCCAATGAAAAGATTGTCACAGACATTATCTCTTTCTCCGAATTCCTGATTCATGGTTTGGACGCGAAGAGGGTTATAATTGGTCAGCTTCTTAGGAGGGACC
>PRKT01000024.1:96490-111175 GCA_003671525.1 Saccostrea glomerata
AACAATGAAACATCAATGTATAACTGTTCAGTATAACAGTTTGGTCAACTTGAATGATGTTCAGTGCAGCATCATCCTATAAATCTATAAATGCTCAGTATAGCATTCTGTGTTCATAGTTTCATTCGGAAAATGCTCAGTATAGCATGATTTATGTTTATAGCCTCCCTTTATAAATACTCGGTATAGCATAATATAATCATAACATAATTTTAAAAATTATTAGTAAATTTACTAGGTTTATAGCGTTACCATGGTTACTCTAAAAACACTCAGTATAGCATTTGTATTATTATGACATCACTCAAGAAATGCTCGGTATAGAATTATCATGATTATAGCATCACTTGATATAAACATGTAAAGCATTACCAAACAATTGGTTTGTATAACAGGTGGGTCCATTGGTGCTTCTAGCATGTCTAGTTGTGTTTATATATATAGAGGAATACCCAGTATGGCATCTGCTTGAAGCTGTTCAGTATAACAGTTGGTTTTGGGGTTATATAAGTACCAATACTTGTCCCTGTATACACTTGTAGATGTTTAATGTAATGTGACCATCAGTCGGGTCATGATAATACAGAGATGGCACCTACAATTCTGTTGTCCTAATGCAGCCTTTGGGAACTTCTGATTTGTTGAGTACTTACCATGGTTATCTGCCTATTATTAAGGCTTTTTGTGTTATATAAGTGTATAAACCAGTTGGTTTATGCTTGGTAGGATATTTGAACATTATTCATTACAAGGGCTGTCAGATAATTAACAAGAATTATTATATTTTTACACATTGGCTACAAGTGTATGTAGTTCTTAATGTGATTATGTGTTCTACATTCTTTCTCATTTAACACAGGGACAATGCCAAGGCAAAAGAGAGGAAAATCGCCACCTAGAACTGCACAGCCCCCAAAACGTCCAAAACGTAAGAGGAATCCGAATGCAGCAAACAACACACCTAACACGGAACAACGAACTGATGCTACCCCACCTGCAGCGCACAACACCAATGATGTTCAGGTGGACTACGTAAAATTAGCTGCAGAAATTATTAAACAACAAAACGCTGCATCTGAGAGTTGTGCACCTATTCCAAATTCATCGTCCATCTCAGCTCCGTCCACTTTGGCATCTCCATCCACCTTGGCTCCATCCACTCCAAGTCCGTCCACTTTGACTCCATCCACTTCAGCTCCATCCACAGCAGGCCAATCACTTGGGGCTTCATCTTCAGCGACACAGCCTGCTGATTTATTGGCCTTAATTGATAATGTTTTTAGTAATAAAACAGGTGAGTCAGCAAGGGAAAAAAATCTAACCACTATTAACATTACAGAGGGTATTCCTTTGGGGGATGGGATTAGTCAAAAAACAAAACAAAAAATTTGGGACAATGAATTCATTGATCTAAAATCCCTGCTACCTAATCAGTTTGACGACCCTGTATCAGTAACCATTGAGTCGGGTTCCATCAACTTTCAACATGGCAACAAGTCAAAATTCCCATTAACAATTTATCAATGGACTGATGCCTTCCTTATTTTCTCCTGCATGTTTCTACAAAAGCATTCGTCAGAAGCCCCCAATCTCTTAAAATACTGCAGTTTGCCTTCCTTATTTTCTCCTGCATCTTTCTACAAAAGCATCCTTCAGAAGCCCCCAATCTCTTAAAATACTGCAGTTTGGTTAGAGAGATTTACACACTATCCAACGATGGGGCTTGGCGTATTTATGATGAAAACTTCCGTCGTTTAAGGCAATCAACAAATCTTCCTTGGCAGAAACCAGTGGAGGAACTGCGCATCAAAGCGTTTTCCAAATCAAAAAGTCAACATACAAATGATACCTTTCGCAAGCCCAGACAGTTCACCAGAGGGGGAAAACTCTGCTTTGCATACAATAGGGGGGACAAGTGCAAAGCATTCCCCTGTCGCTTCCAACACATCTGCAAATTATCCAGAGGACCACACCCAAAGCTCAATTGCAGGGAAGTCACCTACCCCAAACAATCCAAATCCAGCACCTCTTCTGCCGACACCAGTAAACCTAAAAAACCTTAATTCCTTCCTCTCTGGTTATGACACGCAAGCCCACACAAAATTAGTACAAGGTTTTTCAGGGGGGTTTCATTTAGGTTGTCAAGGTTTTCCTTCTAGTAATATCTCTAAAAATCACATGAGCTGTGCCCAGCACCCAGAAATCATAGAGTCATTCATTCAAGAAGGCTTACATAAAGAAAGGTTAGCCGGTCCATTCGAATCGCCACCTTTTTTAGTATTTAAATCGTCCCCACTTGGGGTTGTCCCAAAATCTGAGCCAGGCAAATTTCGAATCATACATGATTTATCTTACCCTCAAACAAACTCAGTTAATATGTTCATTCCTCCGGAAAACTCAAAAGTAAGCTACGATTCTATTGATAAGGTGGTGGAACTTGTTCAAAGGTTTGGCACAGGAAGTTTGTAGGCAAAAACAGACATTCAGGATGCATTTAGAATTGTACCCATTCACCCGGACGACTACCATCTACTGGGCTTTTCGTGGAAAGGAAAATTTTATTATGCCCGTTGTCTTCCGATGGGGGCCAGTAGTTCCTGCAAAATTTTTGAGTCCTTCAGCACTGCTTTAGAGTGGATAATGTATGCAAAATTTAATGCCTTAGGTATATCTCACATTTTGGATGATTTTCTCTTTGTAGGTCCTCCTGGGAAGTAAAATTGTAGAAATGACCTAACAAATTTTCTGTTTCTCTGTGCCAGGCTGAATGTCCCAATCAAACTAGATAAAACAGTTCCCCCTACAACCTGTCTTACCATCTATGGTATAGAGGTTGATACAGTTTCCATGGAATGCCGTTTACCACAAGTCAAAGTAGAAAAAATTAGAAACAAATTACAGGAATTTCAGGGCAAATCTAAGACCTCCTTAAGAGAAATCCAGTCTCTTATAGGCCTCCTTAATTTTGCTTGCTAAATCGTGGTGCCGGGACGAGCTTTTCTACGCCGCTTAATTAATCTTACCTGTAAGATTTCAACTCCTTTTCATACCATCAACCTAAACAGTGAAGCTCAAGCTGATATCGATATGTGGAAAATTTTCATTGACAAATTCAACGGAAAATCTATATTGGGTCACATCAGAGGAAATGACTCTTTTCACTGATGCAGCAGGGTCGGTTGGGTTTGCTGGGGTGCTGGAAAATAGGTGGTTTGCTCAGAAATGGCCATAGAATCTTGAAGACTATCAAATAGCTATTAAAGAATTATTTCCTATTGTACTTTCAATAGAGGTCTGGGCCCCATTGTTAAGCAACAAAAAAATCTTATTCATGTCCGATAATCAAGCAGTGGTGGACATTATAAATAAAACATCATCAAAAGATACCACTCTCATGAAGCTTGTTAGGCGCCTTGTTTTGTGCTGTTTGGAAAATAACATATTGTTTAGAGCAAAACATATCCCGGGCAAACTAAATACTTTAGCTGATAAACTATCTCGTTTCCAATTTCAGGAGGCTGCCAACATTGCCCCGAATCTGTCTCCTATACAAACATTCATTCCCTCCCATTTACTAGAGATCTGAGTGCACCTTCCCAACAGCTTCTTCAAGCCGCACTTTCAACATCTTCCAGAATGGCATACCACAGAAGTTGGCAGCTCTTCCTCCAGTGGATACCGTCATACACCTCATTACCAGTGACAGAAGTAGATTTGTGCAATTTTATTGGTTACCTCTTCTCAGCAAACTATGCCCCATCTTCATTATCTTCACATGTCTCAGCAATAGGCTACCTCCACAAAATCTGCAGCGTACCAGATCCAACTGAAAAATTCCTTCCTAAGAAACTACTAAAAGGTTGCCATGCACTTGCACCTCAGCAGGACACAAGACTACCAATTACTACAGACATCTTACGTAGAATGATAAAAGCTATTGACATTATTGAGCCACTCTTATGTAACAGACTACTACTCAAAGCATTCTATCTTCGCGCTTTTCAAGCTTTCTTAAGAATTGGGGAATTAGCTGCTCGTTCACACAACTCTAATCAAGTGGTACAGCGTTCTGATGTTAACTTCAAAATCTCAAATGGCATCTTGTCAGGAGTTACCATTGTTATGAAACATTTCAAGAATAACATTGAGCAAAAACCGGTGACTTTGCATCTTTCAAACAGCAATTCCATTACCTCCTGCCCTGTTCGGGCATTGTATGATTATACTACTCATTTTGCTTACACTTCAGGGCCTCTTTTTCAATTTATGAGTGGGGAATCAGTCACAAACCATTTTATAAGCCAACAGCTATGCAAGGTAGTCTCATTCATCGGCCTCGACCCAAAGCTGTACAAAGGGCACAGTTTTCGAATCGGTGCAGCGACTCATGCAGCATCTCTGGGTTTCTCTGAGAACTATATACAGAAGTTGGGAAGATGGCGCTCGAATGCAGTTCGAAGATACATCCGCATCTCTTCATTTGATATATAACCTTAATCATACTAAGATGAGCTTTGGACTGCTTGATTTCTTTTATGTGGATGGTAGCACTTGTTTTATGTGTACAGCGGTTAGCTGCTCATAAAAACCTGCTTTCGGTATATATGTCAAGTTTTTCTGTGGATGGTAGCTAACTTTTTCCTGAGTGCAGCGGTTAGCTGCTCATAAAACCTACCTACCGTATATGTGTCAAGTTTTTCTGTGTATGGTAGCAAACTCTTTTCTGAGTGCAGCGGTTAGCTGCTCACTATGCCTGCTTACGATATATGAGTCAAATTCTTTTAGCCCTCCCTGTTTTGGTCCTGGTTAAGGGGTTGGTTCCCAGAACATTTTTCACCCATAGCACTCTGCTCACAAAATTTTTCCCCATTTATTTGCAATATTATAAATTATCTAATCCTGCATCAAACACTAGGGACCTGTACAGCGGATAGCTTCTTGTTTCAGTTATATTCCCTTTGGGAAACCTTCGGAAATTTAAAAATATACTAAATATTCTCACAGTAATTTTGTTTTCCCTTGCTGGCTAAACTTATTTCATTTGAGCAATGCTCAGTGGTCAACTAATGTCTTTATGATGCAGTATTGACTGTATGTTATCTGTCATGAATACTTATGGGGACAATCAATGTCTTTATGGATTTCAGTATGGTTATCTATCATGAACACTTGAATACAGGTAGCCACATAATTGTATTTCAGGTTTCAGTTTGTTTATAAAAGAAAAAAATGATGTAAATCAGTCTATTTTACTGTCTTTGTATGTATTACTTTGGATATTTTTAATTTTTTATTATTATTATTATTATTATTATTTATTTTTTTTCCTTGTTTGGCGTCAATCCCTCACTGCATGAGGGCTTGTGGCGCAAAATGTTTGGATGCCTCCAAGGATTAACTCATATTATATTTTATGCATATGTACATGTATTCCTTTATTTTCACTACATGTATATTTCTAGTCAGTCTAAGGGGGATCACACTTGTACTTGTCACCTATATACATGTTTTATCCGGTATTGTTAATTAAGTGATCCCCCTTAATGTTTTGTTAAACATTTTATTTTATGTCATTCAATTAAATGACATAATCGACAAAACTGCACATTTGTGTTGAGTTATTTTTCACTGCTATATCAGGCTACATTTCTCATAGGAGGCATAAAACAATATTATTATAGATAATTAGGGCCACGCTTGGCGGGCGCCCTATAGTGATCAGTTTGTCCGTCCGTCCGGCTGTCCGTCCGTCCGTCCGAGATCTCTTGTCCGGGGCATATCTTCTCTCTCCTTGGCCCAATCTGGCTCATACTTCACCCACAGAGTGCCTTTGGGTAACCAGTGTGCAGTGACCTTGAACCAGGTTTCTAGGTCAAAGGTCAAGGTCATAGCTGAATTATATGAAAAATCCTTGTCCGGAGCATATCTTCTCTCTCCTTGGCCCAAACTGCCTCATACTTCACCCACAGAGTGCATTTGGGTAACCGGTGTGCAGTGACGTTGAACCAGATTTCTAGGTCAAAGGTCAAGGTCATAGCAGAATTATATGAAAAATCCTAGTTCGGAGTATATCTTCTCTCTCGTTGGCCCAATCTGGCTATTACTTCACTCATAGAGATCCACTGGTCAATGGATGTGCAGTGACCTTGGTCAAAGTTTCTAGGTCATGGACAGAATCACCCTTTCTGTTTAAAATCTTTGTTTGGTGCATAATTTTTTGCCTTTTAATTCCAGTAAATTTATATAACTCGGGATACAAGATAACTTCGATAAATATTAGTAAATTTGCAGTATCCATGAAGTCGTACTAAATCACTTTTACTGTATAACACAAATGTTCCTCTTCAAAATAATCCCTTTTAAATGACCTTACATTTTCATGTTCATTGTTGAATGCGGGGCCCTTTGAGATGGCCACCATCTCAATGATATCTAGTTCAATTTATGCAGCTTTGAGAAATTTGGTAAATTTTACACCGTCGGATATTTACGGATTTTTTGAGCCAATCAAAACCATTGTTTTCATTGCGCCATTTTTCCGTAGCCTGTGTAGTGCTGTGAAAAATTAAAACCCACCACCCTCCCCTTTTTACGGGTCCAGTTTTGTATTATTGTTCATTTAAGTCAAATTCGTATTTTTCGATATTTGGTCATACATTCTTGGTTTGGCGCAAAATGTTTGGACGCCTCCAAGGATTAACTCATATTATATTTTATGCATATGTACATGTATTCCTTTATTTTCACTACATGTATATTTCTAGTCAGTCTAAGGGGGATCACACTTGTACTTGTCACCTATATACATGTTTTATCCGGTATTGTTAATTAAGTGATCCCCCTTAATGTTTTGTTAAACATTTTATTTTATGTCATTCAATTAAATGACATAATCGACAAAACTGCACATTTGTGTTGAGTTATTTTTCACTGCTGATAAAAATAAAAAAGATTTTAGCTAATTAAATGTAAAAATCTTTTCAAGTGTACAATAATCTGTCCCGAGTGTGACGCTTATACAATATCAGATGATTTTGGGTTTAACCATTTTTCCATACTTCACCATAAAATCCTTTGGTAAACTTATCATTTTGTTGTTAAGGACTACTACAGGCACAAAGAACAAAAAGAGAAAAATTGTACTCTAAAAATAAACATTTTATAAAAACTTCTCTATGTATCAACAGAATTAAATTTTTCTGCGAAAAATTGCTAATTTTTCAATTTTAGTCAATTTAATAGCTTTTTTGGGGGGATACTGTTTACTAGTATTTTGTTATTCAGTTTCTGAGGAAGGTATTCATTAAACATGATCAACAGGTGCAAATTACACATGATACACTGAAATTAAAAAACCATCCATAGTTCATTTGTTTCCTTAAATGAGAAAGAAAATGTGTTTTTCATAATTTGATTATTGATTTTTTTTTTATACGCTGATCGTACAGACATCGCCGTGACAAACATAGGTGGAGGAGGCACTGTAGATCCTAATGTAAAGGTGGCAAAATTAAAATTCACTATAACACCGGCGAATCTGTCTACAAGTGACAGTAGTCCCGACAATTCGCCGCCGAAATATCTGAAATTAACTAGGAAAAGACCGCTGGACACCCCATCTTACGCAAAAGCCTGTAAGAGTCTGCGCTTGTCAGATGAAGAGGTTTCACTGCCCACCGTGAATAAGAACTTTGTGCCTGACCTGCTCATTGAAAAGTTCAAAGAGCATGGAGAGATTATCAAGGAAATGTTAAATGTTTCCGTGAAAAAAAGGATTTATTCTCATTGAAAAAGGTCACCACCAAATCAAGTTTGAACTTTTACATGTGCTCACAAGGCAACCAAGAGCTCTTGGCCTGGTTATTTGTGCAGGGGATGCGTAATTGTATCTGCTCACTTTCGTTAGGAATGAAGTCCAAATTTCACGGAATCATTATAGTTTCATGATTCGCTACTCTCCTCATAAACCCTTGGCCCACAGTGTTCATAGATCGAGATGTTTTTCCAGAGTTCTGATTGGATTTCAGTACACCCAGGTCGACCAATCAGCAATTGTTTTTTGTAAATGACGATATTTGCGTTTGGGATACTTCTTCACTCTTTTATCTCGGAAATGAAAAATGCAAGTAAACAACAATCCGTAAGATAGCATTCAATTCTATGAATAGCAGTGGTGTCATCCAATATCTTCTAACTATATAATTAAAAGTCTAAATTGAAGCTTCAGATGTGTACTATAAATAATAAATAAACATAACTCAATTATTGCTTCTTAATTATTCTTGAGAAAACTTGGATTTAATTTTTTTTAACACGTGTCTTTATTTCTGGCGATGACGAAATCTGTGCGTACCTGATAGATTCAAGCTCACGTGACGGAAAACAATCCCGTCTTTTGACTTCACCGTAGGCCAAGGGTTTATGAGGAGAGTAGCGTATCAGAATCCGTTGGCTAGCAAAGATGACAGTGCTTTGAATTGAGAATTTGTGGCTTGGAAATAACAACACTCTTTCTCAAGAACAGCGTCTAGCAATTAGAGTTTATTTTTTGCAAAGTAAGGGACAACATAGATCCCAGTAGGATTTTCTCTCCCAAAACAATGTTCATGTTTTCCAAGCTCATAGTAAAATGGAAAGGTGAAAATTCTGTTTATAGAGAAAAAGATTACAAAATGTTACCAGACAAAGCTTTTAGATTTTCTCTTTGCGTTGTCAAAATTGAAGCCGAATATCAAGGCAAAATGTATGGCGTTTTTAATGAGCCATTGCCAAATAGTGTAAGAATCTTGGAAACAGGTTCTGGATCAGTACGACCAAAAGTGGATATCCAGAACCCTGTTCCGCGTCAACAAGCAGGGGATGCCGGAGATGAGTTTTGATACCATCGACCGGATGTTGTACCATCCTCCTAACCCTCCTCCTGTCATAAACAGGTAATAAACTTCACAGTGAATTTAATGATTTTATTATGAAAAGAATAGAACAAAACATTTTTTTTATTATTGTACTATCTTTTTCAGATACTTCTCTAGGCCCATTTGCTTGTGGATGCCCAAGAAACTGGCAGGTGAAGCTGAGTTGCACAGAGGCCAGCTCCAAGGGACAGGATATTATTTTGTCCGGGATCTACCGCATCCTACGTAAAGTACTCACCATGTCATCCTACTACTACCTTGCACCGGAGTATCTGGAATGCCCCAAGTGTCACAAGAAGCTGAGTAGCTGGAGCGAGGAACTGCTTAACCAACTGGACATGGGTCTCCGTCTGCAGTTTACTTGCATCCTCACCCGTCTTATGGCATGCGACATGGAAGTGGTCAAGAGGATGCTTCAGGGAAGAGTAGGAAATAGCGTGGCCAAACATAGGGAGAACCTCGCTGAACTTCATAGGGGGATGTAGAAGAGGACAGCTCGATATCTAAGCAATTGTCAGACCTTCATCAGGGCACAGAAGAGGGGGCTCCTATCTGACGCCACCCCCCACACCACTAAAGATTCCTGTCACTGGCTCCTGTCCATCTATTGCTATTACTTACTGAATACTCGGTTAGAGGAAGTGAAGGCAGCCATCATTTCAGTGTTCGGTAGGATCTTAAATATTGACTCCATGAAGAAAGTTGTCAGGAAACTACAGGGTACGGCTGTGGAAACAGCTGCTTGGGCCACCAATACCGGCAACGAGCATGGGCAGGTGCTCATCTCTGTCCTGACAGCTGGAAGCTCACTCCTCCATGGCACCTGATCCCACTTCTGATGTTTCAGGGGTCCGTGTTTGCTCCCTTCAATTCGTATTATATAATGGACTATGAGATTGAATACTGTTCGTTATCTCCATATCCTTCTGGAGAAGGAGCGGGACTAGACAACAATTTTCAGGGACTACAGAGCAGGGACAGTGGGGTAACTCCACCAGAGGTCATCTACGTAGACGGATTGCTGTGGGCCAATTTTTATTGGAAAAAAGTTTGAGCAGTGGAGTGCGACTCACGTGACGCTGGACATCTGGCATGGGGTAGTTCATGAAGCGCTTATCTGGTTTCATTTCCAATAGAGCGAAGAGGACTTGCCTGCTTTTCCGTTTTTTTTTTATTGGTTAAAAAAGTCATTCAACTGAAAGCAATGTTAATCGACATTAGTTATGCATGGTTTAAAATTGTATAATTATGAGAGTTTCTACTTCGTGAAGGTGATATTACTGTTTAACAAGTTATCCTTTTCTATAGTGAGGTCAGTTATATCTGGTGAGCAATGCTATAGATGTATGACATATATAATGTCTACATGTCCATTTAAAGTAATTATTTTCAATGCAATAAATCACATCATGCTCAGTCTTATCTGAACCCCCAATTTATTACGTATTCTCCGCATGGGCCACCAGGATCCCACGGGCAATTTGTCGGTTATGTATATCCCCTGCTACAAATGTCATGGGAAATTTAGGTCACAACTCGGCTAGTGCGGGGGACAGCACATGGTGATACAGGTATGCAGGACGTAATGAAAAACCCCTTATGGAGAAATTAGAGACAATGGACCGAAAGCTAGATAAACTGAACATAATTGAGAACAGGCTAGATGATTTAGATTGATTGATTGAATATTGTTTAACGCCAAGTCGGCAATGTTTCAGCCATGTTTTGGCGGACCATTAGTTTAAATCAGTTTTTGAAAGTTTTTGGTTTCTCTGGCGGCCTCCATTGAGCCTACTCTTGGTTTTCAATTATTATTCAGTATCTTTTTGATCATTTTATTTAACTGAAGTGAATTTCTAATTTTATCTAAATTCATAAGTTTAGCTGATTCGTGTAAAAGTGTGAGTGAGGTGAGGAAAATTAAAAACATGTTCTTTTTATATTTCAGGTCACCCTTTTTCTGAATAACGTAAAATAATTACATTAAATACAGACTCGAACCCAGCAGCCGTGTTTGTGTATTATTTCTTCACCATTCACTTCAATACCTAGATAAGGCTGTGACAGAAAGATAAAAAATCGGGAATAAGAAACTTATCTATCCGATAGCGCACAAATTCATTTTATAAGAATCCTTCCGCGATCTAAAATAATGCCATTTAAAATATGAAAATACAAAATATTTTGAATGAAAATAAGTTTATTTAATTATAAGTTAAATAACAACATTATAAGTATATGTGGTAATTTTTAACATTGTTACAATATCCTTATATAGAGACGAAATGTTTACGTTATCGTTCGCAGAGTAGTAATACACAGTGTGAGACAGAAAAATCTCACACTGCTGTCTCGCACCGGACAAGTCAATCTAACACAGTAGGTTACGCGAGAAAAAGAAGTTTTTCGTACCATTGTCAAATAAATTTCATGATATGGAAGTTGAAGAGACTGGGCAACAAATTGATGAAAAAAGACGGACACAGTTCTCAACAATCAACAAATAAAATTCACCATCAAGTCATATGTTTTTATCATTTTTACACATTAAATAGTCAACGGATTTTCCCTTCATTTTCCAAACATAACAGGCCAACGAGGGTTGCTACATCCTTCTTGGCATCTGATCCCATTTCTGATGTTCTGACTGTTCGTGTTTGCTCTGCTCCTTTTTGATAATGTTTCATAGAGTCTTAAACAAAGCAATTGCAAACGTATAACACGAGCCAACGTAGGAACAAATTAGTATTAACTGGTAGTAAAGCTTATTATCAAATCGTACGATATAAATTCGTAAAATTTGTATTAGGAGTTTTCCATGAGAGCACCATTGTCATTATTTTAAACTCCCATAAAAGTATTAGCTTAATAAAAAAAGCTTGTCTGACGATTGCTTAAATTTATTAAGCGGAAAAAAAATCAATAATTATATGTTACATGTAAATAATTTCTTTAGTCCAAACCGGTCACGGTAGCCCAGTGGTAGAGCGTTCGCTTCGTGATCGGGATACTTGGATGTGATGTCTGTTTTAGTATTTTATTTATAAACTGTAGGTGCATTCTCCATCAGGCGATACTGTCGTGTGTTTGTATGCAGATTCATTGAAAAAGTAATGGAAGGGCCCTAATAAATCGATTTATTGCAAGGGCATACCCTCAATGTATCTTGTCAAAATTTTACACATAAACTCAAGAAGCATTAAGATATTTGAAAAGTGCTGCGAACCTCTTGAAATCTTTAAAATAAATTAATTATAGCTATATTTAATGTAGTTGACCAGCAAAATATTCAACCTGCCGTCCAACAAATTAAATTTTACCAGTTAAAAAAGGGAATCTATATAGGTTCGCAGCACTTTTCACAAACTACATATAGCGTTGAAAAGGATTATAAAATAAACTCAGATTTTTAACTTGGTTATGCCCTTGCAATATTGAAATTTATAGATGACCTCTAAACTGCAAGTATAATTGCCAAAGACATGTGACGTCGACATTACATGACAAGTCTAAATAAAAAATCCAAATGTCCCCAACATGTAGATTTAAACCACATTACATATTTTTGATGTCAGTGAATTTCTAAAAAGAATCGCCTATCCTAATAAAGTATGTATTTTTTTCTTATAAAATCGCCGATATTTCCATTTGTAACCTTAACTGTGCTGCGATGGAACATGTAGTTAAGAGAATCAAGCAATTGCTGAAGAATTCCTCCCCTAATTGCAAACAAGAATCTACACTAAAGAAAACGCAAGCGCTAAGTGGCATGGACATTATTTCAAATAATTTTGATAAAGAGGCAAATGTTCTTGTAAGATACTCAAAACACAAGGTCAGATCTGCTGCTGATGATGAGATAGACATTATAGAAGATCTTCGAGAGGTCAGGCCCTTTGACACCAAGTATGGTAGATCTTTTGAACAGTTTGAAAAGGCTCTTGCACCATTCAATGTTAAGCTGGACAAGAATCGTATTGAGGCCTGGATAGACCATCACAAATATCTGCTAGATTTTGAAGATGCATAAAATGTGTACTTGCTCTGTTACAACATATGTCATTCCTCATAGAAGTATTCCCGTTTAAATTAGTGTCCATCCCATTTTTTTAACACTTTGAATAATGGTGAACCGTGGGAGACATGTCAGTCTCTAACTGAACACTCGTTAAGTCTTAATGTCAATTTGTTCAAAAGTTTTCTTCCATTGAAATGGTCAAATCTGAATTTTAGTTGTCTGGAATCACTCTAGCCGTCTGTTTCTCCTACTTTGTGTTCATGCCATTGAATATTGTTTACTTATTACATATAATGAAAGTATTTTTATGCCCCCTGATCGAAAGATCGGGGGTATATTGTTTTTGTCCTGTCTGTCTGTCTGTTTGTTTGTTTGTTTGTTTGTTTGTTTGTCCCCCAACTTTAACCTAGCCCATAATTATTGAGTGTAGTCTCTGACAGAGGGATTAACAGTCCTTATTCCCCTACTACCTGGTAGGCATCTCAGCATGCCATAGATTCTCAGTTCAATATTTTCTAGCAAGTGAACGTAATTAATTTAGAATTATTTTATCAACTTTAATATATAAACATATTTTAGTCTGAGCAACCCACCTAATTTTAATTTAACTTGAGATTCTGAAAGTGTTTACTTTTATTGATTGTCTTGGATCATGAATGTCTCTCTTTGTGTACCACTCCGGTTTAACACTAATTAATACATAACGTAGGCTTTCCTCACTTAAAACAGCCTGCTCACCCCCTGTTTCACCAGTTATCATTTCTTCAATAAGTATCTACTTCTTAAATACGGATATACTATTTTATACTTTTTTTATTTTACAGATTTTAGAGAAATTCTTAATTTAGAGATATATTAATATCCAAAAGCTTCAAGCAACAATAGTAATGTTAATGAATAATTTCTTATATGTTACAAAGAAAACGAAAAAAAAAAATGTATAAATTTCGAAATATGAAAATACAGAATTTATTTTGAGATTTTAAACAACTTCCGAATTTAGAGATTTGAAAATGCGTAATTCAAATCGCCTAAAGCAGCCATAATAATTAAAAATAATTATTAATTAATACTTGTCTGTTCTAAAGAGAACAAAAATAAATCAATTTCAAAATATAAAAATACCGATGCCTGTCCGGAGAGATGCAATAGTTTAGCATGAGCAGGAATGTCACAAAGAAGCTGTAATAATGCAACTTGAACAGTCACGGCTGCTCCTGTTTAGGTATTTACAATACGCAGCACTGTTAAGGCTTACTATGAGAAATCAACGGAAAATATGGAAATAGCATAGTATAACCTACTCTGTACTGTGTTGAGTTTGGTCCCATCGATGGACAGTCACATGATAAATGCATAGTAGGTACACGGAATGGAGGTCAATAAGGCCTAAAAAAAAAAATAAGTTTGTTTCCTGTAACCCGACCGACCCATTCAAATTACCCCCGGGTGGATTTTTTTTCTGACAAATGCCAAAACTTCGTTTGATCAATCAGCTGATTCTATTTATTAAAAAAAGAAAATTAGCTTGTAGCTTAAATTGAGACATAAAATATGTCAACCTAGTTTACATTTACCTTATTTATTAAGAGTAATCATTATCATAACAATTATTTCCCCCTACAACTTGCTGAAGTTCGTTTTCTGCCTCTTGGCAGCCATTTTGGATGCCATGTTGGGTGTCCACTGTAAATATGACACCTAGTATATTCAGTCCGGGGATGTTTGACCATTCATAAGCAAAAAAAAAAA
>PRKT01000024.1:116993-208479 GCA_003671525.1 Saccostrea glomerata
GCAAAAATCTTCTCAAGAACAACAAAGTCATGACTAATCATTCAAATATTGACTCATCCTCAGACAGTGTAGATTTAAGTTGTTTCAAATAATGACACTTGGAGGTAGTGTGAGGTTCCAGTTGGGAATAAAAATTTAACACAGCAATATATAGGATCAATATATAGGGGAATTAAAAATATGCTGATGAAGAAAGGGTCATGCTAGCACAGGTGAGCATTGTGGTCTACAGGCATCTGTTTAACTTGTCAACATGATCTGTTGTTGTAAATTTATGTAGATGCTGGCCTATATCTATTGTAACTTGGTCCCCATCCACATTGATATGTTTTCCATGCCTTGGAAAAAGATTTGAATGCAATATTGAAATATATTCAGATAAATAACAAATTTTTTTCCACATAAATTGTCTTCGTTGTCGGGGGCAAGTGAACAAGTACTCGCTACACCAGTGGCAGTACTGCTGAAGTTGAATTACTGAAAATGAATAGTACATTGCTTTTAAAAATTATGACATTCATGTTTGAAATATTATGACAACTCATTTATAATAACATTACAATATACAGTGTAGTTGCACATTTTTTAGTTGATTCTCATATAAAAACTTAATTGTTTAATAATAAATCTGAATAATACAACATAGATATTTTACACAAATTAAAAATCAAAATTTATGACCGTTCTTGTTCTAAATACCTTCCCCTGTATCAGGACCAGAGGAAAGACCACAAAGCGTTGGTCTATCCTCCATGCTGTTGAGCAGTTCGGTCTCCACTGGGGTAGGCAAGGAAGGTTTAGGACCCCCTCCAGTTGATGGACAGCACATAGCATCTGAATTCTATTTTGCTGTAAAAAAAGCATTAAAAATACAAAATTTTGTTTAAACATCTCATTTACTGGATATGACTTACAAAATTAAGATTTCCATTAAATATAAATATAGTCAAATTGAAAATAAACACTAAGTTAATCAAAATTTTATTTTGATTAAAAAAACTACTTAAAATTCTCAAAGTCATATTAAGAAATAATTCCACTTTTACAATTTTTATTTATATCATGTAACAGTTACACATGATCGACATTGAAATATTTATAAGTATATTCAATACAGCTGTATTAATTTTCTCGATCTGTGAATCTCCATATTGTCTACTGATTTTACAACAAATTATTATGACAAGTTACAACTACTTTTATCTTCAAATTTTAAAGAATAATCATTTCATATACATTAGGGCTGGGCAATAATATCGATATTTCAATATATTGTAATACAATGACAAAAAATATCGTATCGCAATACAATTTTGTAATATTGATATATTGGCAATATGCTTAGATAAAGGAATTTTGTCATTAAATATAAAAATGGACTTAAGAAAGTTTGTTATTAAGCCAAATAGTAAGTCAAAAGTTGTTTTGTGGGAACATTTCAGAGCTAAACTTATAAAAGAAATCAACAAGATTTTTTTTTTCCGTGTTGGTTACTTATCATAGTTATGTACATCCTGCATGTAAATTAAAGTAAATATATAAAGAAAATGCCATTTTTATTACATTGAAAATATTGCAATACATATCGCAATACAGTTAAAAATATCGCAATATAGTTAAAAATATCGCAATATATCGCAATACAAAATCTCTGGCCAATACCCAGCCCTAATATACATGTAACAGTATTAATAATATTTAGGGTAGATTTTAGATTACTTATCAACATGATCAATAAGGAAAATGTTATTCCTACCTCTTTGCTTGATATAGGCATACTGTTTCCGTATTTCTTCAGTGCTTCTGTTAATTGTCTCTGAGATACTGTAAAAGATGTCACATCCCTTTCAAATTTAGCAGTAAATTAAAATAATGACAATTCATTTATAAAGGTGTGATGCCGGATATTTTTATAGTAATTAAATCAAATAAAATTGGATAGGATGTATATCTATACACTACCATTTCTTAAAAAAAAATAATAAAAGAACTTATTACAGGGTTTCATGTATGCTTCCATATTATGTTTATATGTAATTATATATGTTATATGTTTATGCCCAATGGACCCTGATTTGGTAATAAATTTTATTCTATTCTATAATATTGATTGATCAGTCGATTATTAGTTCATACTGCTCAACAATTATCAACCCATACACTTCTAAATAATACAGAACAAGAAAACAGAATACAATCTAAATAGACATTCTGAAATGATTGACATAATCATTAGGCCTTAATATTGTGTGTGTGGGTTTTTAATTGTTTTTTAATTTTCTTTTTTACAAAGTCATAATAAAGAATGTACAATTATAATTATTTATGCTTCACATCCTTTCAAGTTTCAACCCAAGGATATACATAGATATACAGGGTACATAGCAGTTTTTAACTGACTGAACGTTTAAAATGTCCCTTTGTTTATCTCTAGAAATTGGAATTCCCCTTGATACGTCTGAAAACTAATTTTAGCAAACAAATAAGAGAACAACTCTAATTCTTAAAAAATCCGAGGCAATCGTTTTCCATTAAACCAATAGTACTGCATTTTAATTATGCATAATACAGGCTATATATTTTCACATGTTTCATGATTAGGCACCCATGAAATACACTGCAACTGGTACTTACGCATTCACCGCCTCTGCCACCTCCTCCCAAGCCTCCTCTTTTATCTTGACATTTTTGACACCCCCGGACCCTTCATCTTACCGAAGAGGCGGTCCTCACGTCGTCGGACCGTCTCAACCAAAACTAGTTTTTCTTTCTCGGTCCAATTCGGCCGGCAGGGTGTCTTAGACGTTGTCTATTCCATTTTTTGTCGCTTTGTGGTTCTGCAGACGATGATTTACATTGGATACTATAACCGGAAGTAAAGAACAAGGCCGCTTATGCGACGTTGAAAAAAATCAGTTGAGAAAAAAAATAAACTTAGCTGAGATTTGACTGAGTTTGTTTCGAGAAACGCGATTTGAGAAAAATCTTAGCTTAGTTTTTTCTCAGAGTTTGAGATTGAACTTGAGTAAAAACTTGAGATTTTTTCGAGAAATCCAAGCCAGGTCCACTGGGAATTATGCCCATCAAGATAACTGGTCCAAGAACTTTCCGAACATCTCTGGGTAGGTTAATCCATGTCATTATCAATGGCCACATTGACATCTGGCTTGACATGTGTTTATCTGGGTTTACACAATCTGTAAATAAGGACATTTTGAACACAATTCCAGATCTGCATACTTGTTTTTGTCACTATCCCTGTACTAAACACAGTCATTTACACCGCTCATTTACATGCTCCGCTCATCATTCACAAGTTTTTACTTTCTCCTCTTAAAATTAACCATAATAACATGAATTAACCAAACGTGTTTTATTAATAATTGTATTTGATTTTTTCCAAGTATTATCAATTTCGTGCCATAGAGGATGTTTACTTAAAGTATACAAAAAAATGAAAATTTCCCACATCGTTCTTACAAAGGCACTTATGTATATAAACTTGAAAGAGTGTAATGAAAGCTTGCCTTTAGTTTCCTATTTAATTTTTCCATTTCTTCTCTGATTTGTCTAACTTCATTCACCCTAAAGTTAAACTGTTGCCCTTGAACTCAGTCAATTAATGTACATGTATATTTTTAACCGACTTGAAAATCCTTGTATTTCAGAAGGACCATATTAGTGTGAATTGTTCGCACCTCAGATTTTCGTGTGTTTTGGTTCCTGAAATAAAAAGTCTTTCACATACTTCAAATTTGTAACCAATGCAATCTTTTCACTATCTGGCTATAATTTATAATGCGGTCTGTAATGAATCAAGGAGCCCTCGCCATTGTGGAAGAAGTTCCTTAGGAAAGACTTTCCTCCGCCATATTTACATTGCTTTATCTCAAAGGTTTCTCGGTTGTGAATTCGGTGTCACTACAAGCCCAACCGATCATAAAAGGCCATATCGTCATTGTCTGCAACATCTAAAATACTTGACACTTTGCAATTGACTGGCAAATCTGAGATATCAATTTGAATAAATCTTCTGGAATTGGTGTAGATTTGTAGCTGTTGTTTGAAGCGACATCACCTCTTTCGCATACTTGTTCATACATATTCTGTTGGAGTGTCTCAAACACTTCAAGTTGTCTCTTATCAAATTAAGAGTTTTTTTTTTTAATTGCAAAGGTGAGAAAGAGGACGGAAAACAAATAAACTATTAGTTGGACTTTAGTTGTTCTTGTGACGAAGTTCATGTGTCAAATCCCGGCAGTACTTTAATCACAACTCTATAACCAAATTTTTAATACGAAAAGAAATCATGAAAATATTTATTTACTTTGTTACCTATCAAAGAAGCAAATCCATAAGCAGAACTCATCGGAATTTTAACTGTCTACCAACCACCAATCCTGATATTATAATTATATAATGCAGACTAGGATAAGCTCCCAGCTGTTTTCAAAATATACACTATATAAACTTTATATCATTTTTAATGAATCTAAACTACACTAGTATTTGCCAATAAATATTAGTCACAAATAGTCCAATATATTTATTAAATGCAATAGCATTGAAACTGCACAGGGACAAGTAATGTAGAGAACATCGCTAGAGCTATAAGCGTATTCGTTATTTACATTAAAAGTGCAAGTGGTCCCGTGGGGATCCGGGTTAGAATAGGTCCTCAGTACCCCTTGCTTGTCGTAAAAGGCGACTAAATGGGGCAGTTATTAATTATCATCTCCCCTTAGAAGAGGGCGTGGTCCTTCATTTGGATAAACTTCAATCCCCTTTACCCAAGGATACTTTGTGACAAGTTTGGTTGAAATTGACCCAATAAATCTAGAGAAGTTAAAAAATGTGACAAGATGGACACCAGACAAAATTCACTTGAGCTTAAAATGAAATCATCTCTTAACAGCCAAAGGCCTTAAACTGTTTAGTAAAAGTATCTGTATTGAAATGCACTTAAATACATACGGTTTTTAAGATAAGCCTTTCTTTTTGAAATAAAAGCTTCATGGTCATAACTGTTTCTGCTTTCTTCAGTATGATTTGCACTGAAAATAAGAACAATGGCACTATGTAATGCGACTCTTCTACAAGAGTATATTTAATGTAATGATTAATCTGCATCAGTTAATTTTGCTAATGATTTGGCATTAAAAATTGCCAGCTGACAAATCTGATTGCCTATACATTTGTGTGATTTGTTACCTTGTTAGAGGAATGTCACTTAATCTGGCTTTTACGGAATCGACATCCTTCTCATTCACTTCAGGACTCAAGCTAAAAGACGAAAAAGACATTTTAGGTCTAGGAGTTTTAAGTGTAAGGGTTTGTTAAACAAAGTTTCACAGGATTAATACAGTGAAAACTGCGTCCTTTTGTTGTTTCCAGGTGCGGGCGGTATTTGCAAGGTATCGTTGATGCGTCAACGCACTTTTGTTGTCCTGCTTTGTTCGTATAAAATAAATGGTAATTGCCAGCAGGGTCATCTTCGTATGACTGCGTAGTTAGTTTTCCAGCCGAAACGTGATTCCCATGGTAGTCACCCACCACTTCACCCCTCTCATATTCCCTTTCCGCGGAGAATACTCCCCTTCCCATTTCGCCCGTTTCCCTCACCACTCGATTGGGCCATTCCTGGGTTTCTATCAGTCTGCCTAGTTCCTGTTCATCTGGACTGGGCCTTGTTTGCTCAAGATTCCACCACGTTTCCGTTTTCCTATCAACAATTTCTTGTCGAATTTTTCAGGAACATGATAACTTCTTGGAAGGAATGTCTTCAGGTCCCCCACTGCCTTAACTTTAGCAGCCTTAACTTCTTGGAATGAATGTCTTGAGTTCCCCCACTGCCTTAACTTTAGCAGCCCTCTATCTTCCCACAAATTTTAATTAAAATAGAAAATCTGGTGATTTTAATAAAACTTTGTGTGAAGACAGATACATATTATAAAAAGCAATATTGTATTAAATTCAATATATTGTTTATATTTTCATTTTCATTATGTTTAGTAAAATATGTAATTTGTAAGATAAGAAAATTTTATGAGAAAAATGTAAATTGAGATTGAACACTTAGTGTCAGAATTTAGGGGACGACCATTTGATTTTGAGGGTGGGGGGGGGGGGGGGGGGGGGGCTGGCAAATTTTTTTGAGACGGATTATTTATTTTCATGCCGGTCGAGGACAGATTATTTATTTTCAAGATTATCGACGACCGATTATTTGTTTTCTTCTTTGTCTTACCGTACCTTGATCAATTGATTCTAAAAGACTAATCATTTATATACCATAGGCAGATACAGGATTTGGGGAGGGGGCGTGTATAACTTCGTTCAGGCAAGAGGTCTGCGTCGCCGTAAGGCCTTTAGTTGGTCCTGGGCGAAGCCCTGGTGGAGGCCAAGGGAGCTGTTGGGTTTTCGTGTATTTTAAGAGTAAAACAAGGCACCATTATAGTGGTATTGGTTATTTGGAACCAAAGTATGACTTAATTAATACTGTCCATACCATACTTTGAATTAAGGTTCGCCCCCTGAAGCTCTTGGGTTTTTCTGTATGTTAAAGAGTAAAACCAGACACATTTGTTAGGAATTGGTTAGATATGTACCAGAGTATGACATTATTCACATGTTATTAATATACTAGTCATATCATACCTTGAATGAAAAGGGATACTTAAGTATCCCGTCTGGTAATCTGATATTAAATACTATTTGGTTCTAAAAAAGATTAAATTTCACGTAAATAAAATAGGTATTTTTAACAATATTTAAATATCATAAGTTAAGGTCAGATTATTTATTTTCTCTGTGGCGGAGGACAGATTATTTATTTTCAACATTTTCAGGGACAGATTATTTATTTCCAAAATCTGCCAGCCCCCCCCCCCTCCCCTCAGAATCAAATGGTCGTCCCCTTAACAAAAAGTAAAGGAATTTTAGAGTGTAAGAATTCAAGTTGTTACTTAAGATTTTCCTGTTTATTCAATGTAAAACAGTTTTGTACAGTTGAAAAAAGGACTTTCTTCTACAAAATTTGACATGTCCAACTAATGGATTTCTTTTGTATTTTGGTAAATAATTAACCTATGAGTTTTTAGAATCAGATGTCCAATAAGCAAGATAATCAAATTATTACGTAATATAAAATTAATCTCTTTTGTGATTTTGTCTTTTTGCTTAGAAGGCCTTAGGGTCTGAGGTGACGCACAGGTGTTCAAATTTACTCAACTCACCGTGGCGGTCATTTTCTATGTCACGTTATCACTGTTTAATTAATGGTCTTTATTCGTATTTTTAGGTCACCTGAGAAACTCAGGTGTCCTATTGCTATCCGTTGTTGTCCGTCGTCCGTTAACATTTGAACATTTTCAGCTTCTTCTCTGCAACCACTCAACTAATTTCAACCAAATTTGGCACAAAGCATCTATGGATGAAGGGGAACAAAAATTGTGAATTTCATGGTCCCTGCCCCCCTGGGGCCTGAGGGGTGGGGCAAAAACCATTAAAATTAATGAAATCTTTAAAAATCTTCTTCTTTACTTCTGGACATTAAGCAGTCAAACTGTTTGCATGATTGTAATCAGCATTGAGTCCTCTACCAAAATTGTGAAATTCATGGCCCCATGGTCAGGGGTTCTGGTGTTAGGGCGGGGCTAAATACATGTAAGTATATAGTGAAAATGCATTATTTCTTTGAAAATCTTCCCCTCTTCTCCTGAGTATTAAATAAACCAACTAAGTACATAGTTATGATGAGCGACAGTGCCTCTACCAAAATTGTGAATTTTATGGCCCTAGGGTCAGGGGTTCTGGTGTTAGAGCGGGGCTCTCTATTGATTATATAGTGAAATGCATTACTTCTTTGAAAATCTTCTTCTCTGCTCTTAGGTAGTAAATAAGCCAAATTAGTACACAATTATGATGAGCAAGAGTGCTTCTACCAAAATTGTGAATTTTATGGCCCCAGGGTCAGGGGTTCTGGTGTTAGGGCGGGCCCTATTGATTATATAGTGCAAATGGATTATTTCTTTGAAAATCTTCTTCCATGCTCCTGAGTATTAAATAAACCAACTAAATACATAGCTATGATGAGCAAGAGTGCCTCTACCAAAATTGTGAATTTTATGGCCCCAGGGTCAGGGGTTCTGGTGTTAGGGCGGGGCCCTATTGATTATATAGTGCAAATGCATTTCTTTGAAAATCTTCTTCTCTGCTCCTGAGTATTGAATAAACCAACTAAGTACATAGTTATGATGAGCAAGAGTGCCTCTACCAAAATTGTGAATTTTATGACCCCAGGGTCAGGGATTCTGGTGTTAGGGCGGGGCCCTATTGATTATATAGTGCAAATGCATTATTTCTTTGAAAATCTTCTTCTCTGCTCCTGAGTATTAAATAAACCATCTAAGTGCATAGTTATGATGAGCAAGAGTGCCTCTATCAAAATTGTGAATTTTATGGCCCCAGGGTCAGGGATTCTAGTGTTAGGGCGGAGCCCCATTGATTATATAGTGCAAATGCATTATTTCTTTGAAAATCTTCTTCTCTGCTTCTGGGCCTCTTCAAAATTTGTGCAATGTGTGGATCTAGGCCTAAGGGTCAAGGATACTTGTGTGGTAGGGGCACTTCTGATTATTGCTGAATATTACTGATGAGTTGAAATGTGGTTTTTTTGTTCCCCACCCTGCCTATGGGTATTGAGTAAACAAACTAAGCATTACTGCTAAGTGTATTATTATGATAATTAATGGTACCTCTTTCAAAATTGTGAATGCCATATCATCTGGCTTAAAACATGAATCAAATTCAATCACTGGAAGTTGTTGTATAATGCTCAGATGACCTATAAGGCCCGTGGGCCTCTTGTTTTTACACCTTTCGGCTTTTCATTAAGACATTCTAAATTTTGATTGGCTGAAATCCTGTAAACCAAAGACGCGGAATTGTCGATGAAAATTCGCTCAAGCTTGGTCACTTTCATCGACGATTTCAAAGAATAAACTTCAGTTATTATAAATATGTTATTTCCTTATTCTTTGGAGTTTTACAGGTACGTACATCATATACTTTTCAATTAAATTATTGATTCATTTTTCATTAAAGCAATTCTTTTAATTCAGAACCCATTTTGAATAATATTTGAATAAGTTGTTGATAAGTAATTTTACTTATTTATTGATTCTAAATTTGAGTTTGAGTTAAGTTTCCCTTAAATATTTTATGATCGAATAAGTTCATGCGTTAGTGACCTCATTTAGTATTTGTATAGTTTATAGTTGTATTTTTATTGTGATTTGTGGGTTTAGCGACCGTCTCAATATTAAAGTGTAGTGTTCTTATTAAAAAATGTAATCTGAAATTTAGCGCCACTAGATTCCTAGTGCGCTCTTTAATGAAAGGAGGTAAAAATGTTATTTGTTGATGTCGAAAAGCACTGGAAAAGTAAAATGACTTAAGAGTTAAAATTGTAAGTACAGAAGCTCTTGATTTTATGTTCATTTTAATATTTAATTAAATTTAGCTATGAATAAATGTCTCTTAAAGGATTTATGACCAAAGTTTTAAAAAAAGTGTAAAAAAGACAATGTTTTATTTCCGAATTTTCTCGGCATTTGAATTAATGTTTGGAGACTGTCTGCTATGACTTGAAGTGGCGTTGGTCCGTTGTCTTTTTCTTCTGCCTTTTTTTCCTTTCGTGGTGTTTGCACCTCCTCTCTGTCTTGATGTGGCTCTCATTGAACTTCTCCTCCTGTCTCGTCTGAGGAACCAGAATGGGAGTCATCAGCCAGGGTCGGAGTGGGTAACCCCTTTCCCCCAGGAGCCAACCTCCTCTCTGTAGCCGATGCCTGCTGTGGCAGAAGGCTGTCCTCGGTTAGCAGAAAGCTGTCCTCCGTTGGCAGAAGGCTGTCCTCCGTTGGCAGAAGGCTGTCCTCTGTTGACAGAAGGCTGTCCTCTGTGGCAGAAGGCTGTCCTCCGTTGGCAGAAGGCTGTCCTCTGTTGACAGAAGGCTGTCCTCTGTGGCAGAAGGCTGTCCTCCGTTAGCAGAAGGCTCTTCCTCGTTGTATAGAAGAAACGAAGGGGTTTTTCGTAGTCGATGAACTTGTACACCTTTTCCCTAGTGTCCTCTGAATGGCACAGGAAGTCGGCAATCCCCTTTTTGTCCTCGCCTGATTTTGCATTATTAAAGGATTCAACAGTCCTTCTAGCACCTGAAGCAGTTATAAAATCCTCTTTACCAAACTATACTAGTGTTGTAAAATCGGACGATTTTTAGTAACCGGTTACTCGTTCAATCTTCCGATCGAGTACCCGGTTACTCGGATGATTTATTCAATGTACTATATCATTTATCTCATCTTTTACTCATCAGTTCTAATAAAACAAAAAGGTATTGCGGTATTGTGAATTAACTTTATTTATAAACTTAAAAAATACGCACTCAATATCTTGAATTTTTAATACATGTATAATTATAATCAAAAAAATTATTTTATCAGAAGAAAAATAAATATTTAATGTTTCATGCTACTTTACAATGGTGTTCATCAGTTTTACTTTTCAACCCTCGATAGAGGAGAATAATTATTTAAAAAATTGAAGACACGATAACTTCGAATCGCATTAATAACAATTTACAGTTCGGGATCAGCTTTTCTTTTAAAATACCTCCAAGCTAATCATGTACATGTCTTGTTAAATTATTTAACGAGGTAATTACACGTATATCTTGGGTCTTCAAAACTTATAACCTGCTGGCAATCAAAGCTATCAATTCAGTGTGAAAACCAATCAATTGTATTAGTGAAACCATAGATCATTGTCAAACGGTAAAATACAATTAGAGAAATGTTTATTTAAACGCATATAACAAATTAATATTTCATATTTAGGTCAAACTCAGGTGACCTATTGCTATCACTTTTCATCCGTCGTCAATCGTCGTGCGTTAACATTTGAACATTTTTAGCTTCTTCTCTGAAACCACTGAACCAATTTCAACCAAATTTAGCATATAGCATCTATGGGTAAAGGGGAACAAAAATTGTGAATTTCATGGTCCCTGCCCCCTGGGGCAAAAACCACTAAAATTAGTGCAATCTTTAAAAATCTCCTTGTTTACTCCTGGACATCAAGCAGTCAAACTGTTTGCATGATTGTAATCAGCATTTAGTCCTCTACCAAAATTGTGAAATTCATGGCCCCGGGGCCATGTGTTCTATTGCTAGCGCGGGGCTAAATAAGTATATTGTGAAAATGCATTATTACTTTGAAAATCTTCTTCTCTGCTACTGGGTATTAAATAAACCTACTAAGTACATAGTTATGGTGAGCAAGAGTGCCTTTACCAAAATTGTGAATTTTTTGGCCCCAGGATCAGGGGCTCTGGTGTTAGGGCGGATCTCTACAGATTATAATAGTGAAATTACATGACTTTTTTGAAAATCTTCTCCTCTTCTCCTGGATATTAAATAAACTAAGTGCATAGTTATGATGAGCAAGAGTGTCTCTACTAAAATTGTGAATTTTATGACCCCAGGGTCAGGGGTTCTGGTGTTATGGAGGGGCTCTATAGATTATATAGTGAAATTACATGAATTCTTAACCCGTGGGGATCTGGGTTAGAATAGGTCCTCAGTACCCCCTTGCTTGTCGTAAAAGGCGACTAAATGGGGCGGTCCTTCGGATGAGACCTTTTTAACCGAGGTCCCGTGTCAGAGCAGGTTTGGCACGATAAAGATCCCTCCCTGCTCAAAGGCCGTAAGTGCCGAGCATAGGCCTAAATTTTGCAGCTCTTCACCGGCAATGGTGACGTCTCCATATCAGTGAAATATTCTTGAGAGGGACGTTAAACAGTATACAATCAATCTATCAATGCATGAATTCTTTGAAAATCTTTTTTTCTGCTCCTGGGTATTAATTAAACTAATTAAGTACATAGTTATGATGAGCAAGAGTGCCTCTACCAAAATTGTGAATTTGATGGCTCCAGGGTCAGGGGTTCTTGTGTAAAGCGGGGGGGGGGGGCTCTATAGATTATATATTGAAAATACATGAATTCTTTGAAAATCTTCTTCTCTGCTCCTGGGTAAATAAACTAATTAAGTGCATAGTTATGATGAGCAAGAGAGCCTTTAGCAAAATTGTAAAAAAAAAATGGCCCCAGGGTCAGGGGTTCTGGTGTTAGACAGGGCTCTATTGATTATGATACATGTATATTGAAAATACATCTATTCTTTGAAAAAAAATCTTTTCTACTCCGAGGAATGAAATAAACTAATTACATAGGTATGATAAGCAAGAATACTTCTTCCAAAATTGTGAATTTTATGGCCCTATGGGTTTCTAGTGATAGGGCGGGGCTCTATTGATTATATATTGAAAATACAATAATTCTTTGAAAATTTTCTTCTCTGCTCCTTGGTATTAGGCATATAGTTATGGTCCTAAGGAGGGTTCCTAATCTTCCAGAATTGTGAATTTCAAGGCCCCAGGGTCAGGGGTACCATAAAGGAGGGGGGTGTATTTATATACTGAAACTGGATGAATTGTTTGAAATCTGCACCTTGGTATTAATCAAATATTTTTGAATAGCAAGAGTGCCTTTTCTAAAATTGTGCAATGTGTGGATCTAGGCCTAAACGTCAGGGGTTCATGTATGATTGGGGCATTACTGATCATGCTGAATATTACTGATTACTTGAAATGTATTTTTTGTTCCCCTACCCTGCCTATGGGTATTTAGTAAACAAACTAAGCAACTGCTAAGTGTATTGTTATGATGATCAATGGTGCCTCTTTCGAAATTGTGAATTCCATAGCATATGGATTAAAACATGAATCAAATTCAATCACTGGAAAGTTTTGCATGATGCTCAGGTGACCTATAAGGCCCATGGGCCTCTTGTTTACTTAATTTTAGCTATTCACCATATAAGATGCATTTTATCAGAGTAACCGAATAGCAATTTTACAAACCGATACTCGCATCGTTCGACGGTTAACCGGTTAGTCGTTGCCAACACTAATCTTTACCAAACTTGCGCTGTTCCTGCAATGCTCTAATTCCATCACAGACTTTCCGGAAAGGATCTCCTGAATTTTGCATGACAATATCACTCGTGCTCCTAGTTTGGCTAGCGATCTTGCACCTTACCAGTCGCAGGTACTTCTCTATAAATGTCTTCAGGAAAGGATTGAGGATGATCTTGGCAAGGAATTTATCGGCGGTCTTATGCTCATGGACTGGAACAATAAGCATCTTTTGTGCCATAAACACTCGGTTATTTTCCTTCTTCTGGAGTGCTGCAATGTAGGTCTGCAGTTTCCAGTGCTCTACCACTCCTAGCCGATGTCCTTGCCGTAAACAGATCTCACTAGCCACGTCTGTTGAGTAAAGCATTGTTATCTCTATTTAATGACTTACCTTTTTCGATTTCTTCCATTACCTTTCTTGCTGTGGCCCGAAGAAGGGCGACACGCTCAGCAATCTGTCGTGGCTGTTATGGTGGAGGGGCAGCGAGAATCTTCAACCTGTATTGGACTCGTGCATCCTTTGAGATACCCTTGCCGACAATGTTCGGGATATGGTCTAGTTCAACTTTCAGTCGTTTTCGTTCTGGCATGCCTCTTTGGTCAAGGTCAGAACCACTTATAAAATATCCACGAAATTTCTGAAGACATTTTAGGTAATTATGACAAGTTTGGGCATTGACATGAAATCAGGGTATATGCTTCCCGTTGGATAATTTTTGTGGAGAACTCAATCTTCCGGCCACCCATTATCCAACACATTCTTTGAACGTTCGCAATCTAGTTTGCCTTATAATCATTGCCAATACGTAGTGGGTTATGATACTTCGATGCAAAATTTTTCCATACTTCTAAATTTAGATACTCTTTTGGGACATCAAAGAATCCAGAATCTTGCAATTTTTTTTTTCAATCCAGTTTTGTACTTTAAGTCATATTTGTACCTCCGAAATTCTACAAGATTACTGGCTAATCCAGTTGTGAGTGATGAATGGATGAAAAAAAGAAGAAAAAATAAAAATAATTTACAAATTTTCAGAGTTTTTAGCATACAATAATCGAATTTGATAGTTTGTGCTTGCCAATTAACAAGGTAAAAGTTAGAAAGCGACGATTTCAAAAATAAATTAAGCCCTTCACTTGTGATATCTTCTTCTAACATTTTATATTTCATCTTATTTCTTTTAAATTTTAAATGCTATGAAAGAAACAACATTATTCAAAACTGTGCTTATTTGGTTTCCATAGTAACTAAAACCCAATACAAGATGTTTCCTAACAATATCAACTTTACGTACAACAAACACCTGTTTCCAAATATTTTCTATAAATGTACAGTCTAAAAGCATATGTTTTGTATTTTCTAACACTTAAAATATGGGTCCTTAATTTTTAATGGTTTGTGTCATGGATATTAGCCTACATACATGTAGGCCTTTCAACTAATTTTTCAAGTTGCACTTATGGGTAAAAACATTGTATAGATTGATTTATAGGTACATGAAATTATCAAAAAAGATAATAACTTATGCATACTTTTAATTACATCATTAAAATGATTAATCATTTTATTTGACTTTTCCGATATTGTGTTTTAAGGACAGGTAACTCAGGTGTGAAAAATGACCAACTTAGTGCCGATTTATGAGTTATCGCTTATAGGAATGACATATAGGCTGCTTTAGCACTAATATATTTATAAAAGTTACAAGTAACACGTGTTCGAGTGTTGATGTTTATTGTTTATCCAATCTCTGATTGGTTGTAAAATAAGTTACTCAGGCGTATCGAATGTTACCTGGGTACGTGTTAATGTATTATTAGTTATTCGAGAACTTACTGCCTATCGTGCAACAGACCCCCCAGCCCCCCACCCATGTTTTGTTGAAATACCAATATTAATCAAGTATTTTTTTATATTGTAAAATGTTGAATGAAGAAAAAGAAGTTTTTTCTTATGTACTATGTAATGAATAAAATGTCTGTTGCACTCTCGCAGGCGAGCTGTTCCTAATCTTGTGTTTTGAGTTTAGTTTATAAATATTTTATGTTCGTTTGAACAGGTGAATTAGAACATAAGTAATGTTATGTATATAATAGGGTTCCTTACATTGTTTTGTACACAAAAGTGTTGGCCAAGAGAAAGAGAATGCGTTCCTTCTACCTGAAATGACAAGGTCAAATGAATGAGGAACAGACTATATTCAACATTTTTAACTCTCTTTGATGATTATTACGAAGAAGAAATTTTAATGTCATGTTTTTATGTTCGCGCTTTTTCGCTTCTTATATAAATATATATACTCAACAAAAAAAGAAACGCATATTCAGATTAGACATTACAATCTAAGCTTTCAGTTTACGCCTTATTTATTCATTAATGATTTTAGAGGGTTTTGAGAAAAATCAAACATGTCCTGTGTTGCAAGTAGAAAAGTAAAGATTGTCATTGTCGACGCCTCCAAATTCTAGGAGCACACCGTCTTAAACATCCATATGTCCTTTGCGACGTCTAAGCGCAACTGGGTTTCCAATGTACGGATGTCGTGCACAAATACCAGGTCCTCTTAGTCTCTTGCGAACAATTTATGCTCTTTTATGCAGATTTTTTCATCTAGCAATTGTAGCAGCAGTTTTACAGCAGTTCTGAATCGCGTGAGGTGCTGAAAAAGGGGGGGGGGTCTGACGGTCCTGCCTGGGTGTGGCTACCTGCGGATAGCCAATTCTTGGTCTTCCGACGTTAGTTTAACAGCTACAAAGCCCATTGATGTGTTCCAAATGCAGTTGCAACTTCCTGTTGCGTAGCTCCATTTAGTATCATCGTTAGCCTGGTTGTGTTCATCTTTGTTTCGGCGTGGCATTGCAGCATCAACACTGCAATCAAATCTTAAATATGGGTTTAATAGGAGTGATAATAGTTTCTCTAAATCCAAAATATCAACGAAAATAGACATCCGATTAAGAAGACATCATGAAAAACAATATTTTCATAAACACGTTTAATCAAGGGAGATAATTCAACACTTGGGTTTTAAAACCCCATGTTGTCCTTTAAACAGGTCACAGGTATCCAATGATATAAAATATAGTTGTTCCAAGTACATTATAAAAATTTCTTTGACGAGTAAATCAATATGCGTTTCTTTTTTTGTTGAGTATATATTTTTACACGTAAATGCAACAATTGATCATCTTATTTGTGTTACTAAGCACGAATGAGAACCACCGAGTATAAGAAAAATTATTATGTTAGAAATAAGAAAGGGGGTAGATTTCACTCTTTATTTTAATTATAAATTTTAATTATATGTAGTTAAACGGTGTGCACAACTATACAGTAAATAAGTTTAACATTGGTGCTAAATTTTAAAACCACTGAATTCTACTGAGAGCAAAGAAATACCTAGGAAATGCTTAAAACTGCCTTGTGTGTAAACAGTAAGATACCCGGAGCCTGCTCTAAACAAGTTTCAGCAGTGAGTTATCGTTCATAAAACCGACCCTTAGTGGCAGTTGAAAGGCCTAATACATGTACCTTAGTTGGTAGAGCACATTACTAGAGATGCAGGGGTCCTGGGTTTGATTCAAGGTCCAGCCATACATTTTTTTTCTGTTACAGATTCGGTGCCATTGACCAGCCCTGGAATTGCAAGTTAAAGTCTTGCCAGGATGTAATAAAAATCGGGTTGTGTCTCTAGTCGTACCTGATTGGAATTTCAGAGAGAACAGGATACTTGATTCGAACCCGGCCGCCCCTTGAAACACCAGTCAGATGCTCGAACCACTGAGCTAATTCACGGTGCATTACCATTACAAGTTAAACCTAAAAATTTTAACAGCTTATATATGCTGCATTTGTGATAATCAATTCAATGGATATAAATCTAAATATTAAATCTGTTATGAAATATATATTACCTGTTCTGTACAGGAGGCATGATATTTGGACACCATGCCCTTCAAGTCATCTGACACTGATCCAAACACGGGCAAAACTGCCATCTGATTTCCAGCTGCACACCATTTAGTTTACTATACACAATGGTTTTGGGAAATTTCTCTTTCAATATTCTGAATTTCTGGATAGTTGGACCGATGGTTGCTTCGAAGGATTCTTGTGTATTCTGAGGTTGTCGTCTATATATAACCAACTTTATATTGTTTCTCAATTAGAAGCCTTGATGATTTTCAGCTTTTTGAGATACAGCGTTTCCTTGATGGTTCTCACGGTTTTCGTTGTTGATGTGCCTGTCATAGCTAGGACTCGTGCCGAAAGGGAACATGGCACAAAGAAGTGTGTTCGGTTCTTGATGATTTCTTCAAAATTCTTATTTATGTAATTGCCTAAAATCAACCGTTAAATTAAGTTAAATTGTTTTATACTGGGTTATTCTGAGATATCGGCATGCTATTGATATCAATGATGCATTTTATTTTTAACAGGATATTTGGTACAAGATCTACATATAATTAAATGTTCATCATGATTTGGATTTGATTTATTTACAAAAGGTAGAAATGTCCATTATGATTGGGGAAAGTGTAGATGTAGTAACTTCACAACAGATGGAGAGAATCTTCCCACTGTTTCAGTTTACGGTAAAGAAGACTATCAAGGCAGAGCATCATGGCAGCAGTATCACTGAAATGCGAGTTAAAAATTATATTCATAAAGAATCGTAGTTCTGTTTCTATCTTTATATAATTTCATAATCTCTGTAAGCTTAAATGTTTTTCCTATTTTAATCCTTGTAGATTTTACGGCTATAACTAAAACATCTGTAAAATATTGCTTATAATCCTATCAATTAGAAGAAGGAGTGCATTATTTATTTTCTATTTAATGATCTTATTTCATAATTTTAGTCCTTAAGTTTAATTAATTAAACATTCTTATAACTATGATCACATCACCCTCTGTTAACTGTTAATTACCCATATTCATTTGGAATTGGTTTAGTACCAACTCAATTGGGAATCTTAACATCAGGATGGATGCCTGTTTTAGTAGTATAAAATTTTAAATGACACATCAAATTATTGAGATATGAGAGCAGGTTATATTTCCACTTACTTGTTTGGATTATATGTAAAGAACTATGGATCGATGTACATGAAATGTCAGTTTTACGTTGAAATAAAATATGAAGATTTAGTAAGGCAATACTGATGTGTACTAGTTATTTTATTTTTTTAAATCTAGGACCGACAAATATTTGTTTCCCGCTAAACAATCCAACATCTCCTCGATCCGGGGTAAGGCATATGCATCCTTTTCGGTCTTTTTGTAATAATTGTCTAAAATCAATACATAGCCGTAGGGAGTTATCATTCTTCTTAACTAGTACTACATTTGATTACCATGGGGAATGGGATTTTCTTATGATTCCAGATCTTAGCAGCAGCTTCAGATGTTCTCGTACGTCATTTATCATTGCTGGAAGAATTCGTCTGTATCTCTGCTTAAAGTTTCTATCGTCCTCTAACTCAATCTTGTGATACACATTCCATGCTTGCCCAACATCTATATCACAGATCGAAAATATATCCTTATAGCTCTCAATCAGCTGTTTGCCTTCTTCAATCTCATCAGGGGATAGGTTTTCCTCGTCCACTGTAATCAGGTTCAAAACATCTTGTTCTAAGTCTCCTTCTGTTTTAGTCACTGGTAGCTAATCTGTTTCTATGACAGGCTGTATTTCACATAGAATTTCCTTTGGTTGTATAGTTAGTAACTGTCCTTGTAGTGATGTTACTCATATAGACATCTGTTGGATCTAACACAGCACTCCTGTATTCAATCAAGCTGAAAGAATCTTGCCCAGATTAAGTTGCATCGAGAACGATACTATTCAACTCACCATTAGTGACCAACTCTTTCTTGATATTTTGTTAATGGAAATAAGAGGAAAATCAATTTCATTTTCAACATATAAAAAAAAAGAAAACTTCAGAAAGAGAACAACAGTTAGAGAGAGAAATATTAGAATAAGAGCAGAATTTAACAGATCGACTACTCAAGGAACTTGAAGAAAAAAAAAGAGAAGTAGAAGAAATAAAGAATATAAAATTCAAAGGTCAATGCATAAGGTTGAAAAGTTGAAAGAAAATAGCAAGGAGCGCCACAAGCTAGTAAACATATTTGATTTTAAAGGACGTTTTTAAAATAATGTTTACCAACAAAAAAGATATATAACAGAAGTATAGAAAAGGAGAAAAAAAATCATGCAAACTTTAAAAAAAAGGTTTTTTTTCCGAATTGCAGATGTGGAGGCAAGAATAATGTTCTTTAATGTGGGAGGTAGATTAATTGATGAACAACCTTCAAGACCAAATGTTTTGGCCGATGAATCTCCTCCAACCAAGAAAAGAAAACAAGAGGCCTAAGGGCCTTGAATCGCTCTTCTGATAAATTGTATAACCTATCACTTGTATTTGAAGCCTCTAACCCTAAGTATCCTAAAACCCAAGTTGCATCAACTGATAAAAAGTTTGATGATTCTTAGCCAATTAGGACTGAAGATATTTTAATAAAGCTATAAAAAAAACATGAGTAGGTCACGGTGACCTACTTTAAGATTGAAGTTTTCTGAGGACTCAAGATGCATTAATAGACAAACTAAGATTGAAGATTCTATGCCAATATGTATTTGAGATATTCATAAGTAGGTCACCTTGACCTACTTTTTGGTCTACATTCTTGAAAAACCCAAGATGCATCAACTAAGTTTGATGATTCTAAGCCAATAAGTACCAGAGAAACTTAAATATAGCCATAAAATGTTGAAACTAGGTTATTGTGACCTACATTTTAGTCGACATTTTTCAGAGTCCCAAGATGCATCTGCTGACCAAGTTTGATAATTCTAAGCCAATAAATACCTGAGATATTCAAAAGTAGGTCACCGTGACCTACTTTTTGGTCGACATTCTCTGAAAACCCAAGAGGCAGAAACTATCAAAGTTTGATGATTCTAAGCCAATAAGTACGGGAGGTACTTTTGACATTTTATGACTATATTTAAGTAAGTCATTGTGACCTCCTTTTTGGTCGACATTCTCCGAAAACCCAAGAGGCATCAACTAACAAAGTTTGATGATTCTAAGCCGATAAGTACTGGAGATACATAAATATAGCCATAAAAAATTGAAAGTAGGTCACCGTGACCTAATTTTTGGTCATCACTCTCCGAAAACCCAAGATGCATCAACTCGCAAAGTTTGAGGATTCTAAGCCAATAAATACCTAAGATACTGAAATATAGCCATTAAATGTCGAAAGTAGGTCACGGTGACCTACATTTTTGGTCGACATTTTTCAGAGTCCCAAGATGCATCAGCTGACCAAGTTTGATGATCATTGGTCTGAAGGTAATCAAAATATGCCTTTTAAACAATTTAAAAACAAATGCCTGCAAAATTCTAAAAGTAGGTCACAGTGACCTAATTTTTCTTAAATATGTTTTAAGGTCCCAAGATGCAACAACTTACAAGATTTGATGATTCTAACCCTCTCAGTGTCTTAAATAATGGGATGAAATGTTTTAAAAAGGATGTCATAAAGTTCAAAAAGTAGGTCACAGTGACCTACTTTTAAGTTGACATTGTTCAAGGACCCAAGATGCATCAACTGACAAAGTTTGATGATTATAGGCCTTAAAGTGTCCAAAATATGCCTTCAAATCGATTTGAAAACAAATGCCCGCAAAATTAAAAAAGTAGGTCACCGTGACCTACTTTTGAGTTAACATGATGTGAAGTCTTAAGATGCATCAACTTACAAGATTTGATGATCCTAGTCCTTATAGTAAGCAAAATATAGACATTTTCATTAATTGTAAATTTAGGTCAACTTTGAAGTGACCTTGAGACCACGCCCTTTGCCCCAGGGTCATGCCTTGAACAATTTTTAATCTTCAACATATTCTGATCATTGTATGTAAGTTTGGTGAAAATCTGCCTGGTGGTTCTGGAGAAGAAGGATTTTTTGCAACCAGTACTTTTGGTTTTGTTTTCCTGATTATCTCCCCTTGTTTTAGGGTCCCAACCCTTATTTTAGTATAAATGGTAGCCCTTGGGCCAAGGATACCCTGTGACAAATTTGACACTGATTGGCCAAGGGGTTCTTCAGTTATGGCCCATATTCTAAAAAGTTAACGCACACCGCACGACGCACACCGCACAAATGGCCATAGCATTAGCTCTTTGAGCCTTTGGCTCAGAAGAGCTAAATACAGAGTCAAATACAACAAAGTCAAATAGTACACCGTTTAATATTACTTTGCATACAGACAAGAATATTCTAAAGTGACTTAAATAATGATCATCTTTATAACATGATCATTGATTAAGAATGTATGTCATACATGTACATCCTTGCTATAAAAATCAATCTAAACTATTGTTGCCAATAGTTTTAACATATTTTTGTTCCTTCCCACAAGAGCCCTCCATCTCACTTGTGCTGCATTTGCGGCGAGGGTTTTGATAATCTACCTATTCTGCCTGTATATTGCAGATAGTGAACCACACACAACAATCAGTGCATCGATTTATTGTGTTAACGGTAAAGAACTGAAACAAAACAAAGCAAAGAATTACTCAACAATTACATGATAAATAATGTCACTATATAACTACAGATGTAGCATAAACTGTGTAAGTTGTAAATAAACAATATACAAAGACTAATAGAAAAAAGATTCGCTATTAATCCAAAATCTAAAGTTTTGACACAAAAGGGTTTCCATAGAAAAATGTTAATAACGTACTCCAGTTTATATTTAAAGATAATGACAATGACGGGCTTCCATACTTTCCAGATTTAACAATAGATTTTCCTAATAAACAAATTTACACACATAGCATACAAAAGGACTGTAGATATAACTAGAGCCGAGCTCGTTGCAAAGCAACGAGTAGGTCTTCCGTTGGAGCTGTGGACAGGAAGTACCGACCTTGGGTCAAGGTCACTGCACTTTCTAATGTGAACAACCTTTCTTCTCAGCATAAGCCTCCAGTGAATCTTAATTACAAAGTTATGCTTAAACATTTTTTCTCTGTCAGTGACCTTGATTTGCCAGAAAGACCTTTGATCAGGGTCATGACATAACCTCCAATCATAAGTAATCTCTGTTTCAAGTAAGAGCCTCCAATGATTTTCACTTACTAGTTCATAGCGTGGAAAAGAAAAGATTTCTTATGTCAGTGACCTTGATTTTAACAGAATAACCTTGGCTCTTTGTCAAGACAAAATCCTCAATCTGAAACAACTTTTGGAAATTCATAACCTTGACAGGAGTTTTACAACTTTTCTGTCATTGGCCCTAAATTTGCTAAAATGACCTTATTTTAAGTCATTTGAAAACCGGCGGACTATAAGCAATTTGTATCAAGTATGGACTTAAACAAATATAGTCAGAATGAAAAAAAATACTGTTTTCTGAGTCAAAATCGTAAAAAAATCCTTTTTGTCACAAGCAATCTCTGTATCAAGTATGAGCTTACAGATATTCTCGATTACATATAAATGATGCAACAAAACATTAATTCTTTCTCCAGTGACCTTGAATTTGCCGTAATATTGCCTTGAATATATAAATACAATGACACATCCTAGGATCACTTGAAATCTTTGTATCGAGTACAAGCTTCTGGTTTCTTTGTGTTATAGCCTGACCTTCTGGGAAAAACTTTAAGGGGCAGACAGACATATGGACAGTTAAACAGACCGTTTAATTCCCATTCCATCCACACTACCCCCCAAAATACACAATTACTTTGCAAGGGAAAACTCTAGTCATGATTTGAAAAAAAGTAATCTTTTTTATATCAGGAAGCTTTCGTAAATATGGTTTCTCATTCTTGCCCTGAAGTTCGTAAGAATAATGCTTTAAAACGACCCCTTCTTACTTTTTACTAACCGTTTTCTTCATTGTTTTCATTTTATATCCCCAAGGTCGCCCGCATAGCGCAATGATTAGAGCGTCTGTTCTATAGTAGCGAAGTAAGGAGTTGATCCTTACGTCGTGGTTCAAATCCCACTGTGGGACGTGGGGACCTGTCCTTCCGATGAGACCGTATAAAACAAGGTCCTGTGTCGCTTTAGGTGCTGGCACAAAAAAGATCCCTTCCTGCTCAAGGGCACTAAGTGCCGATTATAAGACATGTAATGTTTAACTATGGTGCCGGTTATGATTTTAATAGTTTAAATTAGGTCATAAAAGTGTGTAATTACATGATAAGTTTGTGATATTCAGTAGCTGTAGATTGTTATATATAAGTTATTAAATTTTCGATTCTGTACATACGATGCGGGTTTATTTCATGTACTACTTACATGTACATTGTATAATCTGCTACTGATATTTTTTAAATCACGGAACAAAATTAAAAGGTTAGCGCACTATACTAATCATTTACAGGTTTTGAATAAATTATAAAACAAATAAAATTCATTACTTTAAAATCTTGAATTATTTTTTCAACTTGACTAATCAACGTGTAATATAAATAGGCATTGTGCAAGCACAGAAGTCACTTATGAAGTTTAAACGTGCCGGAGATACTTATCGATGTTTAGTCCATTTCATTTATGAGTAAAATTCTGAATAGATCCTTATGATTCGGAAGATTTTCTTTAAAATTTAAAACTGAAATAGCCATGGTAAAAATCTGTGATGAACAAAAAAAATTTGTTTGGGAAAATTTGTGTTGAAAACGGATTTATTTGTGAGTTAAAAGCGCTAATTAAGCTTGTGCATTTAAATCAATATTGGTTGAAGTAAAGTAAGCGCAGATCGCCAGTCCTTACGCTATGAATCCTAAAAACGAAAAGTAAAACTACACATGGAGCTAACGAATTATAAAAATTAAAGACTGATTAATGTACATGTAAAATAAATACCCCAACGTTTTGTTCTAAAGTATTTTAAAATATTTTTGAAAGATTCGATTTACTTACAGAAAATAATGTTTTCCGTAAGTTTGTAAAATAAGATTTAACATTCGACCACGCTGTGTAAATAAATGTCAACAAGCGACGGAAGGATTGGTTTGTCGCGTAATTGTAAACAAACACAAAACCAAGATAGCTGTTTTAGATAAACATGTATCACGATCAAATTTAAAACAAAGATAAGCCAACATATTAATCTCAAATATCGGACAATAATAATTTTCCACTGATTGTAAAATGGTTTTAATACACCAATTATTTTGCCTATGACTGCGGGGTCAATGGTTCGCCGCGGCGTGTCGCTTAAGATTTTCTTGGATGCGAGTAATCGTAAGATTACGCAGCAATGGTCAACACACTTAAAATCTGGGTTCCAGGTGAATGTGAGAACTGCGCAGTAAATAATTTCTGTACTATTTGACTCTTTAAAAGTTCTTTTTATGAGATCCGGGCGTGTATCGTTTTCGTTCATATTGTGTGTGTTCATATTTTAACGAAGAAAAGCTTTTTTCTAAAACTCTTTCTCTTGGAAACATTTTGATTAATAAAAGGAAAATGATGCCATTGAATACTCTTAATGGGAACCAAAGAACACGTTAAAAACCTAATTAAAAAAAGAGATGTGATACAGCATTGTAAAATATTTATTATTTACGGCAAGTTTACTTCAATTCTGCGCATAAAGACTACAGAGTTTTCCTTCAATAGCAAGATGAGAACTGACTAGCTTTCTTTCCTATAATACGTAAGACTCGAAGAAAATAATATTTTTATAGGACAGAAATAGTATTAAGGTACAATTTTATATATGAAAAGAATGAATTTAACCATTCTGTGTTTTTATTTGTGTATAACTGTGGGTCGCTGGATTACCCGCCGATTGATTCCCGGTGACCGACTTTGCCCCGCGCTATCGAGGGAGGCGTGTTATATAATTGTAAACAAACAAGGTGAGTGTAATCCGAAAAACGCTACCTGTTTACCTTGCCTGCTTTTACCGCGTTATTACCAATATTCCCGGCATAATCGAACAAAACAGCATTTTCATCAGATCAAATGTGTAAAAGAGCAATTTTGTTCGTTAGATCTAGTTCGAAAAATTTACCGTTTTTGAGTTATAAAGTAAAAACTTTCAAGTTCCATAGAGCCCTTATTATAGGGGCCAGCCCCTTTTGAATAGTATTACATGAAAGCCCTTGCAATTATGCACAACTTTTGTTCATTATGTCTTAACAAAATATTTTTAGTTTTCAAGATAAAAAGGAAAATATGAGTAAATTTTCGCTCTTTTAGGCGTTCTAATTTTTGACCCCTATATAGCGCCATTGTGAATACAGAAATCGAAAAACAAAAACAGATGTGCACAACTTCAATCCTTCTGTTACCCAAAATCAGTAAAATTTCTGCTCCAGCTTTTGTGGTCTCTGAGCCTTTATCCGGAAACGAAAGCCTATAAATTTTCGTTTAAAGGGGAATAACTCAAAAGCGGAAGTGAATTTTTGAAATGTTAGATAGCACTCTGATAGAGTTTAATGATGTCTATAATGTTTGAAAATTTGAGCAAAATCCGTTGATAAATAAGTGAGATATGAAGCCTCAAAGTTGGCGTCTAGGAAGTAGAAGAAAAAAAAAAAGAATAATAATCTTGACCAACAGAATCAGTAGAAGGTCTTCCGTTGGAAACGGAAGACCTTAATAAGTATACGCGTAATAAACAAAAATAGCACATGTTTACTTACAGTGTGTGGCAGCTCAAGTCAAAAAAAAAGGAAGAAAAAATAACATGGTTGCGATGTGTGGGGCACACAGGAAATGATTACAGGAAGTGAGGATTTTAGGAAAAATAACTCCAAAATTACAAATAAAAAAGATAACTCTTGCAATAATGACAGATAACTAATGGATAAAGAAAGATAACTCTAGCTCTAAAAAACATACAAAATTAAATGTTGATAAACATTACACTCCCCGTCTTATATCGAATGATATCACTATGAACCTAGTAACGTAAAAAATGTAAAAAATGTTCAAATATCAAATTGCAGTCTTTAGGAATCTGGAACATTGTTACATCGCAATCAGAAGGACAGTCTCTGTGACTGGGCGCGTATAATACACGTTGGTACCGTCTCTATTTACACGAAGTCTTACTTTACGGACTTTGTCGTCAGATTCACTCGGATACACTTGTTCCACCATTGCCATCTTTCAGTCACAACGATGCACTGAGCTATCCTTCAGTAACACAACATCACCAACGGATAAATTCCTCTGATTATGTGCCCACTTCCTTCGACTTTGTAGCGTAACTAAGAATTCTTTGCGCCAACGTTTCCAGAATAGGTCTGCAAGTAGCTGAACTCTGTTCCACTGTGCCTTGAATGCGTCTTTCTCATCAAAGGGTCCAAGTGGTTCTCCGCCTTTGTCCGTCTTCTGGGTCAGAAGAGTGCATGGCGTAAGTATGAATGGATACTCTGGGTCCGTTGAAACTGGCACTAGTGGTCTTGAGTTTATGATAGCACTTGCCTCTGCCAAGAATGTAACAAGGCTTTCATGTGTCAACTTTTTTGCTGTACCATCTATCAACAGGGAGTCTAGGATCCGTCTCGTAAGGCCTATCATCCTCTCCCAGGCTCCACCCATGTGGGAGGAGTATGGTGGATTGAAAATCCCAACTGTTCTGTTGTCCAATAGAAAGTTCTTGACAGGTCCATCTTCTACGTTCACCACATCAATTCCTAGACTTTCTGTTGCTCCCATGAAATTTGTACCACGGTCCGATCTGAATTCTTTAACATGGCCTCGTATAGCGATGAATCTCCTAAGAGCGTTAATGAAGGATGAGGAACTCATCTCTTCCACTACCTCGATATGGACAGCTCGAGATGTAAGGCAAGAAAACATTATAGCCCAGCGTTTAGCATGAGCCTCCTCGTGTTCCACGGTCCAAAGGTATCCACCCCGACACTTGAGAATGGTGGTCCATGTGACAATTGATCTTGAGGTAAGTCTGCCATGATTTGATGTTCAGGTTTTCTTCTCATCTTTTTGCCTATCACACAGTTGTATATAACTGAAGATACTAGACGTTTCGCTCCTGTAATCCAATAGCCTGCGGATCTGATAACGCCCTCCGTGAAATGACGTCCCTGATGTTTAGTGAGCTGGTGGTAATGGCTCACCAAAAGCGTGGCTATGTGTTGCTTTCCAGGTATAACGATAGGGTTTCTCTCGTTGACAGTCAATTCACAATGCTTCAATCGGCCTCCTACACGCAAAATACCATCACAGTCTATGACGGGGTTCAATTTCACAAGTGAATTATTCTTGCTAAGTTCTCGACCTTCTGTGATGCATCTGATTTCTTCTTCAAACACTTCTCTCTGGACCTCCCTGATGATGTGTTTCTCTGTTTCACAATATAGGTCAACATTGTTTGCCTTGCTGCAGATATGCCAACCTCTACATGGTGCTGATCCACTCCAACATCTGGCGACATGTTTTAACTTTCCGATTCCTGAAACCAAACGCTTCCATGTTGAGTAGTTGACTAGTCGGTTAGTTCCCATGAGAGAATCTCCAATGTGTAGCTTTTTAACTGTCACGACTGGTCTAATCTCCTTATCAATTTCGGAATCTATGAGATCATACTCCTGTGGAACAGGCCTGTCTATTTCGAGTATTTCAGGTGTGTCTTGGTCTGCACTACTGAGAAAACAATGCTTAGGACCTAAGAGCCAGGGACTCTGTTTCATATTTTCAACTGCTATGGGTCTAGTTGCTTGGTCAGCAGGATTATGTTCTGATGGCACATAACTCCATTGTTCTGGTGATGAGACTATGAATTTGCTCAACCCTGTTGCTAACGTAAGTGTAGAACCTTCTTATCTTGTTGTAGATATAGCCAAGGACAACTTTGCTATCTGTATGGAACTAAATTTCTTTGGGTTCAATGTCCAACTGATCCGATATTATTTTGGCTATTTCCGTACCAAGTACTGCAGCACATAACTCGAGACTCAAGACGAGGGATGGTGCCACTTTTCCTTTACCGAGTACGAAACCTTGATGCAAACTGCCATCAAATTCCTTTGCTCTTAGAAAGGCAATTGCGGCAATGGAATCTTCTGACGCATCTGTAAAAACGTGAACATCCTTCCTGACGAGACTCTCGCTTGGGACAGGTAGGTAAGGACGAGGGATTTCCAGGTCTTCAAGATGCAGTAGTTGTTGTTTCCACTCTTCCCACTCCTCTTGGTAGTGTTCAGGTAGACGTTGATCCCAGGCGGTAGATTCTAATGTCAACTTTCTCAGCAGCAATTTACCTCTAATGAGAACTGGTGCTATAAGTCCAAGGGGATCATAGAAGCTGTTCACACAAGACAAGACTCCTCGGCGAGTGTATGGCTTCTCGTCTAAGGAGAGTCTGAATGTAAATGAATCGGTTCGTAGATTCCAGCTTATCCCTAAACTACGCTGAATGGGAAGGTTATCTTTCAAGAGATCGAGTGACATCAGGTCTTTTGCAAGGTCTTCGGTAGGAAAGTGTTTCATCACATCACTGCTACTGGATACAAATTTGTGAAGTCTGAGACCTCCTTCTTCCAGTAGAGCTTGCTGTGTACGCTTCATCAGGCTGACGATTTTCTCTGCAGATGACATGGAAATCAAACCATCGTCGACGTAGAAATTGCGCTCCACAAAACTACGGACGTCGCTTCCATAGGTAGCTTCAGCATTCTGTGCAGTTCTTCTAAGTCCATATGTAGCAACAGCAGGTGATGGACTATTGCCAAAAACATGAACGCACATCCGGTATTCTACCAAAGGCTTCTGCGGATCGTTGTCTAAGTACCAGAAGAAACGTAAGTAATTTCTATGATCTTCTCGCACCTTGAAACAATGAAACATTTGCTGTATATCGGCCATGATACCAATATCATCAAGTCTGAATCTCATTAGAACACCAAGTAGACTGTTCGTCAAATCAGGGCCGGATAGAAGCACATTGTTTAACGATACACCGTGGCATTGTGCAGAGGAGTCAAACACCATTCTAACTTGGTCTGGTTTCTTAGGATGGTAAACGCTGAAGATGGGTAAGTACCAGAACTCGTCTGTGTCCTTTAACGGTGGTGCTAACTCTGCATGCTGTGCATCAAGGATACGCTTCATGAAGGTAATTGCATGTTCACACTTCACTGGATTCTTCCTCAGGCTTGTGTCTAAAATCATAGCTCTTTTCAGTGCTTGTTGTCTATTGTCTGGTAGTTTCTGTCTTGGTTCTCGAAACGGTAACGGTGCAACCCATTGGCCACTATCATCACGAGAAAATTCCTTTTCCATGATGGCCAAAAATTCCTTGTCCTCCACAGACAACCCAGGCTTATCATCATCAGGGGATGTCTGAAAAATGTTCTCTCCAATCGACTCATGTCTATTCTGATGTTCAATGAACACATCACACTGTCTCTCTTTACGTAAGTTTTCTTTCACTTGAATATTATTCGGACATGGTGTAGATATTGTCGCTCTTCCATCTGACAAAACTGCAACTTTGTTTGCGACGACGATATCCGGTCTGTGAGTTCTATCGAGACATACTTCTCCTACAATAACCCATCCGAGATGAAGTTTCTGAGCATGTGGTGTATTAGGAGGTCCAACTCTCTGCTCCATAACATGATGTACATCACCAAGGTCACGTCCAATCAATATGAGGATGCTGGTATTTTCATCTAATGGCATCAGGTGTTTAGATATGTCCTGTAAATGAGGATATATGTCTGCTACTTCAGGAGTTGGTATCTCACGTCTGTTATCAGGGATTTCATCGTACTCGATAACAGCTGGAAGGTTGAACCGACTACTTCCATCCATGGCTTCTACTACTAGTCCGTTGACTCTTCTACCGCTACAGGTGGATTGTCCGCTGCAGGAAAACAGAGTATATGATTCTGCATCACTCTGAATACTAAAGAAGTCAAATAGTTCGGATCTGGCTAGTGTTCTATTACTCTGTTCATCGATGATTGCAAACACCTTGATAGCGTTCTCCTTGTTATCCTGATGATAAATCTGTACCGGAAGTACCTTTGCACATGATCGGCCACTGAAAGTAGTTCCGCAAAGTTCGGTACACTTATTTGAGACATGTGTTTTCATCTGGGGTTTCTCCCCGCCGTGAACAAGTCCTTTGTTTACTCTTGACTGTTCCTTCTCTCCTTCACCAACAGGTCTGGGATCAAACTTTCTTTGTTCCGTGTGCAAAGCTGTTGCATGGCGACTGCTTCCACAAAGTTCACATTTAACATTTGCTTTACAGTGTTTTGAAAAATGTTTGGATTCACAGCACTTATAACAGAAATCCTTTTCCCGGAGAAAATCTTTCCTCTCTTGTAACGGCATGGCTAGGAATGTTCTACAATCGTTCAGTGAATGAGATGCTTTGTGTATAGGACATCTTGGAGACAGTTCTTGTCTGTCTTGCTTGTTTCTGTCATCATCAACTGCAGTTTTCCTATTGTGAACACTCAATGCTCGCCTCGGTTCATAGGGTCTTTTATCCACTGTTCCCGATGTAGTTCCGTCATGATGGAAAGCTGGGTCATTCTTCACTATACTGAGTTCCCTTATGAAATTCACTAAGTAACTGAATGGTGGAAACGGAACACTATGGTATTTCTTATACTTGGACGCTTGCGACACCCACTTATTTTGTAGACTTTGCGGCAACTTACTGATGATGGGAATAATACCGGACGATGAGTCGTAGTATGATAGGAGCGTAGCATACTGGGCGTTCTCCTTTGCCGATTCTATCTCTGTCAAGATGTCTAGCAGATCGTACAGCATTTTCGGTTCCTTCATGTTTATTTTAGGAAATTTGTTGGGCTTGTTCTTTAACGCAGCTTCTATCATTTCTGGTCTACCATAACGCTCCTCGAGTCGTTCCCAAATTCGGTAGAGTCCTTTGGTTGGATCATTGATGTTAGAACCTCTAATGCTGTTTGCGAATTTCTTCGATTCTGGTCCTAACCACTTGATCAACAAATCCATTTCTTCAAATGCGGAAATGTTCAATTCTCTCACTATACTTGTGAAGCTAGCCTTCCATGTTTGATAACAATCCGGCTTATCGTTGAATGGACTGAACCACGACATCAGAAGATCTTTTTTCAGAAAAAATTGTGTCAAGTTGACAGTCACTCCAACATGTGTGTACGGATAGAATTCCTGAGCTGTTGGATTCAGGGGGACTTTATTGACATTACGTATGACAGGTTCAATTGGTGACTTCACATTGGTTTGTGATAAAGTGTCTTTGGTATCCTCTTTGTCCGCGCAATCCTTCTTACGAAGTTGTTCAAAGAACACATAATAACTCTTTGCTTCACTAAACTTTTAATGTTCACTAACATAGTTACCGGTCACGGTAGCCTAGTGGTAGAGCGTTCGCTTCGTGATCGGGAGGCCCGGGTTCGATTCTCGATCGCGGCGCCGCGTCATACCTAAGACGTAAACAAAGGTAGTGACTGTTCCTTCGCCAAGCGCTCGGCACTAGAAGTGAAAGTCACGGGTCTTTCGGATATGACCTTAAAAACGTAGGTCCCGTGTTACGGTAGGCGTTGGCACGATAAAGAACCCTCACTGCTCAATGGCCCTGAGTGCCGAGTATAGGTCTAAATTTGAAGCCCTTCACCGGCATCGGTGACGTCTCCATATGAGTGAAAAATTCTCAAGAGGGACGTTAAACATTATACAATCAATCAATCAATCACTAACATAGTTTGCTGTGTATTCTCGTTTAGTTGCACGTAACGAATCATTACTGTCTAAAGGATGTCGTTCCGGTAATGAAGGTACATATATCTGAGATCCTTGATCCTCAAAACCATCTTTTTCCGCTTTCAATGAATCTACATTCTTCTGACACTCTAAGAGTCTTATTTTGGCTTCAAGTAAGGCTTTCTGCTTCTGGAGCTCTGCTTCCGTTTTCAGCATACTGGAGTTTCTTTAACTGTGTTATAGTACCGTTGTTTTTTCTCAGATGCCGAGGAACGACGACTGCTGTTTGAGATGGAGACTTCAGATCTTGTTTCAAATTTCTCGGAAAATAATTCAGCAGCATCTATAAGCAAGTCTTGAATCTGATGATCAAAGTTATTAATTACACTAACACATTTCTTGTGTCGAATTATCTGGTTGTCCATCTCTGAATCACCTTCATCTGTACGAGAGCGTCTGAGAAAGGAAATGAGGGTCTCATAACTTTCCATGTATTCAGATCTGGATTTCTCGAATTTCTCTTCAATTTCCCGTAGATACTTGATATCTGAGCGAGAGTCATCAAATCCTGTCAAGATTGCTTCAAAAACAATTGTTTGTTTTCACTGAATGTCGTTTAAGGTCTATTATGTTTAAATAAATGAGATAATTTCGTCAATTCTCTGCGAAGCCGCAAGTTCTCGGAAAAGAGACATATGATACATGTATTACATGTGCGATTGTTGATATGCTTGTGTTTGATTACACGCCAATACAAATGGTTGAAGGCAAGGGCTTTTGAAAACTGATGTCCATCGTTGCACCAAACTGCAAAATACCGTATCGTAATACTATAAAATGGAGTGAAAAAGTGTGCGAAAATCGTAAATCCGCTCTTTTATGAGATCTCAAGATCAAGTTGATAATGTACGTAGCTCCGACGACTGATACCTGGACGTCAAACGCAACAAAGAGTTACAATTATGGAACGATTATTTTTTTTTAAATAAAAAACACTGTGAACCACTTATGATTTTATTTCTTGTGTTTTATCTGATATTTAAAAAAAAATGTTATATTGAATTTCGTCGGGCACGAAGTGTTTATCATTGTTACAACAGAAATACATTTACGGGTAATCCTCCTATATAAGCATGTGGTTTTATTTCTACAAGAGCTTACAATGTTTTACAGTCATCAATTTACTTGTTCGTATTTATTTACACTTTTTACCGAGTACCCGGGTACTCGATCGGAAAAACGTCCGAGTAACCGAGTACTAAAAATTGACCGATTTGACATCCCTAATAAATACCTTCTCTTCTCTTCATTTCGTCGCCGGTGTGGCGCAGTGGCTAGAGCGTCTGCTCTAGAGTCGCAAAGTAAGGAGTCAATCCTTACGTCGCGGGTTCGAATCCCTCTGCGGGACGTGGAGACCGGTCCTTCGGATGAGACCGTATAAACCGAGGCCCCGTGTCGCAGTACGTGCTGGCACGAAAAAGATCCCTCCCTGCTCAATGGCCTTGAATGCCGAGTTTTGGACAAAATTTGAAGCTCTCCACCGGCAAGTGGAGGCGTCTTCATAAGAGTGAAAATTATTTGAGAGGGACGTTAAACAATATACAATCAATCAATCAATCTCTTAATTTAAAAAAACAAATTCTGTTCTGCATTATTGCCTTAACATCGTCCTCACTTTTATTTTTTCTGATTATGTGCCTCCGGAGATTTCCTCCTTTAATTGTCTCCTTGCAATACACACAATACCTTTCAGACTTCTAAAATTAAAAACAAAAATTTAAAAAATGAAATTGTAAAGTGATGTCATGTCATGCATTTTTCCCTTATTAAACTAATAGTACCGTAAGATTCCCAATAGACTTAAATTCTCTATTGTTAGAGATTCATCAGTTTTCCATAACAAAGGTGTGAGGTTAATGTCACGATACATACACAGACCCTAAACCGTGGTACTACACCACTCAAACAGTACGGTTCGGTACGCTTTGTGCATGAAACGGTTCGTTTTGTGAACGGTTCGGTACGCTTTGTGCACGGAACGGTTCGCTTGATGCACGGAACGGTACACTTTTTGAATGGTGCGTTTCGTTTCTTGCACGAAACGGTTCGTTTTGTGAACGGTACGCTTTGGGAATCGGTATGCAAATGAACTGGGCGGAGCCTGTTAGCTTTAATTTATTGATAGGCTGCTAAAAATAAGTTAAGGTACATTGATTCTCTGATTAGAGAGATAACTCTTAAATACACAAATGTCTATTATTCTTTTATAAATTTGTCAAGTTAAAGTGCCTTATTTGTCAAATTTTGCCCAGCAAGCCATGCTTTATAAATTGTTTGTATTTTATTCAGCATATAATTGTTTTGGAAAATCATAAAAGTTCAAGAAAATTTTTAAATTAGTGAGCAGAGGGTTTATGACCCTTAGTTTTAAATGACTTTTGAAGTACTTAATGCAGGTATATAATTATATATCCTTATTAACAAATTAATTTGATGACAGTGCTGTTTTTGATATGCTCAAAACCTTTGATGTTAACATCAGAATCGAAATAAAGTATGAAAATATTAGACACACTGAAACTCACCGCATGACCAATGTCTTGAACGGGAACAGATTTCTCTACATTGACCCGCTTCCCGATGGAAAATCTCTCCCGAGAAATGCCATCTGCCCTAAATTGAAATGCCGAATATACCACAAGAACCAGAATTCTATTAATCCCAAAGTACAGTGTTACAACTGCTGGGAAACTGGACACAGGAAACAACAATATAAGAAGGGCAAAGTCTGTCGAGTCTGCAGGGAACCTGGCCATACTCCAGGAGCCACCGAGTGTCAGCACTACGTGGATTCGACAGATGTCAGTGATGTGGTGGTATTTCAAGGAATGAATAATCCCTCTCCAATTTCTTTCCGTGCGGCATACATGTTTTTTGGCTAAAAGCATAAATCTGCAGAGCACCCTTACCAACTGACCAAAGCAATTCGTGCTGGCGATCAAGAAGGTGAGAGAAGCAGATACGGCTTTAGAAGCTAAAAGGCTAGGGCATACCATATCAGATCCATTAGGATGAAACAACGATAAGGAGACAGTGATGGAGGAAATCGTTTGTTCAAAAGTTGACCAGATACCAGAAGTAAAAGCCAAGCTTGAAAACTCAACAAGTAACACCATTTTTTAGAGGGAACTTATGACATGCAGTGGGGCACAGGATTGGATAGTGAGGCCACATTGCACACTGATGATAAGAAATGGCCCGGGCAAAACAAACTCGCAAAAATCTACCAAAAATTAGCCTCAAATCACGCAAGAAAACTCAGAAGTTCTTCCCTTCCACGCAAAGGGACAAGTGAAAATCAGTCCAATATTGAGGACTTCCTGAAAAATCTCAAGAAAGGTTGCAAAAAAATACAGGTATCAATAGCAGGAGTGATGCCGGATAAGAACAGTAAGTCAAAACAGTACAACACCCTTTCATGGACAATCCTACTTAAAAACTTTACTCTTTAAATGTTCGAGGGTTAAATACATGCAAAAAGAGAATATTACTTTTTGATTGGTTAAGAGATGCAAATTATGACATAATTTTCTTACAAGAAACTCATTTTTATAAAAGAATAAGAATCATTTTATAACTCTCGTTGGTTTGGACAAATTACGCATTGTTTTTCAGAATCAGCATACAGTAGGGGTGTATCAATTTTGTTGATAAAAAAAATCTAAAATAGAGATCTTAAATAGTTTTCAATCTTTAGATGGTCGAAGACTTTTATTAATTATTAAATATGAAAAAAAGGTCCAAAATATGCGGCGCAGTGTTGAACGTAAACATCATTTTTGTTAAGAACTACAGAGGAATTCCCAAGCCTTTCTTATCAATGTTATTGATCTAGATTTTATCAACATTTGATTCGGTCGCAATCTTACAAGAAGAAAAACTTTTTTTCTATATAAATAACTTTTACAATAGGCAAAGCCATTTCAACAATGAGTAAAAAGACAAACAATGATAATTGAGTATAAAATATTTACTGTGAACACAAATCTGTATAGGAGCAATATTAGATAAACTGGCAAGTATTACTATAATAAATATTATCATGTGAAATATGGTGATTCTCCATGTTCGTGGCATAGATGATCGTATTGGTATGGGTGTACATGCTCGGGACCTGCAAATAATAACTATGTTTTCCAACCAAATCAGAAGACCCTTCTCCATTGCTCTACAGCGGATGTCGAGATCGTGCAGACGTGGATGAAGCAATTCGTCAAGGTGTACTTTGGATATACAGTATCGGTGCAAAACTTCACCGAAGAGAATATTCAAGGTCTCAAACTACGAGATGTTTGTTTTCATCAAAATGTTAATAATCACCCCTTATGCAGTGGCTGTTTGGGATTCTGCCTGGTAAGTGTTTTGATCTTTTCCATGAAAAGCCGTTTGATTCTCAGCTAAGTCGAAAAATAGTAGTTTTTCTTGTGATGAGGGATTTTACATAGGAGAAAATCTAGTCAAGCATTTTTCTTTATATTGAAGAAGGATATGGAGATAATGAATAGTATTCAATATCAAATAAACAAGGGCGATGGCGGTACGACATTGTTTGATTTTGGCTTTGATGATCTTTTATAGAATTGATTCTTCTCGAGTTTCGATCACAGTCTTTTAAATCAAGATTGTTTTATTTTTCTTGAAGATCTTTACTAGGTCTTCACTACCGGAAAAATGCACTTCTTCACCTTTTTTATCACTGCCAAATATTGGACATCTTGATTGTCAATGGCAAATGCTGCTATTTTCTCTAACACTTTAAGTCCCCTACTAAGTCTTTTCCTCTTCACATCTTTCTGCCTTCTTTTAAAGTATGAGACTATCCCTGTTTTCTCTTTGTTCAAATTTTCCACTTTCTTTTATCTTTTCTACAACGAAATTTGAATACCAGTTGCTGCCAATAATGCCAGTATTTAAACAAGTTCAATACACCCTTAACAATGTTTACCAAAAAAATAAGCATCACATTACTTATTATCATCATTGTTGATGTTTTGTCATTTTTCGAAAGAAAATCATGTTAACTTGTTTATCGGATAAGGACAAAAAATATGTGAAAAATGTCAGACTCCTTACAAATCTACATGTTCAGCAAATTTGTCAGACTCAATAGCTGCAGGAGTATTGACAGTGGATGTCTCATCTTCTTTAGATTGGTGTTTTGTGGAACACGGACAAATTGTGATCACAAAAGTTCAATGTAGCCTTCGGCTCAGGTAGGATAACAAAAGGAGGTCAAGTTTACAGAAAGGAACAAGGTCAAATGATTTAATACAACAGCATAGCTCCTATTAATATATATATATATCAGGATATTAAGTTTGATAAGAATAATCTTGAATGGTTTCCTTAAAACGAAGCTAACCACTAATTTTATAAAAGAAGGGTCTATATCAAAGGAAAAGTAAAGCATGGTGGAAATCTACACTTGGCATCATACAAAGTATTTATAGATCATTCATAGAAATTTGAGAGAGAGTGTGTGTGTGTGTTTACACCTACCAAAACTTTATATTTGTCTCTATCCTGTCCTTATCCTGTAGTATGTCTTCTAGCTTATCAACATCTCCCTGAGCTTTAAGAGGAAAGCACACGTCTCATTCTGTGTCAATCTCAACTGATACTGGGAGTCATCCAAGGTCATCGATCTTTGATTGTATGTCAAGTATACTGTTTAACGTCCCTCTCCAGAATATTTCGCTGATATGGAGACGTCACCATTGCCGGTGAAGGGCTGAAAATTTAGGCCTATGCTCGGCACTCAGGGCCTTTGAGCAGGGAGGGATCTTTATCGTGCCACACCTGCTGTGACACAGGGCCTCGGTTTATACGGTCTCATCCGAGGGACCGCCCCATTTAGTCGCTTTTTACGACAAGCAAGGGGGTACTGAGGACCTATTCTAACCCGGATCCCCACGGGGCTATCGATCTTTGAAATAGTTGCCTGTAACTAGAACTGTCCAAACGGGACAAAATACCCCCCGCTGGGTTTTTCAGAAGTAAGTTTTCCATAAGAAAGATATGTATCAAACATGAATTATGAAATTTTTCTTCCAGTAACCTTAAAATTCCCCAAATAACCTTGGGTCAGTGGCAATCTTTGTGTGAAATGAGATCCTACCAAGTTTATCCATAAGAAAAATATGGACCAGACACGAATTATGAAATTCTTCTACCAGTGACCTTGAACCTCCAAAGTGACCTTGGGTCAAGGTCATGGCACACCCTTGGGTCATGGGCTTTCATTGTGTGAAATGAGAACCTACCACGTTTATCCATAAGAGAGATAGGGGCCAGACACGAATTATGAATAGTTTCTTCCAGTAACCTTGAAGTCACCCAAATTACCTTGGATCAAGATCATGACAAACCCTTGGGTCATGGGCAATCTATGTGTGAAATGAAAACCTACCAAGTTTATTCAAAAGAATGATATGGACCGGACACGAATTATGAAATTTTTCTACCAGTGAGCTTGAAGTTCCTTGGATGACCTTGGATCAAGGTCATGACACACACTTGAGTCATGGGCAATCTTTGTGTGGAGTAGTAGATTCTAATGTCCCTCGGTAAGAAAGATATGTACCGGACACGATTGCACAGACAGACTGACGGACAGACAGACAGATAAGGTGATTCCTACATACCTCCCCCAAATTTCGTTTGCGGGAGGTATAACAACTGTGTGTTCAAATGCATCTGTATTTTCAGTACCTCAACTCTAAGTAGTGCAAAATTAATGGTTAGTATTAATTTTGATTACAGATGTATGGACAGACAGACACCAGGTGACCAGAAAAGCTCACTTAAGCTTACAGCCAGGAGCTTTAAAGTGTTTTAGTGGAAGACAACCAGTGCAATTTTGAATTTCTTTACCTTTACTGTGGTGAGAGAGCTTGAATTCAAAGAAACGTCTCCTCTCCATCCTCGACTTGTAAGTTGCTTATAGTTACAACTGTATCTGTTAATGGCGTCTCATTTTGGCAGTCTTCCCCCACAATTTACACAATCTTGTTGGTCAAAATGGCGGACGCCCATCTGAATCTGAAATTCGATATCTGGCTAGGATGATGGCAAGCCAATACCCTTGTCTACGGGACCGTCCACTAGAAAGTCTAAGATATAATTTTGTATCACGTTAAAGTCTTTATTTCACTATAGATGAAGATGTTCCACAAACAATACTGTCCCTTGTTCTTCGAGGTCTGCAAAGCCACAGTCTTTCGCTATCAATTTCAATGCTGTGATGCACTGGTCAATGTTTTCACTTGGTACTTGTACTCTAGTGCTAAATCTGTGTCTAGCAACTGCTATATTTGTCTTTGGGATGCAGAAATCTTCAAATTATTTTATTAAAACATCCAGTTTGTCGACATAACCTGCAGCAAAAGCGAATGTGTTGTAGATTTTTCTTCCCTCCTGACCTATTACATAGAGAAAAGCTTTACATTTTCTTTTGTCACTCAGGGCAACATCCATGTATAGATTCATAGTTTGTTTCCCGTTTTTCCATTTTTCTGCTAAGTTATTTTCGTGAGAGAAGTCCCATCTCCGGAGGTTGCTTGAAATGACCTTCTTCCATGGTTAATTTCTCTCCACCGAATAAAAGATTAAACATTCACAATATATTTTTTTCACGAGTTCACAGTCACTTCTGACACCATGTTATTTTCCTTTTAATACATAGGGAAGTCTGTAAGTCTTTCTTTATAATCTTTAACTAACTAAACACATATTTGAGATATAACAGAGTACAAGCGACTACTGAACATCCAGAGAAACACTTAAGATTAAAGTCACTGAAGCATGTGTAGAGTAACGTCCATCATCACGTGTAGGCGGAGCTAACAGTAACTTAGTTAAGGATTAAATTAAGATAAACAAAGTCTGATTCTACACTGGTAGCATGAAAAAAGAGCTCCATGATATTGCACTTAATATTTATGCTTTTTGTATTCGGAATCAAATAACATTAGAAGTTGAGTGGATACCTAGAGAGAAAAATAGGGTTGCAGATTGTTATAGCAAAGTTTATATTGATTTTTCCAGTACAAAGTGGGGGTCATATGATGTAGATCGTTTTGCAGATTCTAACAATTTCAATCTGAGCTGGGATGTTCAGTGGAAGTCAAGTCAAAAAACTTACTTTAACCATCAACAAATAAAACAGTTACATCATAATGAAAATTGTTTATGTTTTCAGGTTTTATTGTAAATTGCAAAAAATAAATCAATATAATTTATTTTTTGAAAATCATAGGCAGGATAAATTAGTTATGTAGACACTTGAAGGGATAATACGAAAATATGTGGGATCCTTGAAAAAATCCATATTGGGCGAGGCATGAGCCAAGCCCAATATTGACTTTTTCAAGGACCCCACATATATCCGTATTACCCCTCTAAGTGTCTACATAACTAATATTTTCAAAACTTGCATGCTAAAATTCTCCATCATGTTGAAACTGCGTCGTACATTGTCGTAGCTTGGATACGACATGCCAAATTATTTTTAAAACCAAATAATCTTAATTTCGGAGATAGCATGTACTAAGTTAAATCAATTATCACTTTGAAGTATAAAAAGTAATTGTTCGCTTTAATGGGTATGTTATTAAAGAACTACGAACTCTAACTCTTGATTCCCGCCTACATTTTGCACCCATTGAATTAAATTTTAATGGCAATTAGGCCATTAAATCTTTGTTTAATACAAAGAACAGTTCTATGGTAATTGATTAATCATTTTATTTCCAGCACTAGGTAGTAACTTATCATTAATTTCTTGAAAAAAAGGGGGTAGGCGATATTTTCTGTTGAAATCAAACTTTCAAGAATCACCATACAGGTGACTCTCGATGGCTCGAACTCCGATCTCTCGATCTCTCGAAGTGAACCTCCGGTTCCGTTTTTTTCCTCTATATAACTCAGCAAATTTACTCCTGATCTCTCGAACTTCTATCTCTCGAATTTATCTCTCGAACCAAAACATGGGTCCCGTTACACATATTTCATTGAATTTTACTCTCTATCTCTCGAAGTTTTGATTGCGTGTTAATACAGGCCAATCAAGCGTAAAATTTATGTAGCCTGAACTCACCTGGAAAACAGTGAACGCTTGGGGCTTGGCATTGAGGTGTTAATTGGGCGTTTACATAGATGACACTTCACCTGTGGGTAGTACGTGTGTTGATATAATTAATTGATTATTATTGGTAAATTAAAAACTTTTTTTAAATTCACAACTTATTTTGACTTGAAAACGAGACGATAATTTTGGAATATAATTTATAGTCAAATCAATAAGTTCCCATAGGCTATGAACTTTTATTAAAGTCGACATAATCCCAGTTTGGCAAAAATTGCACAAGAAATTCCTTTCTGAAGTACTAAATACCGATTAAGAAAATCTTGTGAACATTGTTGAACAGGTGAAGAACCCGATCAAGCCGCGGAATAGTCAAACCGACAATTGCTATTCAGATTTCCATGTAATCATCAAATAAGAACAAATAAGTTATGAAACTTTAGGAATTTGTTTTATTTAGTCAAAATACGATCATTGTTGTTGATATCAAATAAATATTACCTGTAAAATACGATAGAAAACGTGCAATGACTTTATTTACATATACTTCCGGTATATATAAAAGTAGAACTTCGATGATCGGAATTGAAAATTACGGATTTTTTTTACTTTCTATCTCTCGAACCCTTCCATCTCTCGAACTTTTCTTGTGGTCCCTTGAACTTCGAGAGATCGAGAGTCACCTGTATTTTGAAACAGTCTTCACTATCATTAAAATGCATCTCATTTCTTTTCTTATGTTTTACGCAAATAAATAAAACATATATAAATAAATAAAATACAATTATTTAGTTGTAAATAGCTTTAAAATTGGTGAAAAATCTGCATTTTTTTCGTTTTTTGTCTATAAACATATGTCCCCCCTCGTGAAACAAAAAAAGCTTTGATGTGATTTTGTGATATCACAGCCCATATTACCGGCCGTAAAACTATAGAACCATATCTCGGAAACTAGAAATGGTACCATCACCATTTTTTGAAAGAAGTGGTATCTGGCCCCTAGTACCACACCCCAAAATTTCAGCCCCAGGGGTAGGGGACTTCGATGTCCCCGAGCCCGATGTTTATTCGTATAGTATTATATAGTAGGGCTAAAAACTAGAGGACCATATCTCGGAAGCTACATGTAGAGATGGTACTATCACCATTTTTTCATAGAAGTGGTATCTGGCCCCTAGTACCACACCCCAAAATTTCAGCTCCCAGGGGTAGGGGACTTCGATGTCCCCGAGCCTGATGTTTATTCATATAGTATTATATAGTAGGGCTAAAAACTAGAGGACCATATCTCGGAAACTATATTTACTGTAAGCTTGTATTTTAAATAGCTAGTGACTTATCATAGTTTACATTTTGAAGCGTCAGACGGGAACCGGCATATTTCTTGCCGCATTCATCCCAACCTCTAAGATGTGCGGGAAGCTCAAGTTCAAGTTAAATGTAATATAAATGTAAAAGAGATGCAAGTTATCACAATGTTATAAACTGCTTGACTAGAAAACATTTTAGTAAACAATAGCAAGAAAATTGTCAAAATCTTGTATATACTGAAGAAAAGCACCTCTTTGAATGTATTAAACAATGCATATAAAAGGCAATATTTAAAATATCAAATGCATATAGCACCCTCTTATACACATTGAAAATATATCTGCTAGCTTATGGCTTTTTGATTAAAAAAAGTACATAAAAATGGACTAACTGGATATGTTATGAAAAAAATGCAAGTAAAGAATTTGATTAACAATAAAAAAAAATATTTTAAAAAAGAAAAAAAAATACTCTGATTGGCATGGCAGATTTAAGGTTGCATAAGGTCTATTCCTTGTTACTCAAGTCTGACTTCAAGTTCATGGACTCCATGAGTTGTAAAAGTCCTGTTAATACCGTGAAGACATTCATTTTATTGTCTGAATTAATGAGAATCTTCAAAATTCCAGCATATCCTGCTGAGTTGATCGTATACTGAATGGAACAATTAGGACAACGGACGTCTTCTCCCACCTTCTCCTTGCAGCACTTTTGGATTAGGCAGCTCATGTAATATATATTTTTCAATAATAAATAATTCATGATTATGTAATGTGATAGTTTTAAATTCATTTCCTTAAACTACAATTTACTATTTGGTTATATATGTATACAAACAGTGTGCTTCTGACAATCCATTTATATTGTGTTTCAGGTACTATTAATAAAAGTCAATACCTTGTATGTAAACTTATCACAAGAAGCCCATGGACCAAATAGCTCACCTTAATTGCTTTTATAATGCTCATTTTTACCAGATTTTCCTCTAGTTATACTTATTGTGACTACCTACGACTCAATGACTGCCAAAGTTGTTTAATTCAAATTATACATTACCCCATGATCTTTTTACCTATCACTTATAGAATGCTTTCACAAAAGCTTCTTTTTTTCTGACCCAGTCTTTTCTAAGAATAAGATTTTATTAAAGAATTTTTCTATACATTTCTATGTAAAACTTGATTCCCAAAAGTGGTCCCGCTCAACCTCAGAGTACAAGATTTTTAAAAATTTGGATTCTCTAGATGGACGCTATCCAAAATGCAATAAACAAATGAATCTATTTTTTTACCACATGTTTCTTGCATGTTTGTCATTTATGATAATGAAAGAAACTTTTAAAATTACTCAGGAATTTCTTTCTGATTTCATAGAACGTCGATTTTGGGATTCCCAGTACAATTCTGAAGCAGGTGATTTACACTAAGATGAAGCCAAATGACCAAGTTCGTATATTTCGCCTTGGAGCTTGGATACAGTACGCTGCCCTTCCATATACTCCTCCCATATATGGTGTACAATGTGTAGCCGGCATTGCATCATGCGCTTCTTAGCTCACCTGAGCACGTTCTTTTTATATGCCACATTTTTAATATGTATATAGAAAATACAACAACATGGACTACATAATGTACGGTAGGAGGCTTAAATGTTAAAATAGCAGTTCATATTTGAAACATTAAACATCTAGTTGTACTCTTATTCTAGTCTGTCATCTTTTTATAATAATATAATGAATAAATCAGAAAACTGAGATACAGGTATCATCTGTTTCTGAAAAGTTTCTATCTCAGATATCCAAAAATAATTTAATTTCACTTGTATCAAGCAGTTTCATTGGCTAAATCATATAGAGGAACATCTAATATTTTGAATAACATAACTTGCCTACGTCACAATGAGTTACGTCAAAAACGTATTACTCCGCTTGACGTTACTTTTGCTATATAAAATATATGCTATAATTGAAGACCTTTTTCTTGGAGTAAAAATGTCTCATTGTCTACACTGAAATCAAATTATAAGTAAATGAAGCTAATTTCAACTTATGTTTTACGATATAACATAACTTGGGGCAGTTTACGCTGTTTTATAAACAGCTTTATTCCTTAAATATATACAAATAGTGGATTAGTAATACAAACAATAATATTGTGTTTTAAGACAAGAAATCACAAAAGGGGATTGCATCATTGATACCATCGGAATCGGCTTAACAGAACGACCAGCGTACATCTTTTGAGAAGCGTACGTTGATAATCCTGTTAGCCTTCTTTGTCGTTGTTATGGACAATTTAGGCCTGCATTTTTGAAGGAGGTCTGCTTCAATGGCTCCGTTGTCTATTTTTGGAAGAGCTGCCTTGACCAGATTTAGTGGCACGCTTGTTACATTCTCATTAGATGACAGCCCTTTGGGCTTTATGAGATTTGATCACATGACCAACCCGTTTTACATCCCAATAAAACTCAAAAATGATACCTTATTACTTATATTTACGTTTTTGACTTATTTATCACCAATAGAAATGTATTAATCTAAAGTTTGAAACCATAAAGTTTTTTTCAAAACTCAACGGTATAAATTGAATGTGTTTATAAGTAGATCGCTTATGACGTCACTATCAAACTACGTAGATCGATTGTGACTAAACAATCAATTTATGGTCACATGACCAACTTGTTTTATTGAGATGTAAAAACGCCTTACTCAAATAGTGTTATATAAGGGAAAACATTTGCAAATGTAAATATTAAAGTAAAATGATTATCATATAACACTTTTAACAAATTTTCGATGTTTTGAAAAGCGAGTTTTAGGCCTTACTGGATTATTGGAAACCATTAATTTAAAAAAATCAAATATTTTTTCATTACTGCTTGTTACGTGTCTTCTGTTTTAATGCAAAGGACATACAATGTAAAACAAGAAAAGCACGCACCATATAAAAATCAGCTTTATAGGCCATAACTGTCGCAATAATTCATAGTGATCAAGTATTCTTGCTTGATAGCAAATTGATATCCGCTTATAATTCTAATTTCATTAAGTAAAAGTAAACTTACATTTCATTGTATTTACCTTTTCTTTACGTAGACATACCCCAGTCTGTTTGGCCAAGCTGCACAGTTCCATCTTCCAGCATGGTGTATTTCACAACCAGATAAGCACTCATTTTGCTCAACATCTTGGCGTGTTTCTCGTGGATGATGACCTGCTTTTAAACATCTGGTAGTCAGTGTCATTTGACAACATCCATGTTGTGCCATAAGACTGGTCACCATTCGCATATCTTCTAATTACATCCTCCGGAACAAACATAGTCATAGGTTTGGGACCCTAAAAACATATTAACTAATAATTAAGTTCAGCAAATAACAAGATTCCTCCAAATCATAATATTATTATTAGGCTTACAAAGGGAAAATAAAATCCTTAAAACTCTTCAGAATTAGAGATACTGTTGTCATTACTCTTGATGTAATAAAGTCCACAACAACAACGAAAATATTTATTTCATCATTTACCATTTTTGGCCAGTGATATAAATCTTGTAATGTTTGACAAACAGTTTTGTTTTAATCAGTTCCATAAACACTTTCAATTTTTGTTTTTAATTTGTATTAACTGAATGTGTTGAAACTGTTCTAGATATTGTAGCGGGCTTGCGCTCAATGCCCGCTGCCCTGAATATGGCTACTCCCAAATATGAATGACTGACAATTTAGAGGGGAGGGAATGGCCGGCCTCCATCCCTTTTAGACAGACACCAAGGCAGTCATTTAAAAAATATATAAAATGTACTCCAGCAAAATCAAAATAATATTGGAGAAAGACCTAAATATCTTGAGATGATGGTTTATTCAGAGATAGTACTAATTCATCAAAACAACAAAATGTAATCAATAATTGAAAATCACAATAAAATAATTGGCTGCAGTTGTCTGTTTAAAATACGTCAATAAAAAATAATTAACTTTCCCCAATTAATTAAATAACCAAACATATGCAGATCGATACTAAAAATTTATCAGTTAATTCCAATCAGTGATTAATTCTTTTAAGTCTAAAAATTCAATACAAATCTAGAAAAAATAGACCTACATCTTTCTAAGAAAGAGAAAAAGGCTGGAGTCCCCATTCAACAACGGAACTCTCCTTATATACTAACGGGGAACGGATTCCGTTCCAAACTAACGCAATCTGATGAAAACTTACGGAATACTCGTTCAAAGAAAACGGGACAACTTAACGGAAAATAGTTCCACATCATAAAGACTATTACTTCTGAATACAATATTAAAATACAATATAAGTTTAATTCATTCACAATTATAAAAGTAAATTATTTACCTTGGAAATGTAATTACTAAATATTCAAAGTGTCAGTTGAGGCGAAATAATATGGCCCGGCGGATCCAATAAAATACGCCGGAAGTATACCACAATGCATTGCGAAGACGAGAAAACTGTAAACAAGACGACTGGTAAGAAAACTTCGATTTGCAGCAAATAAACACATTTACAATCGTAATACAGGTAAAATATTAAATTACATGTAATATAGATAATGCTTGTTCAATATGACTGGAAAAGAACGCTTCATAAGTGATTTACAGCACATAACATCATGTATCAATTTGCATGTCGACATAAATAGACCAAGACGTGTTAACATCTTAGTTTCAATAGGAATACTTATTTTAATACAATATCACTCGGAAATATGAATAGTTCTGATAAAATTTATAACAGATACAACCATTATATTCATTTCTTAGTGAATTATATAAATATATTACTTAAAAATCGCTCAAATACATTCGTAGCTACAATTAGGGGTCGTATCAAAAATCAAAACATTACACACCCACCTCCCAATCTAACCTGTCAAATTGATCCCTGTTAAATCCAAATGTACATAATTAATTAACACACTAAATAATCTAAGATTAACAATAAGGTTAAACATACAACTTACATTCTATGATAATAAAAAAAACTTATACTTTATATTCATTGCATTTCACTTTCTAAATCTCTTAATGGGTCCATAATTTTGGGAAGGGGCTGGTATTCTATATTCCTGATGGGCGATCTCATAAATCTTCTTGGTTCCTCATCTGGTAAATTTCTGTCTGGTGTTCTCAGTCTCCTTGGGGATGCTTCATCTCGTAAGTTTCTGTCTGTTGTTCACAATCGAGCTATCTAAACATTTCATGGAACGACTGCATAAATAAGCCCTGGTTAATTCTAGTACTGTCTGACGCTGTGACTTCAGACAATAAAGTTTTAAATCTTTAATAAAGTTTAACAATTGTAAATGAGAATTTCAAACAACAAATTAATAATCCCGGGGAAGGAATGTGGTTTTCTAGAAAAATATTAAAGGAAAAAAGAAAATAAAGAAACATTAAATGAAAAAAGAAAATAACGAACTAAGTTAGAAAAATCAAGAATTGTTAATCAAAATTTAGTAAGGTAAATAGGGTGAGGCAAGAATATAGATTTCTTTATTTCTAGGCATATTGGCAAGTAGTGCTACTACATTTAAAACAGTGAAACAAACAAAATATTGGAGAAAGAAAATAATATACATGTTCATTTTTCAATAAATTTTCTATTGGAAAATGAAAATTGTAAATTAATAGATTTTCACTCAGTGACAGTATAATGCATAGGCCTATGAATATAAAAGAAACTAGAAACTCTTGTTGCTACAGCAACAATACGGTCTTCCGTTCTCCTATATTTATCTGTTTGAATGAGCTTTTATCTATGTTAAAAAAGACACATAATATTTACCATGATTACAGGTAAACAAACAGCCGGAGGTATAACTTACCAAGATTCTCGACGTTACTTTAGACATTTATAGTCTTCATAACATTTATAAAAATCATTTTTAATCACTTTCCATGACGACCGGAAATGACGACAAACGCAATTTATCCTATGTCCGTTGTACAATCTTCATGGCAAGTTAAGTGCCTAAATCTGTTACAGTTTAAGAGATCTCGTAATGCTAACTTCTAAATTTGAAGCAGAAAGATACTCATATTATGTAGTTTTTTTCTGATAACCGGAAGTTGTCGTTTTTGTTTCCGGTGGGACCGATATATTTCGAAACTATTAATAAGATACAAGTATATGATTCAAAAAAAGATAACATAAAGAAAAGTTAAAATTTAGGATGTTTTTATCACTTCCTGTGACGACCGGAAGTGACGACGGACAATTTTTTCTCCAATGGTTTTGCGTACTCATCAAGATCTACCACTCCCATAAGTTTGGTGTCTTAATCTCTTATCGTTTACCAGATCTAGCTATGATAACTTCTCATTTTGAGGACAGGAAATCACGCGACCGGAAGTGATTTTTACAGAGATATTTGACGTTATTGTAGACATCTGCAGTCTGAATAAGATATCCAAAAATCATTACAAATACTTCATCCATAAAAAATATTTATGGGAAAGACAAATACTGAAAATATGCAGCTTTTCTCTTATAACCGGAAGTTGCCGTTTTTGTTTCCAGTGATACTGATAAATTTCGAAACTACAAATAAGATACTATTACGTGATGCAAAAAAAGTTTCAAAAAAGAAAAGTTGAAATTTTCGATTTCTTTGATCACTTCCTGTGAGGACTGGAACTGACGGCGGAAGATCTTAACCCAAATGGGCTCGCCTACTCATCAAGATCTATTACTCATATAAGTTTGGTGTCTTAATCTCTTACCGTTTCTGAGATATGACTATGACAAAATATTTTTGAAAAAGACGGAAATCGGACATATCTAACGACCGGAAGTTAATTTTGAAAAAAATGAAGAAAAAAAACGCCTGAGCGTATTTTTATTCTCTATCATCCCTGAAAATTTCAAGAAAATCCGTCCATCCATCTCTGAGAAATCCGCCTGACAAGAAAAGGGAAAAAAATAATAATAAAAAGAAACAGTAGAATCACTATAAGGTCTTCCGTCTGAAACGGAAGACCTTAAAAAGTAACTCTGTCGCTTTGCATACGCTCCACGGACCTTTGCTGTTGTCTGTTCGCTACACAGCTCTTCTCCAGTTAAAAGTGGCATATCTGGGACTGCATTTATCCTCAAACCTTTCTTATATGTAAATGTCTCCTGAAGTCCCATTTCACCGAGAAGCTTGGGGTCTTGTTGGAAACTGATCTCTGAGATTAAGAATTCAGTAAAAAGTTTGAAAAAACTTATCTCTTTGCCTTTTTCTGCCTTATTACATCCAAATGCAACGCAATAGACCATTTTACATTATGTACATGTGCTTTCGCTAATAGTAAACAAAGAACTGTGGGGAACTCAAGAGTATCTATGACGTTATCAGATAAGAAATATGCATATTCTGACCTCTGTCATATCAGCATCACACCGCGGGATATATACAAGACTCAATAAAAACACATGTTTATATATGTTATAATGATATCGATTGGCATTTTAACAGGGAAACAAAAGATCAAGAAAATCATGTCAGAAATCGTAAGGTGCATTTTAATGCACGATATTGTTGAACCCCTTTAATTCACACCCATACCTGCTGCACTAACAGTAATGTACATATTCAATCTTTAATGTTACCATTCTCTACATTTATATCCTCTCTTTTTTCCTTCACATTTTCTGAGGTACAAAACTGAAACATATTAACATTTTCCATCACAGATTTGTCTAAAACTATAAGAAAGGCAGTGTATACATCTGCACAATTTTTTTTATTCTTGAACGAAATATTAATGTTATGGTACCATCTTTTTATGCCCCCGGATCGAAAGATCGGGGGTATATTGTTTTTGTCCTGTCTGTCTGTCTGTTTGTTTGTCCCCCAACTTTAACCTAGCCCATAAATATTGAGTGGTTGGGGCTATGGCTTTCATAATTCATAGGTGTGTTAATTGTAACATGACCTTTGTTTGGGTACCACCAAATTTGACCTCTTGGCCTTGACGTTGGAGTTTGAGCTACTTTTATTCTATTTGTTATCAACTTTAACCTTCGCCATAACTTTTGAACAGATCGAGATAGAGACTTCATATTTAAAATGCATACTCCACTAAATAAGCACTTTCAACTGACACCAAGAACAATGACCTTTTGACCTGGACTGTGACCTATATGCTAAAAATAGATTTTTCGAACGTTCGTTATAACTTTTGAACCATAGTAGTCTAGTCAATCTACAGAAAAAAATAGCCCAAACAGAAACTTATTGCATCAGAAAGTTTCAATGCATTGTTAGAAATTCGTAAGTGTTCTAAACATTATATAAGAAGTTTCGAGCATTCATATCTGGGGAAAATATTTTTTACCGTGAGAAAAATGCCCATTTTTGACAAATACTTATATACCAGAAAAGTCTTAAACACGGAATATATATGTTTTCTTTTAACCATACTAATGTATTTCCTTTTAAAACATTCTTGAAAATGCAATGCTGTATATAGACCCTTTTACCAAAGCATGTATTTATAAACTTTCCGATGAAAATACTGATTTTCTTCACAAAAAGTACCATCTTTCTTGCACTACGAATCATTTGAAGTGAAACAGTTTATATTATACCACATATGTTCATTGTTCATTCACCTCACTATGATTATGCTTCAAAGTAATTGAAGTAGTCGGATATTTCGGTCATCATTTAAGTCATCCTCAAGATCATTCTCTGTCGAGTTGGAGCAATATCCACGGCATTCACTGCAACTTAAGGACCAGTCCAAAACATTCTTTCTGCAACTGCATCTCTTAGAGTTACAGTTAGTCTTGCAACTGCGTTTCACCGTTTTTAGAAGAACAGACGAAGCTGCAGATTTGCATGTTTTTATGGGAAATAGTTTTCCTGATGATGTATACCACCCCCAATCACAAGGATTACGGCTCTCAGGAGTCGTCCAGTAATGGCATTTTAAATATGCACGTTGAATGTGAAAATTGGCTGCATCTTCAGTTGGTGGGAAAATCTGGACTTAACGGATATAGATCCTGCTGCTACTTTGGTACCACATTTTCTGAATCTTAAGACATCCAATCCTTCGAATGGCACAGCTCCATAAAGACTACTGATAACGTCTAAGCCTGACTTCAAAACAATTTCTTTTGAGGCAGATATATCACAAAATGTGTTCAAGCTCTCTTGCATGTGCTTCGTACATTTGAGTTTTTTCAGTGCAGATGCCTTACCAATTCCAAAGAGCTTTGAAGTTGTATCGCATCCTGTAAGGGCATGGATAGCTGGAAGGAGATGCCATACTTCTTCCCCAAAAAGAAGTTTTGTTTTATGGATGTCCCAAAGCTTTGCTTTTTGACCCCTCTTCGGTTCAGTTCCCAGTAGAATGTCTTCGGAAGTAGGATCTAAATAGTAACAAAGAAGAACAAGAATATATGTATCCTCGGCAACAACCATTACTTTCTGTTCTCTTGCAAAATCTATTGCTGTTTTCACGATTTGTAAGTCTGCATCGTCTTGGGTAGGTATTACTTCAAAACTTGCATTTCGGAGTTAACAACCTAAGAGATCACTAAACCGTTGTTTATTTCTGGGATTTGTTAGGAAGATGTCCTTGTTGAATCGACAGGGCATGTACTCAGTAAATAAAACAACAGCACCGGGATATGTACTGGAAACGTAATCGATATATCGGGTACAAATGTCACCAAACTTCTCGCCTTTCAGCCATGGAATCCGATGAAGAAGTGCTCCACCATCAAGTACATGTTTAATACTATCGGGAATTTCTTAGGCAGTATTCGATGTAGAATTTTACGGTTATAATGAACTCTGATATAGCGAAATTTCTGACATAGCGAACTGATATTGAGTCCCGTAGAGGTTAAAAATTAAAAAAAATTACATCTTTTATAAGGAATTTTCAAAAATTGATTTTTGAAATTCACTTAGTTTGTAATGAAATTCAATTTAAAATCCGTAATACTTGCAGGAAAACGTGTATATTTCGAATTCGCTTAATATTCGTATACATATTTCGTTATACGGATACAACGAAACACGGATATAGCTACATGTAATTGAATTAACAGGTCCCAAGGACTTTGCTATAGCCGATTTTTTCATTATAACCATTGAATTAAAGTACTCTGATATAAAGAAAAAAAAATTACATTTAACATGTCTGTGTTATACGAGGGGTTATCAAAAAGTTCGTGGACTGGCACCATAAAATTAAAACCGCTTTAGGCACTTCAATGAATTTTAGAATATCTAGTTAGCATCATCTTTTCTATCTAAAGAATAAACCATAAATAATAAATTTTATTTTTTAATAAATTAGTTATGTTTTAGTAAATGGTATGTCCAGGCGGCGCAACCTCGAACACGACGTTTTTGCAACCTATGTGTAACTCGGAAAAAACTCTTTTGATATGAACATTTGACATCCAAAAATCCCGTTAATTCAGGTATGTGTCGGTACACAATTGTTAAATAAAATATGAAATTTTCACTTCATTCTGGAAGTCCTATGAAATTTTATTGTAAATTTTATTTGGAATGTCCAAATAAATGAGGCCTTGAAAGTGACGTAAAAAGGGGGAGGGGTTTCTCTTTCCAGCATTCTATCAAGTTTTGCCCCTGAAAAAAAACTGGGACAGACCTAAGAAATGTTTAAATTGGTTACAGATAAATAATATGCATCCAGAATACATGTCTTTTAATGTCAAAACAGATTCAGAGAGAAAAGGGATACACAATTAATGTCGATTTGTAGTCAAGGTGTGAAAAATCAATCGCGTCAAAAAATGACGTTGATCATGTGTTTTAGGTATTGAACTCCCAAAAGCAAAGTATACTGGCACAATCAAGCGAGGATCTCCCCCAATGTATAAATCCATTTGGAATATTATATGCATTGTAAGCCGCTGTTCATGACATTGTAAAATCATATAAACAAGGCGGGTTTAAATCCTTACTCAGCTCCAGGGAATCTCATCCAAAAAAGTGCATGAGGTATAAGAAGAGGACATTGAAAAAACAATGACGTTGTCGGACGTCATGAATATAAACGACGACAGCGCCGGGTGGTCATATAATGTCGTTTTAATTTTATCATAATTTGGCAAAAAATGAACATATCAAGCTAAAATTTTCAACATTTCTTTATTTTTTGTTGCCTTCTGTTCCAAATAAATTTTGAAAGCACAGACTACATAGAACTAATTCTATATCCTCAGTCCACGAACTTTTTGATAACCCCTCGTATGTGCACATATACACATGTCTATTTAAATATTTTCATATAAGAGAAAAGGTTATGGTATTTTCTCTTGAATGAAAATATTTGAATAAACTGAAGTGTATATAGACACATGGTTGAGAAAAGATAAAATGTAAAATCCTGAAAGTAATTAATACGAAAGTAATGCTTGTTTTAGTCATTTCAGACATCTAGATATTAAGTTAATTTTTCATAGTTACATTGAAAATTTCACATTTTTGTACGGTAAAGTGAAAGAAAGGTATTATTTGTTTGATTTTCCCTCTTCCTTTTTTTTTCCTGCAAGCAAGCAGAGGAATCTTCGACAGTGATGGATTGGATATACCTGGACAGATTCCATCCTCTTTCCTACAGCAGAAAGCTTTAACATGGCATTTGACATGTCAACTTTGTGCGTGTTGTTTTTCTTGATTTCATCCAAGTTCTCAACAAGGACTCCGAAGTTGTAGAACTTCTTCTCAAGCTCTGCATTAGTCCCTCACATACAACTTTTTTTTGTCTTTGGATCTGAAGATTATGGGTCCTTCCCATCCTGTTTCTAATTGGAGGTATTAAAGGTCCTTGTACAGAGCCGTTCGCCTTCTGTGGTGGATTCCTGTCATTCTGTTTATTTCACGTTTTTTTTTCTTCTTTCGTCCCTGTTTCTTTTCTCATGAAATGGCCTCTCTTACGCTTTTAGGTGATTTCTTTTTCTCGGGAACTGGTTCATAACTATGCGCTCACTGTAATATAAAAAGAATTGCACACATAATGTACGTTTGCCATAAGTGACGTAAACAACAAAACGTCATTATATAAAAGTATCAAGTATAAGGTGATATTTTTAGTGATTGAATACTGATTAATGTAAAATAAAAGTTTAATTGTACCTGTGTTTAATATTGACTCTGACATCCTTTGTAACAATATCAAGAAGGATTATCAGTAGAACTATATGTACTGTTTTAAATACCCTCCAAAAATGTAATTGTCTCGTTTTAGAATGATTAAAAAAAGATACATTGGGTCTGTTCCATTGCATCTCGTACTGTAGTTTTCTTTTAGTGGTCATCATCATGACAACCACAGTACGGCTGGCACCAAAGACCCATACAGTACGGTTGGTACCACAGACCCCCACAGCTAGTGTCAGTACAGTTAGTACCAAAGACCTCAACAGTTGTGTCAGTACAGCTAGTACCACAGACCTCCACAGTAGTGTCAGTACAGCTAGTACCAAAGACCTCCACAGTAGTGTCAGTACAGCTAGCACTACAGACCTCCACAGTAGTGTCAGTACAGCTAGTACCAAAGACCTCCACAGTAGTGTCAGTACAGCTAGTACCACACACCTCCACAGTGCGGTTGACGCCATAGACCCTCACAGTAGGATCGAGATGTAAACTAGCATTTCAATAAAAAGAAATAGAAGTGAGAGTAAAAATATTTTTACATGTACTTACACATGTCAAATAGTAATTCAAGTAGAGTTTTCATATCATGGACATGGGTGTCTTAAATAATACGATGGATGTATTAAAAGTAATAAAGGAAGCCCAATCTCTTCATCTTAAATACTCTCAATATGTTTCTGTTTTACCTTTGTCTCATTTAGTTCATCATAAATAGAACTGTATTTACCATATATATAATCAATTCTAATTCAGTTAGATATTGAAGGAGTTTGACCAAATATGTTATGTCATGGATTAGAGGTTCTCCTTTCAAAAGGATTAAAGAAATAAAAGAAACCAATTCCAACTCTCACTCAAGTCAAGGAAAAGGGCAGATGTTCTAAAAGAAATAGAGTTAAACCTCTCTTCTACGATCCATGGAGTAACGAGACTGAGTAGTTTAATCATACTCGCCAACATTTCAATACTGCGAGCGGTTATCTGTATGAATAATTATACATTTACACTCTACATCAAGATTTTCATATGCTATTTTAATTGATTGTATACTTTTTAACGTCCCTCTACAGAATATTTCACTCATATGGAGACTTCACCATTTGTGCCAATGCTCGGCACTCAGGGTCATTGAGCAGTGAGTGATCTTTAACGTTCCACACCTGCTGTGACACGGGGCCTCGGTTTATACGGTCTCATTTCGAAGGAACCCCCCCCCCCTCATTTATTCGCCTTTACGACAAGCAAGTTGGTACTGAGGACCTATTCTAACCCGGATCCACACAGGTGATATGCTATTTTGATACTGAATTTAAATTACAAACTATATCATAGAAAAGAATGAATAGCTTATGTCTGAACATGTAATAAGTAATAATTTCTAAACAACATAACTTTTTCCCCATAGATGCTGATGACTGTGTAAGTATTGTTAGGCTGTACTTTTTGTTAAAGAGAGGCTTGCGGACATCATCAGCAGGAGAATGTGTACTTCTGCCAAGTTTGACATCTCTATAGGTCTAATAGTTATGAACCGGATAGGACTTTTCCATATTTGGCTATAACATCTTTATTAAAGGTCAAAGCGACCTACTTTTTGTGTGCAACACATCAAATTGACGAGCGTATTTTAGCGACAAAGAACAAGCTACGTTCCTTTGCAACAAAGACAGACTCCAAAATAACTATTGTCCCCTCTATCTCATCCCTATCTCTTTCTCAAGAATTTGCAAACTACAGTGAGGTTGATGATAGTGATGAATCGGAAACTGAAGATGAGGAAGTATCAGATGATTTGTATATTCCAATATGTAGGTGGTTAGTTTTATCAAACTTGTAAATATCATCGGTTATTTGACATATCAATTTTCCAAACTTACTTTCTAAAATATTATAATGTACATTGTAAATTATACAAATCAACTCCAGGGTTGTCAATTCAATTATCATATGCTACAAACAATTTAGTTGTTCTAATCTTCGTTGTGTTCAGTGCTGTACATTATCTTCCCAATTTAAGCATATCTCTGATATTTTGAATTGGGGCTTCTCGTTATTGCAGTGGTTGAACTTTCCATACCATGGGGGTTGAGCTTGAGGTGGTAGACCTACCATCATTTCCCTCGAAATGAACTATAGCCAAATAAATAAATTATTTCTTGTCTCTTTTTAATTTGCTTACAAAATCATTTGTCATATGTTACACGTGCAGACAACCGGGACATATTGCTCGTAACTGTTATGTGCGTATGGACCACAGTAGGAAATATTTAAACGTGAGGAAACCTTCGTTGCAGGGCAAACGCTATGTCACTACCGGAAAGGCCCTACTAGGAATAGAAATACAGAATTAGTAGGAAATGCATCAGAAGTAGAAGCAAGTTTAGAAGGAAATTTAGTTAAAGCATTAATAGACACTGGATCTACTGTTTCCACAATTAGTTACGACTTTTATAACAAAACAACTTAGTCATCTAGAACTTCATCCAATAAAAGAACTTTTTCAAGTTTAGTGCGCAGATGGTCAACAGTTACCATATTATGGATACAATGAAGCTTCAAAGTAAAGGAATACAACAATCATTGGAGGAACCACTTCAATTTCCATTACTTGTTGTATCTACCAGTAACTACAACAGTCGAGTACCACTACTTATTGGAACGAATATACTTCAACACATGTTTGATGGTGTCAAGGACAAATACGGAGACAAATATCTACAGGATGCTGCATTATTTACACCATGGTATCTAGCATTTCGAGGAATGACAATACGAGAAAAGGAACTTGCTCGCAACAACAACCGACTTGGAATTATACCATCAAATTCAACAGTATCTATATCTGGATATGTCGATAAAGCAGTACCGTATCAATATAAAACAGCTGTTCCACCAGCCACAACCCGCTCTATAATTCTATCAGATCTGGATATCGTACCATCACTTACAGACTATACCTATCCAGCCAGTCATGTGACAACATCACTACTTATATATTTCAGAAAAATAATGATTCCTTCTTCGATTATTATTAAAATCAGGCATATACGGTAAAAAATGTTTCTGCTTCGATTATGATTAAAAATCAGGCATATACGGTAAAAAATGTTTAAGTATATGTTTTTATATTAAATTTTATTTTTTCCCTAAACTGTAGGCGGGAATTGGCTCAATGATAAGAATTACTCCGTCTGCAACATTGGGAATTAAATGTATCTGTATTTTTTTCAAGAGGAAGAAGCAGCATCTTGAAATTTGCCACAGGTTCAAAAGAAGAACCCGTTCTTGGATTCCATATCCATCGATCAATATCATTCGTGAAAAATTCATCTTTAATTTCAACATCAAAAACATGCATTAAAGAACTGAATTTGCCTATCCGAAATTGGAACATGATAGTACCTTCCCATGACATCCTGTTAAATCTCCATGATTATGCAATGCTTACTTTGGACACTTGAGTGATTTAAAGATAACCAGAACAGGTTTACAGATAAAATTTAGGTCAAGAGATTGCTTCAACAGATACATGTACTGGTGTTACCCAATCTGTCTTGATTGGACCTGCATCGAGAACAATATGTCTTTGTTTAATTATGTCGCCCCGAACGAAGACGACATAATACGATTGTACTCATAAATAAATAGGACCAATATCACTCTCAATGTTTAGAACGTTGTGTATGTAATCCGGAACTATGCGTGTCCGTTCGTATTGTATAGTAATTGATATTGTGTACTGAACGCCTGCAACAGTATTTTCTGGCCAATGGGGTAACAAATGACATTAAACTATCAGTTTAATAGGTCCAAAGACATGTGCATTACTAACAAGAGACCCACGGGCCTTATAGGTCACCTGAGCATTATGCAACAATTTTCAAGAGTTTGAATTTGATTAATCTTTTAAGCCAGATGCTATGACATTCACAGTTTTGAAAGAGGCACCAATAATTATCATAACAATACACGTAGAGGTTGCTTAGTTTTTTTACTCAATACCCATATGCAGGGTGGGGGAAAAACACATTTCAACGAATCAGTAATATTCAGCAATAATCAGTAGTGCCCTTACCACACAAGAACCCCTGACCCTAAGGCCTAGATCCACACGGGCACAAATTTTGAAAAGGCCAAGGAGAATAGAAGAAGGTTTTCAAAGAAATAATGCATTTTCACTATATAATCAATAGGGCCCCACCCTAACACCAGAACCCCTGACCCTGGAACCATCCTTGCTTTACAAAAATATATGATTAATACCAAGGAGCAGATTTCACACAATTCATTCATTTTCGTTGTATAAGTACCCCCACCCTATGGTGCCCTTGACCCTAGGGCTTTGAAATTCACAATTCTGGAAGATCAGGGCCCCAGTACCTGTCAAACATATTTTATATCATTTTTTTCTACATTCCTATCATTTTAAACCTGATCTTACTCGTGTTTTACAGGGGAAGTCAACAAAGGTAAAATCAACAAAGGAGAAGGGGAAGGGTGAGGCATGTAAACTTTGTGGTTTCCTTTCACGAAGAGAGAATTACTGGTTCACAAGCGCAAGCATCGACCAAGTTCTACTGCTAGACATCCGTCCAACTCCTATACCTGTTCCGTTCCTGTCTCGCCCGGACCATCCTCCTACTAATGTTATGTTCCGGTCGACTCTGGTCCGTCCACCTCCTCTAGACGTTATATTCCAGTCGACTCTGGTCCGTCCACCTCCTCTGGACATTATGTTCCGGTCGACTTTGGTCCGTCCACCTCCTCTGGACGTTATGTTCCGGTCGACTCTGGTCCGTCCACCTCTTCTGGACGTTACGTTCCGGATAAATCTGGTCCGTCCACCTCCTCTGGACGTTATGATCCGGTCGACTCTGGTCCGTCCACCTCTACTGGACATTATGTTCCGGTCGACTCTGGTCCGTCCACCTCCTCTGGACGTTATGTTCCGAATAACTCTGGTCCGTCCACCTCCTACGTCAATATTGCGCCAACCGCAGCTAGACCTACATTCAGATGTAGGACATGCGGAAAAGTGACCGACAACAGTCGGGAACTTTACCTCCATCAAAGAGTCCGCCATCAGCATGGGAAAAAGATCGTCAGTTTCCATGGGAAGAGAATGGAGACCCTGAACCTTGGGTGTGTGATGAAGATTTAGAAAGAATATTAAAGCCATATATATTTCATTTGGGGAAAAGGCGAACAAAGTTCAGTCCAAAAATCGATAAACATTCCAATTCAAAATGTAACAACTGAGAACTTGATTGAAATTATTCAAAACTCTTCTTATTCTGTGGACAAGACCTTTAGATTAAAGAACTATATGCGGTATATTGCATATGTTTGCCCCCACAAAAGTCAAATTTTGGAAACTTCCTGAAATGTGCTGAATTCAATAAATTGTACGAGAAATATAAGTTAACAGAAAATATTATAGTTCCAGAGCAGTGTATTCACAATTTCTGTTTTTATGACGTCACAAACTAGTCCGATTTTATATCCTTTTTCAGAAAGAGGAGAAAATGGACAAAATTTCAACAATTTAAGCTTTAGAATTTATAGAGCGCATGTGTGTTCAGGAACAATATTGACATATTTCATTGATATTATCATTCTACACATTATATCAAAATATTAATCCTGAACACACATGTGCTCGGTGACTTTTATTTAAAATATCGACGAAATATGTACATTTTTCTGCAAAATTCATAAAAAACTGAAATTTACGTCATATTTGTGACGTCATTACGTACATATGACGTCATTACTTATGAAATTATTCAGTGCTTTGAAGTCAGCATATACTCCCCTGTTTAAGGACTTAATTAAATATTACTCCATCAAAGTTTGATTTTGGGGGGCAAATGTTGGTTAATACTGCATATAGTTCTTTATCTTTCGGCTTTATTCTTTGAAACATTGAAACATGATATTATAGATATTTTATACCTGACAGAAATGAATCAGTTTTTGATCGCCCGGTCCTCATTAACAACATGTCTGAAATCCAGAATAAATTACACTTAAGACTAAATTCATTGAATATTTTAGAATATTTATTAAGACAAAGACCAAACAATAAATGGAAGGTAGTACAAATAACGAATGTTAAAATTTATTTCTTCCGCACCAAATGTTAATTCAGTTAAAGTTTAGTCATCAAAATATTTATTTATTTATTCTTAATTGTATATATTGTTATTTAAGTTTATCGATTTTAACTTTGTTCGTTTTGGGAGAAGGAGAGCGGTTCTCTCTAATGTACCGACAAAGAGACCGCAGATATCATACGGCCAGCGGATCTCGCCATACATTTCCTACAGATGTATGGAGACACGCCACACATGAAACCGAAGACCCATCTCCATCCCGTGTCAGGAGCAGTGATTAATGGTGGACTTTTCTTGCAAGAACGTTGAAGCGCTTTGATAGAGAAGCTATCAATTATATGGGCACCTGCAGGGACAATCTTTACAATATAAGAAACTTAAGTTGCCAAAATAAGTACGTAGTCTCGCCTAAGAAGATCTTGTCCAACATAGACGCCAGAAACCTGTTGAGTTTGTCCAGGTTAGGGGATTTGCTAAATGACCGAGAACTTAGTGTTCCGTTTCATGTGGATAGTGATGTCCTTTGCAGTTCACTTCGGGAGATAGGTATACCTTTCTCACCCGAGAGTGTTATGAAGATGGGAAGTATAAAACTGTTAATAACAGTTTACGTTTATCAGCGGTTTTGGTAATTTATCAAACTTGATTTTCTTTAAAACGTCTAAATTTCCCGAAAAATGACTTATATGCTTCCTTAACATACCCGCGTGGATTCTATTATGAACTTTAGCACACTAGCTGCAGCGGTCAGTGTTAAGAAGTAATTAGTTAAAAGATTCCCACTGCAAATCTGGATTTTAAAAATGAATTTTTTAAGTACACTAGCTGCAGCTAATGAGAGCTGCAGGTGTTTGTGTCATGGAGTATTCTTGGTCAATTATAAATAAACTTCAGATGGGAAGATAAGATCCACCTAAAATATATATTCATACGTAGTAATTGTACATAGTGCAGATATTTTATCAAAAATTTCTTTAAAAGCATGAAGACAAATTATGTAACAGTATGAAATTTTATACAGTTTTTACCTTCAAAGTTTACACAATCACTCAAACAAAAGCATGTTTTTGGTGTATAGATCCCTTTGGTGAATGCTTAAAAAATTTAACAGCTCTGAAAAGGCTATGTCAATAAGGAGTAGCTCGCTACGCGAGCCAACTCAAAAATAAAAGAAAAAAGTGAGCAAGCTGACATACCCCACTCTCCCCAAAAACTTAAAGTGCTGAGATTACCAGAAGAAAAATAAATGAATGGGAATACCCTGGTCATATGCAAATTTACACATTGTTTCCTTAACATATGCATAATTTGGCGAAATTCTGTGGGTCCTAAGAAAATCTCTTACAAGTTTGGTTGATTGATGTCGCTAATTTTAACACCTTGACTAGGGATAATGTCCCAGTGGCATCATCCCGTGCATTGCCCTCCCTTGGACAGCAATCGACTGGTGTGGTTTACTTAGTCATCCAACAATCCGGCCACACTTTTGCTACTTCTGTCTTCTAAGACATTTTATTACCAGCACTCCCTTTACCAAGAAGACGGTACGGTTAGAGCTTTATTGTGCCCTAAAAATTCAATGTTCTTAAAAAGTTATGAAATTGGCTTTCACAATAGTTGAGTAGATGGATATTATGATAAATCATTAAAAGATATGGCATGAAGAAGAGCCTTTCCTGAAATATGACGTCATTAATTTGGTACATTTTTTAGTTTAATGCAGAAAAGCTTTAAAATGACTCGTTTTTCTGCTAATTTTCCTTTAGAAAATAGTGTCTGCCATCGTCGACTGCTTTAATTTTTGGATATATTATGCAAACAGCTATGAAAAATCACCTATCTCTAAATCTGACGGTGGCAGAGTATGTTTTCAGAAGGAAAATTCCACTGAAAATTGAGGTCTTCTGCAACTTTTTAAGAAAATACAGGAAAATGCACAAGTTCATGACGTCACAATTGGCATTTAGGATGTCATATTAGAAAAACCATTTGTGTGTTCTTTGATTCTGAAAGAATTAAATTTAACTTCTTAGGGCACATTCTTATTTTAGAAAAATGTAGGGCTTTATTTGTATTGAAACTGTACCTTCTTCTTTAGCACTTGTCAGTAAAGGAATGGATTGCAACTTCAAAGATCGTTCACTTTGATTCTCGTATAAATCACTCATCAACTTGTTCTACTATAGAATGCTAACATGCACCAGTACCCTTTATTCTGTTACTATGTACCAACGTTTCAACAAGCTATCTCTCAAAAAGAATTCTACAACTATGTCAAGCTGCGTGGATATAATGAAAGAACAGGTCCCTTCCAACCAGGAAGCAGTCATGCGCGATCTGGACATGTCCATCAATCTGCCAGAGTCCGACAGGGCAGTGGTTGCAACAAACATCAAAATCATGGAAAAAATAAGAGAAATCTTAACCAAGCGTAAAGAAAGTAAGTCCCATGGACTAAGATCAGGGAGGTTTTGTCTTGGTTTGGAGCCAATCTCCACTGCGATCTCAGCCTTCCTAAAGAGGAAAACTCAAAGTTTACCACATTCTTAAGAGGAGTTACAGCAGGAAATTATCAGTTCCTTTGGCAACTCTGTGATCAAAATCCTGGAACGTTCAATCGAAGAAAAAAAGGCAGAAAGCAAAAGGCTTGGGCCAGATTACCTAAGACAAAGGAAAGAAGAAATGGAAGGCTATACCTTTGCCGCCGAAAAAATCTAAGCTGGATGAGTGTATCAAGGCCATCACGAACAAGAGGCCAAAGGGCCTTGAATCATTCTTCTGATAAATTATACAATATACTAAGACCCAAGATGCATCAACTGACAAAATTTGATGATTCTTATCAGGGTAGGACTGAAGATATTTAAATGTAACAATAAAATACTATAGGTAAGTCATGGTGACCTACTTTTTGGTAAAAATATTTTTTAGGGACAAAAGAATGAAAAGATGCAATAATTGACAAAGATTGATGATTCTAAGCCAATAAGTACTTGAGATATTCAAAAGTGGGTCACAGTGACTCACTTATTCGTCAACATTCTCCGAAATCCCAAGGTGCATCTATTGACAAATTATGACAATTCTAAGCCAGTGAGTACTCTAACACCCTTAAATATAGCCACAAATGTCGCAAGTAAGTCACCATGACCTAATTTTTTTTTATCATAATAACAAACTAGATGATATGAGTTGGATAACATTTCTTATTTGATATATAAATATAAAACCTAAAATTGATCTTGACATAGTGATGGTGAAAATTTATATATTGACTTGGGGAATTTTCACCTCACACAACAGTAAGCTTGAAAGAGTTGTCTTTCTTTTTTCTATGATCTATAATGTACAGTATCAGAAACAACAACTACAATCTTACCTTCCTGATCTTCCAGTCTTCTACCTTACGTATTTAAAATCCGCAAGATATATATGTGTTGATTACAGTCATATATGAATATAGATATATAAGCAATATTAAAAGTGTTGTGATTAACATTATTTTTTAGTATTTACATAATAGACCAATCCACACTTTACAAAAGTCGTTTTCCTTTGCAGAGTCAACCAAAAGGTCAAAAGGGAACGAAACACATTTCTCCTTTTTGTGCTACCAAACATTTGGGTTGGACATGATGAATCCACTGTGTTAAAATTGTTTTCTCTGGGTGTGTAGATAGCCCCAACATGGGGTAATCAGTATACCGTCTGCATTGATTTTTTCAGTCAAATTACAAAATTACATGCAGATACATTTACATAGAAGCATTTATAACTGATCTACAGATCTTGTTAAACAACGTTAATAATGTTCATGTACATGTACGAGGGTTGTCCCATAAAATCGTGGACAAGTTGTCTCGCACGAATAATAATCATCACTGCGTTCTGAAATTTTCACTACTTCTTAGTACATATTTTTTGAATAAATACAGCAAATTTCAAATAGATATGTGCATAAATAAACGAATTATGAGATTTAATATTATGCATTGTATCGCCTTACGGCGCACGGATAATAACGTCAAAGTGCCTAAAACAGCGTCAGATACCTCAAGTTTCATCTTTTCACTAAAAATAAAGTTGGATTAGTCCCACTTAAATTTCGAAATTTCATTTGAAACACATACGAAAGTCTCCATAAACAATTGAGGAACCAATCTGTTACAAATATACGATCTTCTAAAGATTTATCAGTAAGATAAGGACAATATTCCACATCATTTAACTAATAGACAATCTTATATTGACGCGGTCAACATTGACAGCGTCTTTAGCTATTACAATAGTAGTTTGTCTGTAAGTCTTGTACTACCTCGAGACTCGATCACGAAAGACTTTACTCAGAAAACTCCCATTTCATTTATATATTAAAAATTTGGCAATTTGGGGGGATTTGTTTTTCTTCTGTATTCATTTAAAGTTTTATACAGCGCTATTACACCATCTAAATCATAGCAAACTGATCTCCGGTGCGCCGTAACGTCACCATTTTTCGTGTGTTCTGTTTACCACTTTCCCAATTCAAATGCTCAGGAAACTGTCAAAATTTGATCAAATGCATTGAAAATCTGAAGAAGACAATAAAATAAATTAAGGAATTAAATAAGGATAATTTTTACCCTAATCTTATCTATTCGAATATTTTGTTTCAAATCAATACTCCTCTAATCTCTTATAAAACCTTCGTTTTTTTACCCTGCGCCGTAGGGCCTTACCCTGTGCACATTCAAGAACTATAAGATCTATATTTTTAGGAATATTTTATCCAAAACATTATTATTAACTTAAATATGATAAATAAACATTCACTGAAAATTTCAGCTTATTTCGTCCATTATTTTTCGAGAAAAATGCTTTGTCCACGATTTTATGGGACAACCCTCGTATAGGCATTAATGTATTTTTCCTGCAAATGGTAATTTCAATACACATATTTGCTCAATCTTCAATGTTATGAAATAGTATCTCACACATCCACACCCGAATGATGTATCTTTTCTCTTTTTGGGACAGCTTTGGCACAGGATTTGCAATGCGATCGTTTGCTGGACAGTCTCATTAATTTGTAAGTTTTAGAATTTTCAGACAGTTGTCGCCTGGCAGTTGTCTTCAGCGGTGTCCTGAAAGTTCCTATCAAGAGTTTAGCTTGGGCAAGGCGGTTTTCGAGTTGTCTGTACTTCTTCTTTGGCATATTCACTCTCCTTTATAATAAGAAATATGTTGATGATCGCAGTTTTGATTAAAAATGTAACACGTATTTCCACCACTTTTTACTTGGTCGTCCAACAGAATATTTTAAACGTAACTTGTCAAATATGTCAACACCTCGAAAGAAGGCCTGGTAATGACCAAGACTTTGCGATCGAGGAAAATATTAACGAAACAAAAAAGGTTTTCGGGACCAGATTATTTAACAAGAAATGGCGTCCATTTCGTCTGACCACACCAAGACTGATCAAGGCGGAGTAAGTGGATGAACTAAACAAAATCGTTTGTCGTAAAAATGAAAATAAACAAAACATTGGCATGGCAGTCTATGAATAATGGTGACACTTGTACAAGAAGGGAACACTTAGATAAATTAAAAGCACTCAAGGTGGAGGTAGCACAACACAGGATGTAACTTGCCAACAGAAGGTGACCCAGTCTGAAACTTAACGATGCAACACTGGTCGAACATGAGAATGCCGTAAATGTCGCGAATAAAACAAAAGGTGCTACCATTAAGAGGCATATAATGAAAATTGTTGCATGAAAATATTTAATATCCAAGCTTCGTTTAAAGACTTTTAGAATTAAATTATAGATTAAAGAGTTGCCCTTCCTAGCTGATCTGAGGGTCGGAGTCCCTTAAGAGACCGTGTAATATAACGATTATTTTGATTTCAAAGCATGTACCTCCATTACTACATATACAACACAATTACAAATTTCATCATACCTTCATAATCATATGTTGTATTGTATGACAACATAAAATAAATATGTTTTGCTTTATTAATTCTTTATATATTACACGACGATAAAATATTTAAGGAATTGACTTAATACATCAACTAATCAAGGGAAGTGCACACGTTTAGTTTGCCACCAGACGGATAATTTTTACAAGTGTCAACATGGTCCCCTTGGTGCCCCTATTTCAATTTCGGTGAGGATGTTACAGGCTTTCTTTTGAAACCCTGAGCCCCTGGAGTTCGAAATGTCACATGTTTGTTTTGTCTAATAAGGGGAAGACCATTTGATCCTGAGGGGGGTGGGGGGCTGGCAAATTTTTTTGAGACGAATTATTTATTTTCATGCATGTCGTGGACAGATTATTTATTTTCAAGATTATCAAGGACAGATTATTTATTTTCTTCTTTGTCTTACCGTACCTTGATCAATTGATTCTAAAACTTATCATTTATATACCATAGGCGGATACAGGATTTGGGGAGGGGGCGTGTATGCATGTAACTTCGTTCAGGCTAAAGGTCTGCGTCGCCGTAAGGCCCTTACTTGGTCCTGGGCGAAGCCCTGGTGGAGGCCAAGGGAGCTGTTGGGTTTTCGTGTATTTTAAGAGTGAAACAAGGCACCATTATAGTGGTTATTTTGTACCAAAGTATGACTTAATTAATACTGTTCATACCATACTTTGAACGAAGGTTCGCCCCCTGAAGCTCTTTGGTTTTTCTGTATGTTAAAGAGTATAAAACCAGACACAATTGTTAGGAATTGGTTAGATATGTACCAAATTATGACATTATATATTCACATGTTATTAATTTACTAGTCATATCATACATTGAATGAAAAGGGATACTTAAGTATCCAGTCTGGTAATCTGATTTAAATACTATTTGGTTCTAAAATAGCGAGCCCAAAAAATTGTTGAATTTAAGACTTTTAGGATAAAATTTCAGGTTAATAAAAAAGTATTTTTAACAATACTTAAATACCATAAGTCAAGGTCAGATTATTTATTTTCTCTGTGACGGAGGACAGATTATTTATTTTCAACATTTTCAGGGACAGATTATTTATTTCCAAAATCTGCCAGCCCTCTCCCCCCCCCCCCCACCCTCAGAATTGAATGGTCGTCCCCTAAGGTAGCCCTCCCCCAATTCTTTTTTTAATCAACTTATTGTATATGATTAGTTATTCAGGTTCAATCAAGGGTGTACGGGGATTTATCTCGGGTTTTATTTCAAACACCCTGAGGCCGCAGAATATATAACCTGAAGTAAATCCCCCTACACCCTTGATTGGTTTATTTCCTATGTACAGTGCTGCTATCCTATAAGTTCACAATTCTATCCTATCCTATCGTGAATCCTGCATCCACAATCCTATCCCATGATTTCAGTCTAATCCTATCCTATCCTGCAATTCTCAGATTGTTAATATTTAGGAATTAATTTGACAAAACGAAAAAAAACAGAATGACCAGGAAAAAAATGTTATGAATATGGTATTCATTTATAAATGTTATATATTTTAAGGGAGAAAAATAATAGAGATCGGCATTCCATAATTCCTGACACACCGCACAAATTAAATTTACGATTATAATTACCATGTTAAAAATTATGTAAACAAATAGATTGTAATAAAACGTGGGCAAGTACCGATTTTGCAAACATATGACAGAAATTGGGCATCCAGAGGAAAGAATTATAGAAAGAATAATATTAGACTTTGTTTTAATTTTTCTATTAATAATAGGTCGCCCGCGTGGCGCAGTGGTTAGAGCGTCTGCTCTAGAGTCGCGAAGTAAGGAGTCAATCCTTACGTCGCGGGTTCGAATCCCACTGTGGGACGTGGAGACCGGTCCTTCGGATGAGACCGTATAAACCGGGGTCCCTTGTCGCAGTAGGTGCTGGCACGAAAAAGATCCCTAACAGCTCAAAGGCCCTGAGTGCCGAGCATAGGACAAAATTTGTAGCCCTCCACCGGCAAGTGGTGGCGTCTCCATATGAGTGAAAAATTCTCGAGAGGGACGTTAAACAACATACAATCAATCAATCTATTAATAGTGATCGGGAGACATGGCCTCGGGATCGCGACTTGCTCCCTGGCGTGTTTATAATTAATTATTTAAAAAAACAAACAAACATAGGCCTATATGGTAATAATGTTTAAGCATATGTTTCGTGTAAAATTTTATTTTTTCCTAAACCAAACACCATAAAAATAACATGCATGTACATGTATAGTTTAACTGTGCCTGTATAACATGTTTTCCTGTTCGCGGTTCTAAAAAAGAAGATATGCTTAGATCATAAACCAAACAGGCAAGTCAAAATCTAGATCTAGAATATCTTGACTCTCACATATTTAATATGTTAAATGTGAAATTGTCCTGTTATATCAAATAAATCTAAATGTATGATTTGAAAAAAAAATATTCATATCAATTTATTCTTATGTGAATATTTTTCAAACATGAAAAATATATAGTTGCTGAATAAAATTCAAGAAAATTAGAATCTAAAAATTTCTTATTTAACTTCATTTTCTTCTAAGTTTATGGTCAGATTAGTGCTGCACAAATTTATTTCAATTTCCAACTTTGTTTTAAGTGTGAACATTTGATAATTTATGTTTAACATAAAATAGTTCCAAAATCTTCATTGTCAGACTCAGAGAGATTGAAAGCAATAAATATTGTAGTGAGCTCACACAAGTTCCTTAGAACTTATAAAACATGCATATGAAATTATGAATTCACAGTAATTACAGTATTTATAACTCATTTATGAGTAAGCCAAGTTTGTATTTGACCTTGGCATTTGATATACATGTATAATGTTAATCAGTGTCTGATTGAGGGATAAAAAAATGATCCACACATGTTCGTTAGATCTTATGAAACATGCATAAGAATTGACAGCATTTATAACTCTTTCATGAGTAAACCTTGTAATTGACCTTGACATTTGATCTTAATATTTTCAGTTTAAATGAGGAAAAAATACTTTATCAAGTTCACACTATTTTTATTCAGGGTGATTCCTCAACAATGTTTAACAATTGAGTATTCCATTACCATGAGACAAACTCATTAAAAGTGTCCATGTACAGGATGAATTTCAATGCCAAGATCACATATACCTGTACATGTACTTTGTTCAAATTTAGATTTATCAAATGAATGTTTTTATTACAGTTGTATAATGTTTTACATGCATGTGATTTGGCTTCCTTATCCGTCTTTTAACTAAATTTCAAATGTCAGAGTTATTGTCAGAAAGATGGTCATCAACCGAACAATTCCACAAATGTCAACAATGCACAGAAAAAAGCACTGATTTTCATAATAAAAGTACCATGGTTTCAGACTTAGGACTCTTTGAAACTGGATTGAACATCTTCACTATAAAGTATAACAGCATATGAGATGAACTGCAATTTGTACAGCTGGAATGAGCAGGGTTGTCCTGAAAAAAACCCACTATAGGCTTGTAGATTGTAAATTTTGTCATATTACACATTCAAACTGTGATAATCTTTCACTTTTCATGTCCAATTGGCTGTAATTTCATCCTTTTCTCTCCCCAAAGTAAATGCATTACAAAAATCATGAAAAATAAAAAACGAAAAATAAAATCTTATACTGCAATCTCAGTCATATATTATGTGTTTTTTTTTAAATCTTATTTAACATAATTTCTCATGTTACTTACACGTACATTATAATTCATTTTATCTTATCGACTTGCTAACAAGTGAATACATTGGTATGGATGATTTTTCTCTATTTTCTGCTTGTATTTATCTTTTATTTAATGTTTTGCTTTTTTTCCTTTTTTTGTTTTGAAATTTGAATATGAAAAAGAAAATATATATATATATATAACAACAGCATGATGACCAGAATAATTCAACATTGTTTACAGTTTTACTCTCCAGATTTATAAAAGAACAAAATCACTAAATCACTTGTTCCGAGAATCCGCAGACATTTCATTTTAACTGAGATACTGATGTTCATGCATTTTAATGACCATACATAAATACATGAAAAAATCAAATCATGCATACTTTTTAGATTAAAATCCCTTATACTGTGATAACGCATGAATGCAGGCAAATCCATTCTCTGTAATGATGAATATAAAAAGTTTAACTTATGTTTTATGACTCACAATACATAATTACAAATGTACACACAATGTAAGTGCAGTGCTGACTGCTGAGTGAGCTTTATATTAAACATATAAATAGACAAAGTCTAATTTATTACCTCAAATGTCATATTACTGAGGCCATAACAAGGTTGATTGTTAAAGTCGTTAGATGGCTGTATGTACTTGACAGTGTACACTCGTTAGATGGCTGTAAACACTTGACAGTGTACACTCGTTAGATGACTGTAAACACTTGACAGTGTAGACTCGTTAGATGGCTATAAACACTTGACAGTGTACACTCGTTAGATGGCTGTAAACACTTGACAGTGTACACTCGTTAGATGACTGTAAACACTTGACAGTGCACGGTTAGATGGCTGTAAACACTTGACAGTGTACACTTGTTAGATGGCTGTAAACACTTGACAGTGTACACTCGTTAGATAGCTGTAAACACTTGACAGTGTACACTCGTTAGATGACTGTAAACCCTTGACAGTGTACACTCGTTAGATAGCTGTAAACACTTGACAGTGTACATTCGTTAGATGGCTGTAAACACTTGTCAGTGTACACACGTTAGATAGCTGTAAACATTTGTCAGTGTACACTCGTTAGATGACTGTAAACACTTGACAGTGTACACTCTTTAAATGGCTGTGAACACTTGACAGTGTACACTCGTTAGATAGCTGTAAACACTTGGCAGTGTACATTCGTTAGATGGCTGTAAACACTTGTCAGTGTACACACGTTAGATTGCTGTAAACACTTGTCAGTGTACACTCGTTAGATGACTGTAAACACTTGACAGTGTACACTCTTTCAATGGCTGTGACCAGTCACGGTAGCCTAGTGGTAGAGCGTTCGCTTCGTGATCGGGAGGCCCGGGTTCGATTCTTGATCGCGGCGCCGCGTCATATCTAAGACGTAAACAAAGGTAGTGACTGTTCCTTCGCCAAGCGCTCGGCACTAGAAGTGAAAGTCAAGGGTCTTTCGGATATGACCTTAAAAACGTAGGTCCCGTGTCGCGGTAGGCGTTGGCACGATAAAGAACCCTCACTGCTCAATGGCCCTGAGTGCCGAGTAAAGGTCTAAATTTGAAGCCCTTCACCGGCATCGGTGACGTCTCCATATGAGTGAAAAATTCTCAAGAGGGACGTTAAACAATTTACAATCAATCAATCAATCAATGGTTGTGAACACTTGACAGTGTACACTCGTTAGATAGCTGTAAAGATAGCTGTAAACACTTGATAGTGTACACAACCCCTACATCAACCCTCTCCTCTGCCTGCTTACCTCAGAAGGTAAGAAAGGCTGTTCTATCCCCCCATTGCTATTTGTACTTCACGGCGTTGTGATCCATTTGAGACAAGTTCTACTTCTCCAACCTAAATTTTGAAAAAAAAATCTGCATTATACACATTATTTTAGAGAGTGAGACAGAAAAAAAGAGAAAGAGAGATTAACTCGCACTTTATACTAGCACGAGAGCAAGGGAAATCCTTGTTCCGTTTGGTAATGCAGAAGCCTCCAACATCGAGTATGTCTTTGGGTTTACATACTCATCAATAGCCCTTTGTTCTTCCCCGCTGAGAACGAAGAAGGTGTCCATAATCTATATGAGAAATGTGAAATAAGTTTAAAGAGTTCTCCTAAATTTATTGATAGTTTCATGAAATCTCTGTATGCGCATTTTGATTAGTTGAAAGATAGCGTCTCCTTTGTGGTATCAATTTACTAAAAAGTACAGTCTGTATTCTTAATGTTTTGGTGATTTTAAGTTTGTTTCCACAGTCCAAACTTAGAGAAAATGTCTATTTTAATCAGCTGGATGTTTTGACGAGTGTTTATTTTGCTCGGTGGGGTGCTTATTAAGGTAATCTTACTTTTGTTGTTTTTTACAAAAAGATCAGGCGCCATTGTTTACATTTCAGCTAGGCTGTGCAAACGTTATAGAGATTGTGGCTTTAGATATAGTTTGTAGATTCTATAGTTCTTCAGAATGAACGTGTTGTTAGTTGGACATAGTTTTATAAGTCGGCTTGGACGGACACAATTAAGAGTTGGAGGCGAACTTTGGTTTGAGCGTTAGCCAGTGTGTCGTTCATTACTTTGGAGTAAGCGGGGAGGGGGGCATTACGGAGGTTGAAGGACGACATCAACTTCGTAAATAAGTTAAAGACATTTCGGCCTAGTGTTATAATAGTGCAGCTTGGCGTTAATAATCTATGTATGACAAGTTTAAGGCCAGAAGTATTTGTTTGTGAACTTATGGAGTGGATAGAAACATTGCTCGAGCATCATGTTTATGTAAAGAAAGCATTCCTATGAGAACTGTTCATTCGTCACAAAAAAAGGTTTGTTAGTGCACATACTTACGAGGTTCGTAGGCTGACAGTAAATCAGATGTTAAAAGACATGCTGAAGGAGAAGGATAACATGGTCTTTTGGAGACATTTAAGATTAATGCATAGTCCGCTGAAATTTCAGACAAAGGTGGACTTCATTTGACCATGAAATTTTATAGAAGCTTGCGATTGGCTGTACTTCATGCTAACCGGTAGATTTATGAACGATGTTTATTGTAAAATGTTCTATAAAATGGTATGTAATACCATGTACAGGGTATTAGGTAAAAGTGTTAATGATGATAGTCAGGAATGATTCATTGTAGACTGATTTTAAGTTTGGTTCCAAAGTTTATAGCAAAGAATGGAGTAAAAAGGAAATTACCCTGCCTAATTTGAGTAGGCTTTGAATCTTTCAATTTATTATTCAGCAAACTTGCTAATAAGTTTGGCAAATTATATAAAAAATTGATCAATTTTATCAATAATGGCTTATTGATTTCCATGTTTTTTGGAAATAATGACATAACTTGGAATTAAATTTCATTCATGAAAATAAATCCCATGTATTTTGGGCTGGGAGTTAACAAACATATTTGATGTATGCCTTGTAATGTGGCTGATATACATATTAAAGGTCCATTCATACTTGATTTAAGCCATGTGCACTGTACTTTGGTATTATGTGTCATATCCTTTAATTAAATAGATATCCATGTACTTTGGAATTTGGATATTGTAATTGATATACAAAGTATACTTGATACCAGCCTGAAAGTCGGTATATTGAAATTCTTGAAGTTTGCCAGTGTTTTAAGTCATCATGTGTCATGTACTTTGACTGCATAAGCTCTACTTATAAAGTGGTTGCCATGTTTTTTGGTCAATTTACTTTCTATCAAGCAATGAAGTTTTGCTAAGGGGACGACCATTTGATTCTGAGGGGGGGGGGGCAGATTTAGGAAATAATCTGTCCTTGAAAATGTTGAAAAAAAAATTTGTCCTCAACTACAGTGAAAATAACTTATCTGACCTTGACTCCTGGTGATTAAATATTGTTAAAATATCTTTTTATTTACGTATAATTTAATCTCAAAAGTTTGCATTTCAAAAAAAATTTTTGGACTCGCTTCGCTAGCCATTGGCAGATTTTGGAAATAATCTGTCCCTGAAAATGTTGAAAATAAATAATCTGTCCTCCCTCACAGTGAAAATAACTTATCTTACCTTGACTTCTGGTAATTAAATATTGTTAAAATATCTTTTTATTTACGTGTAATTTAATCTCAAAAGTTTGCATTTCAAAAAAAATTTTTGGGCTCGCTTCGCTAGCCATTTTAGAACCAAATAGTATTTAAAATCAGATTACCAGACTGGATACTTAAGTCAGTTTATAACATGACAATGTGTACTTAGTAGGTGTGATGGATAACTTGTAATACAAACCAGTTCTTATACACCACAAAAGATAAATTTTCTTGTCGAATAAATTATACATGTATGCATGTGCATGGTGACCATACCTTTTGTAGAAGTCTATTACATATATCTATGTTCCAAATCCCATTCTGTTTGGTTGAAAATCAAGAGAGGTATAGCCATTTAAAGTTTCAGCCAATCAGATTGCAGCACACGTGCGTGCACGTGTTATCATGATAATTGCTATACATTATGTTGTAGGATATCCTAGTGCATGGCTATGTTCAACATTTCAAAAGATTTCGTCAAAAAACAAGAAAGATATTGAGATTTTAGTTTCAGCCAATCAGAGCAAACCGCACGTGCATGCGCGTGAGATCTTGCTATTTTGATCATGTCACCTTGTCTATACTACTAATATATCCTTTCATTATGAGTTTCAAAGCATTTCATCAAAAAATAGAAGAGTTAATGCAATATACATTATATTTGCCATTTAACGTGTTGCACGTGCTCGATCTTGCAAGCACGTGCGCGCAAAATGACCTTCGTTCTACATAACATCCCTACTGACCCTAAAAAGGTTTTACCTAAGTCGGATGTGTAGTTTACAATAACACTCGCGGACTAAATTTTCCCAGGAAGAAAAATAATAATAATAGTAAGAAACGGAGTAAAAACAATATGTTCCCCAACTTCATTTTGGGAACATAATAACTGCATCGGTAACCCAGAGTGTGTTGGGCGAATTGAGAAAAGCTGGGGTTTTCCCTAATGATAAACAAAATGGTGATCTTGCAGGACAATAGAACGAACGCAACAGACCGTAAGTAGTGCCGCGACTCGGACAGCACCAGGTCAGGATGCCCAGGAGTTAGCATATCTCAGGCCACTTTAGAATCAAACAGCACTCCCAGCAACAGACAGACAGAAAGTGAGACTACATATGTCCAGCAATTCGGTTGTTAATGGTACTAATAGTATTATGCTAGATTTTATTTATTTTTCTGTTACATTTGTTAGGGCCCCGCAAGGATTTGCGGGTGCCCTATAGCAATCACTCTGTCTGTCCGTCTGTCACTCTTCCGTCCACAAATTTTCTGTTTTTTCCTAATAACTTTTTTTATGGTTGCCCAATTAAGATCAAATTTGGTATGGTAGTTCAATAGGCAGAAAGACATATTTTGATGCTAAGTTTGTTTCTGTATGTCCCCTGGTTTGGAGCTGGGTGGTGGGGTAGATTCCTTAACTTTATATAAGAATGCATTGGCAAAGAGAGATAACTGCTAAAGATGTTCCCATTGTAAACTGAATGCTGCTATGAGTCCCTTGGGATTAATTAGCTTTCCTCCTGAAGAAAATCCAAAGCATTATCTTTATCTGTCAAATTGAGATGAATTACCACCTCTGTCTGCAAGTGAAGTTTGTTTTGAAGTTAAGTCAATTTGGAATGCTATGAACACTCAGAAATGTTGATTTAAATATAAATGTTCATACTTTATTTTTGTTAAAATAGATATGATTTCATTGAATTCTAAAAACAAGAACTAGATTAAAGAAGATATATTTTTTATTTTTATTTTTTTCCCCTTTATGTAAATTCAAGAATATTATTAATTTTTAAGGTAGTTGTAAAAAAAAACCCATTCTACCATTATAAATGCTGAAAAAGTTCTTATAGTAACATTATAAAAAACGGATGAGAGAGGTACCGTAAATCCCTTGGGATTAATTATCTAGCCTGCTTAAGAAAATTTAGTAGGCTTATCTTTATCTGTCACTTTAAGATTAATGAAAAACTTTGTCTGCAACTGCTGTTTGTTTTGAAGTTAAGGTCAAGTCTTCATGATATTTGCATTCATTGAAGGCTGGCATTTTATATAACATAAGCTTCATTATTGTTTAAATATAAATTCAATATTAAGTTTTTCTTTACTGCCTAATGTAAGTACAAGGGTATTATTTACATATTTTTGAATATTCATGAATTATCTTGAAATTTTAAGAATACAGTTGCTGTTGCTTAATTTCTTCCTACATTTTCTTTATCATTCCGTAAGCTGCACCCTTATAATTCTACCCCATGGCGGGGTCCTCGCTGACTGGTCAGTTTTCTAGTTTATTATGTGATTTCTACCAATGAGGATGGATAGGATTTCGTTCATTACGTGTTATACGATTTTCAAGAACGGATGTGGATATCGGAAATCTATAGTTGATCTCGAGAACTTCAAACTTGTGTGTGAATAATGCAGCAAAGAGTTTCCACGGAGTCAGACCAAACAAAAAGTGTTTATGTATTGTGAAAACCGGGTGGGTTCACAGAATGAATTGTAGCTTGAAAATGAGGTGGTTGATCCATATCTCTTGTTTTTCATTGGTATTATCAAGCCCGATCCACTTTATTTCAAACTGAAGTTTTTATACTTAATTTTTGTAAAATTCAATGATATATTTCTTGGTGTATTCTATAATTAAAGGTAATGCATGTACATGTTTGTAATTGCTTCTTTAAGTTGATAATTACAGACAATGAACCAGGATTCTACATTGTTGACGAACTACTGAAGGAAAGGAAGAAAAATGGAACAACAGAATTTCTTGTTTAAGTTTGAAGGATATGAAGATCCCACGTGGGAACCACAAAGAAACATCCCCACACATCTTATAGAGGCATTTAACAAAGTCCGATTTTTTTTTTGCTTATTGCATCTGGGAAGTGAATGTATTTAGTATGGATGAAACTTTTTTGGTAACCAGTTAATTATATATTTTTCTGACAGAGTAACATATAATGGAACAGATATTACATGATGCTCTCTGATTTCATAGAAATCTCGTGTAGGGATCTTATAAAATTAATGACAAGTGAGCCGCTAGCACAATAAATAATATACTTATATGATGAAATGCAAGCAAAGTAAAATTCTATGAAATGAAGCTTGTTATATGCATTTGACAGTTTGGGAAAATGCGATGGAAACCAAAAGAGAAATTGACCAGTTCATCAACGAACAGAAAACAATATGTCACTAGATTCATACGTCCAGGACTTCCTCCAGCTTCCAGTCAGCAAGGGAACTCCGTGTTGAGTCTGAGAATGATAATCTGTAATGGTGCAGCCAAAAGCCACTTCGGTCAGTCCAAGCACTGCAGTTTTACAGCGTGGGAATATTCCGGACAGAGAGGATGGTGTGTTTGGATGGCAGTAGAGACTTCCGTGTACGGTATGTAATATTTAGACAAATTATTTTAAATTCTACACTGAAATTCAAACCTGTAAAAAAAACCAGGCCCTAATCCTGCCAGTATCAACTGGAACTTTCAATTTATAGCCCAGCAGAACATCCCCAGGTGATGCCAGGTCAGCCCAGAGATTCAAGGATGTCATGCACATTTTTCATCCAGACTGGCGAGTCATTCGACTGGCGGACCAACCCCATTTTAGCTGATCCCAGTTCCAGCAGTGCCACAGTGCCCACTTCAGCCCTAAGATGTTTCCCTGCAAAATAAAAATGAGGTAAAACCACATGAGAAAAGTTTTGCACAATATGTAAAGGCTTGGTGCAGCTTAGTCTATGAGAAACTCATGGATACCTACACTGGAGACATCAACATCATCTGTAGTAAACTTCCTCTTGTCGTAGAAAGCACCATCCTCTGCTACTCCGGAGACTGCTCAAAATGTCGTAGGAATTCAGTGGTATATGAGAGTGGAGATAGACATAACTGGTGGAATAAGTCTTATTTTTCGCCCTAACAAACTGACAAGCATTTATCAAAAGTTATTCTCGAGATGCAACTTAGCCAATGAGCCATTGAGGAAATAAAACTCAACACGTCAACTCAGAAATGTGAGAGTCTTAACAAAGCAGTCTTTCCCTAAGCACACCAACTATTCAAGCAATACTGAAAGAATCCTCTCATGAAAGAATCCTCTCAGCTGAGATCTAAGACAAAACAACAGTCCAGGAACAGCAACATCAATGAAAGCAGCAGAGATTACATTGCCACTGTCCTGCCACACACATCAGTACCTAAAAAGCATTGACCAGGAATACGCCTATCGTAGAGAATACAGAAAGAGAAAAGCAACTAAAAGGCGAGAAATCTATAGAAAAAACTACGCTAATGAAACAACATGCAGCTAGAAAAAGGAAGACCAAACCAAGGTGCACCTACAACAAATGACAACTTGATCCCAAACCCACCAGCCTTCAGTCCAAGGGAGGCAATCTTGAGGATCACACCTACTACCAGACATGAGTTGCCAAGACGAAAACAAAACGGCCCTAATCAAGGCCAATCAAATTACTCGAAAAGACATTACAAACGTATACAAAACGTATAAAGGTTAACACCAGGTCAGACAACCCCCAAACTCCCTCATATAATTATATACACAAGACACATCATTCACATACCCACACATGTACATACATACATATACCCTTACATACTGTATAAAGGTTTTTGTCAAAAACTGAAAAAAGTATACCCAACTTGAAATGATAAACCCACCCACACCCATTTCTAGTTTGGTGAAAAGTCCATATTTTTAGAAATATTTTCCACTCACCTGAAATTATAAACTCCAATGCATAACGTCTGATCTGCCAGATCATACGTTGTGTATAATCATTTGGTATGCAGTGTCTTTTACCGTGTTGGGTTTTGCTATGAAAACATATTTCATAGGTTCATTCGATCCGTATTTTTCGTTGACTGGGAGATGACGCAGAAAAACCTCAAATCCCAGTCTCAGAGAAGGATAAGGCGAAAACGTGAGTTAAACAGAGAGTCCATTTTGCTAAAATTATCGAGGTAAGCCCCAGTTTGGTGAAAAGGGGGTTAAACAATACAACATGAGTAACTTAAGGTGCATTTTGGTAATTAAACGTATTAAAATATTTTTGAAAGATGTCCCATTTCTATACAAATTAGTTGCCTTAGATAAATTTGATATACTTTCTTATATATACGTATATTAATTGAAAATAAATGCAGTTTTTATACTTTGAACCATTAAAATCTTGAGGGTGGAAACACCTTAAATTTTTTTAGAACATTTGAGTATAAATGTATTATAAGCATGACTGTAGAAAAGTTGACTTGATCGTTGCACATTCATGCCCATGTGTATGTGTTTAAGTATAAAATACTTGATTGTCTTTTTTATGAAGTTTACAGGGGAAAACACATCAAAAATGAGTTTTAGAGCAATTATAATCAATATTTATTAATAGTTTTTTCTACAGAAGTGTAAAAAGGGACATAACTCTTGAAAAGTGTGGATGTGCTTTTAATTTTTTTTTCTTTTTCTTTTTTACAGTAATGGATGAAATAAAAAAAATCACTTAACTACCTTGAAACCATAGAGCTGCAAATACTTGGGGAGCTATACAAAATTGAGCATAGCAATAAGAAAGAAGGGATAGTAGATATCGAAAATGTTAACAGAAAATGCAAAGCTACATCTAAAATGATGAATTTCAAGTTAGATTTGGTTGAAAAAAGAGGAAAACAAGAAGAAAAGAGATTTGGAGAAACAACTAAAAGAAATTCAAATTGAAAAAAAGAAAACTGAAAAAGAACTTTTAGAACTTAAAGAATCAAAATCGAAAATTGAAGAGCAACTAAACAGCTCTCAACAAGTCATAAATACTCTTTTTCCTGATAGCCTTCATGATGAAGACTCTGAAAGTGAATCTGCTGACGTAAATTCAGACGATGGACAATCAAAAGACCTCTTGTGGACAGACAAGTCTGTCCACAAACAAAGAAAAGCAAAAAAGATTCACATAGTGGTTTCCTTGAAATGGCAACTACATGTATATGGAACCTACTGATGTTACGATTCCAGTAGGTTTTAACCATGTTTCCAAATTTGGGAAACCTGGTTTTTCACCCAGTGAACAGAAAGTAACAAATAGAAATAACTGTAACAAAATTAATGAATGTAGAAACTGATTTACTCTGTTTACATTCCTTGCTTTTAGTGGTTAAATGGAATTTTATTAAGGGTGAGTACATGATCCAGTTTCAAGGTTACTGCTATTCAATATTATTGAAGAAGCTCCACCCCTTCACCTTAGAAATATGCATTGTTTTGACTGTCGTCAGTCGTCCAGTACAATCATGTCAACAAGGAGAGATGGCGGAAGTTACCGGGAACGATGGCTAGAAAACATCTTAGATTTAAAACCAGGAGATTTTGGAAACCCATGGAATTTTAATGATCTTTTTATCAAGATCTGAAAAACATGTACATGACTGGTGCAGGGAAAAACAGCATTCTTGCATCAACATTTCGATCTATGCTCGTACAACTGCGATGGTCAGATGAACCTTAAGACGCTAGCCCGGGCCCCTGGAGGCAGCATTTTCCGATGTTCAAAGAACATACCAAGTCATCCAGGACTTCCTCGTTCTTTGACAAAAGTAATTTGATGCTACAAGATATAATGGTCCTCATCAAGTCCCACCTAAAAAAAGGGCAGCCTGGCACTATGCGTGTGGTTTTGAGGAATGGCGTTTGGGCCAACAGCTGTCAACTGGGGACGTTTTACCAGGGAACTCTTCAAGGAATATTTTTACAAGATCTCCGATTCCGAAAAACTGCAGGGGGTTGTAGAGATTGACGAATCCCTATTTGGTAGGAGAGTGAAGTTCCACAGAGGACTGCACACGTGTTTACAGAAATGCAGCTTCCAATGTAAACGCTTACATGCCCCTGACTCAAGGGCAGATCACTCTCATATATTGACAATAGTTAAAGTTTTCCTTGGCGCGATTTTTGAATAAATGTTATGTACAAATTCTTTGATTTATTTTTCCTTTTTTAAAAATGTACTTATATAACTGGCTACTGAGACAAATCGCTAATACAACGGAATATTTTCTTCAGTGTTCCCCCTGTACACACGCTCGCATTATCATTTTTAATTGCTCAACAGTTGCTTTCAACATGAAACTTTCTATGTAATATGTAGTTGTATACTTGACCTATATTCATAGAAAAACCTCACATATTGAACTTTCTTTTGCCCCCCCCCTTTCTTCCTTCAACATAACGCATTGTGCATTTCCATCAATAACCACATTGCTTTGCTTTTTCCCTTTCCGATTGTTGACCAAATAACACAGGAACAGTTTCATTTTTTTTATTCAGTATAGTCAATACAAAATAATTATGACAAATAACACTTCCAACATTTATACTGCGCCAATGAAATGTAATAAAAATAACAATTGCATTATAAACATGCTGTTTAAGAAATTCATATTTTACTAGGGTTATTTAAATTCTTCAAACAATGTCTCTTACCTGTGAATCTGATTAATTTCAATCAAATTAATATTAATACGCGTACAAAATAAATAAATTGAACTTTAAAAAATTATAAACCAATAAAAAAAATTGATTATGGGAAATTGTCGATTTTTCTGCCTTTTTGAAACACCCACACACAATTTATTTTTTCAAATCACACGACTGCGAGATTGAATAGATGCCATCATGTCACCAAAAATAATGTCACCTTGAGGTAAAAACAAAATAAATTATTGTAATTTTGCGAAAGTAATTATAGCTAGAAATAGCAAAGACCCAAAAAGCATTGATTTTTGGAATTCCTACAGTCAAAAACAGAATAGTTCGTCTCCAACATCGTCAACTAATCTTGGTAAATTCAGTAATCTGTAGATAGTGTCAAAGCGGTATGAGTTCTACAACAGAATCATGTTCAAATACCCCAAAATGCACGTGCCTTACGCATTCTTTATACGACAACTCCTAAGACTACAAAATTATTAAACAAAAAATAGCTACTGGAAAAATGCAAACAAAACAGGTGAGAAGGCACATTTTGGTTTACAAAAATGGTGCATGCTGTCTGAAAAAGAAAGAAAACTGCATAACTTAGTCGACTGTAGTCCATGCGAGTTAGAGTCAATAAATGAAAAGGTTCTTCACAAATCTTTAAGTGAAGAAGCCTTTAACGTGGTGTCAAAGAGTGAGGAACTATTTACAGAGGTAAAACACATGAAAATCGCAAAACAAGAGCAAGTCATCAAAATTCTAGATCCTATAATGGAAAAACACTACATTTTAACAGAGAAAACATTAAGTGCACAAAAACAAAAACAAAGTGTCAAACAAACAAAAGTAAACAAAGAAAAAATGCACTCAATTATTTCTGAAAAATCAAATGATTTGAACAACTTTTTGGCATCTGGCAAATCATTCAGTCAACTGAACAGAGTAATTTTTAATAAAAATAACGTTCATTTCAATATTTCCACTTACCTGCCTCCTTAACTATTTGCAATTTCCCTCTAGTTCCCCATACAATGCGTCGATCTATTTTTAGAGTAACTTCGGTATCACCTCCAGTTATCCCCCTTAACTATAACTCTTCAGTTTTCTCTCGACGCCATATTGGACATGCGGTTTTCCTCATACAGTGCTAAATAAAGTTTATATTGGCGTTTTTGGAAGCGTTTATCCCGTTGTAATTATGGAGAAAGAGTTTAAAGACTGTTCTAAATGTTCCGGTAAGATGAACATTCTAGACGATCACGTTTTTTGTTATAAACATCGTCTCTGTAACGAGGCCTTTCCATGTGACATTTGTAAAACGTGGTCAAAGGAACGGCGGGATAAAATAACGAAGATGATCGAGAAAAGTGTACAGAAAACAATTAAAATGAACAGTAAGGTGCCTCAGTCCGTCTGTGGAGACGGCATGGCAGTGCAGCACGTAAGTCCGTCTGTGCAGGCGGCAGTCCAGGAGTCGACCGACAATGCCTTACTGAATGCCGACCGTAACAGACCCGAGGTCGTGGATTTATCCGTACTTATTCAAGAACAAGTAAGACAGCAGGTTGAATTGTTACTTAAACAAAAGAATGTTGATGAAAATTTTAATGAGCAACATCACGTATCGCTATCGGCACTTGCAGCAAGTGAGGCAAGGTTGACCAGAGGAAATGAGATCACCACTTCCAAAACGGCAACCATAAGTAGACCTCATTTTGACAAGTTTAAGGCGTATGATGAACAGATGTCAGCCTTTGAGTCCTGTGTTGCAGATGTGTTATCTGTTAATGCACGAGATAATGATTTTGAGGATATAGAGTCAAATGCATCATTTGGTGGTTTGTGTACCAATTCAGATGCGGCTGCAGTGCAACGGTTTTGTTTCAAAGATGGCGAAAGTACTCAATATTGAGTTTGAAGCTGAGGATCCATTGGAAAATGAAAGAAAATCTTTCACTTCTTCGCGATTGAAAGGAGGCAAGGGTGACAAGAATAAGTCTCTCCTTAAAATGCTTATTGAAGGCACACTCATTGATATGATTAAGACAGTTGAGAAAGAAGCTACTTCTAGACATTTGAAAAATAGGTCAGTCCGTGGCAGAGATGATAAGGCATCTATGGTTAAGAAGGATGACTTTGATGCCTTTTGTAATCCTCCAAAGTTGGATGACAATATTGAGGAGGGATTAGTGGTAGGCCAGAAGGGGACTTTTGGAAAATCCAAAGTGAATCTTTCTCCCTTTCATAAGGAGTTAGACAATGACTTTCGGCGAATTGACAATTCCGCAAGAGCCTTATTCAGAGCCATTTCATATGGCACTATGATAGCAGCTTTCTTAGATGAGGCTGAATGTGAGGATGATCGAGTCGAAGGACGTAAAGCCCTTATCAACTGTTTCAGAAGCATGGCTGATTTGACAGCAAGAGTGATGGCAAATTCAGTCTTGAGTAGAAGAAAAGTTTTTCTTAAAAATGTAGATTTTATAAGCAAGGCAACAGAGAAAAAATTGCTGAAACTGCCTATTTTTGGCAAGCAGTTGTTTAATGGACAGTATTTTGAATCTCTCCATACATCTGCAGAGAATCTACGAGATGCTCGAGAAACCCAAAATGTTTACAATACATCAAAGGGTTATAATAAGAACTACAAGAGTAGAGAAAATAGGAACTCGACCGAGTTGAGCAGGAAGAGGAAAGCAGATGTCAATGAGACCTCTGCTCATTCTGCAAAAGTCACTAAATCAAGTGAGACTAATGCCTTTAGTTCTGATCACAGCAAGGACAATTTTCGTTCAGGACAAGGGAACAGGAAAAATTCTTTTTCTAGGCGAACCTTTGGGAACCAGAAAGGGTTTCCAACTCCAAGGAAGTGAATCTCGTAAACAGCCAGTCTGTAAATATGTTTCCCCAGGTAGGGGCACGTTTGCTAGAATTCCACAGGAAGTGGACTGTGATCACACAGGATCAATGGGTGATGGAAACCCTAAGGGAAGGGTTAAAATTGGAATTAATGATTCAACCCTCTGTAAATATCAAGGAAACACGTGTACCAAGATATGGTATTCACGAGTCAGTTATTTTAGCAGAAATAAACATGTTGTCAGAAAAAAATGTTAAAGAACCTGTGCCTGCCGGGCAAGAAAGCGACGGGTTTTACAGCACCATTTTTGTGGTGCCAAAGAAACAAGGAGGACTTCGGACAATTCTAAATCTAAAACCTCTAAATCAGTTAATAGTGCCTCGACATTTCAAAATGGAAACATTGTGTTCTATAATGAAAGCAATGAAAAACGGAGACTTTGCAATCTCACTGGATTTGACCGATGCCTATTTCCACATTCCAATTCACACAGATTTCCAAAAATTTCTAAGATTCAAATTTCTAGGCCAGAGTTACCAGTTTCGAGCGATGCCACTTGGACTTCGTTCAGCTCCAAGGGTCTTCACAAAAATAATGGCAGTGCTAGCGGCACACTTAAGAAAAATGGTCATCCAAATTTTCCTGTACCTAGACGATTGGTTGATGATCAATCCAGACAAGAGAACTCTTCTTCAACAGAGAGATTATGTGTTACATCTCGTTCAGGAGCTGGGATTGTTAGTGAATTGGGAAAAGTCGTCTCTAGTGCCATCCCAACATATAGAGTATCTGGGAGCACATTTCAATCTGGTAGAGGGCATTGCGACACCTACAGAGTCCAGGTTTCAGAGTATTTCAGACATAGTGCAGACTTTATCAATAAGTCAACACACTCAAGCAGTAGTTATCCTCAAATTGTTAGGACTGATGGCTTCATGCATTTATCTTGTTCCGATGGGAAGGCTACACCTGCGTCCTATACAGCTATACCTCTTAGCAATGTGGAGACCAAAGATTCACCCTCTTACTCATGTGATAGTGATTCGGCCAATCCTAATTCAGCACCTTTAGTGGTGGATAAATCGGGAAAACTTTTTCAAAGGAATGCCTTTACAGGATCCACCAAGTCAACTTACATTGATAACGGATGCCTCAGAACAGGGTTGGGGAGCGCATCTGGAGAATTGGGAGACGTCAGGGGTATGGCCACAGCAATATCAACAGAAGCACATCAATTGGCTGGAGCTAAAGGCAATACAGTTAGCTCTTCAAGAAGCTCTGTTTTTGATCAAGGGAAAAGTGATCCTTATACGGTCAGACAACACAACAGTGATAAGCTATATCAACAAACAAGGGGGGACACACTCACCAGAACTGTGTTATCTAACTTGGGAGTTGTTCCAGTGGTGCATGCAGAACAAGATTACAATACGAGCTGTTCACATTCCAGGGAAGAAGAATTTTCTTGCAGATGCACTTTCCCGGGGGAAAATAGTTCGAATGACAGAATGGTCACTCAACAACACTGTTGTAAATCTATTGTTCCACCAATTAGGAACTCCGTGTATAGACTTGTTTGCAATTGCGCAAAACAAGAAGTTACCAGTCTATTGCTCCCCGTTTCCAGACATCAATGCTTTTCAAGTAGATGCTCTAGCGATCAGCTGGGAAGGGATTTATGCTTATGCATTCCCCCCACCTATTCTTGTGCCCGAAGTCTTGCAGAAGATACGGGAAGAGCAAAGTGTTTACTTCTCATTGCTCCAATGTGGCCCAGGCAGTCTTGGTATCCTCAGGTAATAGATCTTTTGATCGATATACCAGTCAAATTACCACTGTGGCCAGATCTTCTGTCTCAAAATCACAATCAGATTTTTCATCAAAACCTAGAAACTCTGAATCTTGTAGCATGGAAACTGTCAAATTGCAACACAAGTCAAGAGGATTTTCTGAAGAAATTGCAGAAATTATGGCAAATGCCAGAAAGACATCTACACAAACGGTTTATGATGCAAGACTCAGAATATATAACAGTTGGTGTAAAGAACAGGGTGTCAATCCCATTACAACATCTATACCAGAGTTTGCACAATTTTTTATGTATCTTTTCAATGTGAGAAAGTGTAAACCACAGACTATAGCTGGATACAAGTCAGCAATAGCGATAGTTCATCAGAATGGGAGCAGTACCGGTACAAGTACTGAACTTTCATCATTGTTGAAAGGCTTATTTAATAAACACCCTTCTGTACGTCAGTTGACACCGAACTGGAATTACCACTGGTTTTGTTAACTCTCACAAAACATCCATTTGAACCACTAGAGTCGGCCGATCTCAAGTTTTTGACTCTTAAAACTGTTTTTCTGGTAGCCATAGCTTCCGCTTCCAGAGTGAGCGAGATTCATAGCCTCACTTTAGATGATGGTCACTTTAGAATGGAAAGGAAAGGGATAAAAATGTTACCAAATATGGAATTCCTGGCAAAGACTCAAACCATAAATAGACCATGGGACCCTATTTATATTCCTACATTTGATTCATTCGCCACAGATTCAGAGGATTTAAAATTGTGTCCTTGTCGTGCATTGAAGATTTATATCAATAGAACTAAACCTATTTGGAAATCAAATAGGTTATTTGTGACCTACCAACAGAATAACCACAAGGAAGCATCAAACGACACTATTGCAAGATGGATAGTTAGCATGGTTCGTTTTGTATATGATAATGCAGAAGCTGCAACATTAAATCTGGTTAGAGCACATGACACTAGACGGTTGTCAACTTCTTGGGCCTTGTTCTGTGGTGTATCTGCAGAGGAGATTTTACGGGCAGCACACTGGGCATCTGAATCTACCTTTACATCATTTTATCTGAAAGATGTTCCAGATCATCAGTCCATTTTTGCCAAGGCAGCAATTTTGGACTCGTCAAGGAGAAGGAAGCAAAAATAGGTAATTATGTACCTTTTATGTACTTTTGTCATTTACTTTTCCTCTCCCACCTCCAACTTGGGCTGCAAATTCCTTTGCAAATAGTTAAGGAGGCAGGTAAGTGGAAATATTGAAATGAACTTGGATTTTTGGGGGTAAAATCCGTGTTCATGAGATATTTACACTTACCTGCCTCACCCGGCCCACCTCCCCTCTCGAGGAAAGAGAAAGGTCAGAACCTTTTAAGTTCGTCGAGAGAAACTGAAGAGTTATAGTTAAGGGGGATAACTGGAGGTGATACCGAAGTTACTCTTAAAAATAGATCGACGCATTGTATGGGGAACTAGAGGGAAATTGCAAATAGTTAAGGAGGCAGGTAAGTGTAAATATCTCATGAACACGGATTTTACCCCCAAAAATCCAAAATTGCATAATAAACATGCTGTTTAAGAAATTCATATTTTACTAGGGTTATTTAAATTATTCAAACAATGTCTCTTACCTGTGAATCTGATTAATTTCACTCAAATAATTTTGAATTAATATTAATACGCGTACAAAATAAATAAATTGAACTTAAAAAAATTATAAACCAATAAAAAATATTGATTATGGGAAATTGTCGATTTTTCTGCCAAAAACTTTTTTTGAAACACCCACATACAATTTTTTTTTCAAATCACACGACTGCGAGAAAACATAGATGCCATCATGCCACCAAAAATAATGTCACCTTGAGGTAAAAACAAAATGAATTATTGTAATTTGCGAAAGTAATTATAGCTAGAAATAGCAAAGACCCAAAAAGCATTGATTTTTGGAATTCCTACAGTCAAAACCAGAATAGTTCGTCTCCAACATCGTCAACTAATCTTGGTAATTCAGTAATCTGTACACAGTGTCAAAGCGGTATGAATTCTACAACAGAATCATGTTCAAATACCCCGAAATGCACGTGCCTTACGCATTCTTTATACGACAACTCCCAAGACTACAAAATTATTTAACAAAAAATAGCTACTGGAAAAATGCAAACAAAACTGGTGAGAAGGCACATTTTGGTTTACAAAAATGGTGCATGCTGTCTAAAAAAGAAAGAAAATTGAATAACTTAGTCGACTGTAGTCCATGCGAGTTAGAGTCAATAAATGAAAAGGTTCTTCACAAATCTTTAAGTGAAGAAGCCTCTAACGTGGTGTCAAAAAGTGAGGAACTATTTACAGAGGTGAAACACATGAAAATCGCAAAACAAGAGCAAGTCATCAAATTTTAGATCCTATAATGGAAAAACACTACATTTTAACAGAGAAAACATTAAGTGCACAAAAACAAAGTGTCAAACAAACAAAAGTAAACAAAGAAAAAATGCACTCAATTATTTTTGAAAAATCAAATGATTTGAACAACTTTTTGGCATCTGGCAAATCATTCAGTCAACTGAACAGAGTAATTTTTGTAGAGGACAGTAGGATTTGAACAAATTAAAATGTACAAAAACTTGAAAAACTACAAGTTTTTGACGAACTTTGGCTTTTACTACCTGCTGAAGTGGTAAGGGGTTGCGATTATTATATTAGTTCTGCTTATCTGCCTGTTTTAAGGTCTTCAATCCCTAATAGGAAGAAATTCAATGAAATTGAAAACATAAAAGATATGTAGGCATTCAATACTCAGTTTATTTAGACATAGTTCCCATTTATTACTGTAAGTATGTTTAGTGGGATGTGTTCTAATTCATGACCTTGAATTTTGGTAAGAGTTATCTCCCCTTTTTTAATTAATAAAAAAAATCAATTAAAAAAAATTTAGCTGGTTAAAAAATTGTTTTCAATTATCATTCTATTTTTAATATTTCAATGCATCTTTCCACCACAGGATTTATTGATATTCAAATTATTTGAATATTTATTTTGAAAAAACGCTTTTCCCCATAGACTTCAATGCAATCTTTGTTAATGAACTACTCCTTAATTAATGAACTTTTTGAAAATTTCTCGTGGGCAATCCTTTTCCACTATAAAATGCTTTAATATAATATCAGAGTATTGTGTACTTGACGGACATTTAAGGGTAGAGAATTTGGTCCCATTAGGGATTGAAATCCTTAAAAATTAGTTTCCTATAAAGGAATCTCCCTATTATGTTAAAATTAAAGGTCAAAGTTCAAGGTCACCAGTTCCAAAATTCTGTCTGTTTTAGCACTTTTTAGCTTTTGCAAGACAATTCATGCCACAAAGTCCTATGATCTATAGAAGATCCCAATTTTATATTTAGGTCAAAGGTCAAGGAAGGAAATAAATATGTTCTGTGTTTCTTAATTTTTTATTTTAAGGTGATATATTAAGAAGCTTTTGCAATATTGAACTTTATACCATAACTCCTTCTGGTCCCACCTGTCCTTCTTCAAGTGTTTCCTTAAGTCCAATCCTAGATCCATACAAACTCTTCTTTTTCCTTAAATAGGGGGGGGGGTACAAATTCTCTAAAAAAGCATTTTGATCAAGTACTATGATTCAGACAAGTTTATGGGAGAAGATGATTAAGGATATTACCCTAATGTCTTGTTCTTCACTTATTAACTTTTTTGTTTACATACATGTGTAGTGTAAATCTTCAAACAATATTTAACTTTACTTTCAGAATATAAAGGCTTATGTTTTGGAGAAGCCGGATCCGAGAACGATCAATTCTCGGTATGCTGCTTCACAGAAGTTTTTCGCTAGCAATCGTAGAGGGAAAAATCACATTAGTTTCAACATTCACGAGAGAGAGCAGGCTCTTAAATTAAAGGAAGGTAAATGCCTGAAACTAATCAAAGCATCAGATAGACTGCAATATGGTGTTAAAATGAAGAATGACACTATTGTACGTATAGTCTTTTGTTTCAAACCAGCTAAACCCCTGACCCTGGGGCCATGAATTTCACTATCTTGGTAGAAGAATCAATGCCGCTGTTAGGGCGGGGCTCTATTAATTATATAGTGAAAATGCATTTATTCTTTGAAAATCTTTTTCTCTGCTTCTGGATGTTATTTAAAATAACTCAGTACATCTTTATAAGTGAAAATGTCTCTTTTAAAATTGTGAATTTTATGGCCCAGGGTCAGGGTCTGTCTTAGGGTAGGGCTCTATTGATTATATAGTGAAAATGCATTATGAATAACAATAACTTGAATAAAACACAATTTTTATGTCCTCTGTTTTCGAAAAAAAAATATAATGGTATATCAAATAAAATTTTTCAATATTTTTTTTATTAAGTAATATCCCATACTTCTTCATTCTAATCTTATTTAATATTTCTAAATAGATTGTTTTCATTACATTTAAAACATATTTCTTAATTCACAATAAATGTGAAACTTTGATTTAATAGAAATGTTTGTTAAATATGTCATTTTAATGCTTGCTTTACAGTCATCCTCTTTATCTTTGTTTTCACTGGAATAATTTATTTTAAGACTATGTATATCATCAGGTATTTCAAATACAATTCTCAGATAATGGATACAAGCTTCAATTTATCGATTGAAGAGTTCAGACTCAGAGATAATACCCTCCTGTATTAACATTGCCAGAAGCTGCAGGTGTAGCACTACACTGCAGGCTCTCCATTCGGTCTGCAGAAATAGTTCATGTATGTATTTTCAATTTGTTTAAACAAAATATCTAACTATAATACACTAGGTAAAAACTTGAGGTACTGTGAGCAATGAGCTCAATAAATGATAACACACACACGCCCCTTGCCGCCTCCCATATGATTATAATGTGTTGTGAGATGTGTTGTATTTGTATTGTTTCATCATGTCTATTATTAGTAACATTAAGTTTCTTGAACATTCCAGAGTGGTCAATATGTTCGGTCATTGTTTCTAGAACATTCCTGAACTTTGTGTATGTCCAGAACTTTCCAGTAATATCATGTACTTACAACTTCTAGAATATTCTAGATTTATAATACTGTATAAATACC